>LPNX011156238.1:195087-247870 GCA_001517045.1 Pseudotsuga menziesii
CTCTGTCTCTCCTAATCCCCCTCACCTTTCTGCTTACCACCCCCTATCTATATTTCTCACCCACTCCTCTACTTATCTATATTTATGTGAGAACAAAATGAAATATCATATATAGAACCACATACATTGATATATTAGAGTGAAAATAGTGACACAATAAACTCAATTTCTATTGACTAAATGAAAGAAAACATACTATTAAATAAAAGTAGCTAGAATGGTGGTAGCTTTGTCTTTAAAAAGAGATGTTGGAACTATGCTCATTCATTACAAGTTGATTACAAAATGAGGTTGAAGGGATTTTTTATTATAAGAATGAGGGAATAAACCCTAAACATACAAAAACCTAACCCTAGGACATAAACCATAAAAAGGTTTGTGGACCTCGAGGTGGTTAGTTGATATGTCAACCTCTAGGGGCACAATTTTTATATACAATCTCTCTTTAGGGTGCTTAGTAGCCTAGTGGAAAGGTCTATCTGAGAGATACACATTTCTCTCATCTAAAATTTCCTTTACATATGTTTGAACTATGGTGTCACCAAAAACATTATTTAGGTCCTAAAAATGGTCCCACAAGTTTTGCACACAAAAATACATAAAAATAATGTCATACTAGAAAAATTGTTTTGAGATAGTGGAATACATGGGTGGACACTAATATCCATTTTGGACCATTCCTTAACCCTTACAAATCAATGGTATCCATTCTTTTAATTTCACACATTGGATGGTGACACTTTTGCTAAATTTTACTCCTAGTGATCCACTTTCTTTGTTGAAGAACTTCTCTAGATTTGACGATTGAATAGGTCTGAACACACTATTTTCAAGTACTCTTGACTTGTGTATCCATGATCTAATCAAATCTAGGCTACATTAGATAGTCAGGGTTGATTTATAATGGTGTCAACTACTCTGCCACATCTTGGGAGTCCAATAATGGTGTAAAATATGGGTGAAGGAGATCAACATTAAATACCAAGTGCAAGCAAAGAAAGGGACGAATGCTTAATTAGAAGCAATTCTCACCAAATTCCTTGGTGATGGTGTAAATCCCATATTAAAGTGGACGAGGCTTTTGATAAGGTTCAGCAAACCACTCTTTAGGGAAATGCAACCAAAATGAACCCAAAATGATAGCTTGTAGTATCCCAAAACGAACCCAAACATGTTCAAAGAAGAGCTTAGCAATGGTTTCGGTGGTGATTCTCTTCTTATAGGTTATCAGAATGGTCATCTTAGAGAACTGATCCATGACACAAACAAAGTCATTACCATGCTTGGTTGAATATAGTCTTCCCACATAGTCCATGGAGATGGACTCTCAAGACCGATTGGTAGTAGGGAAAGGGTTGTATATACATTTCCTCTAATCGTATGTTTCATGACGGCATAGGAAGTGCATGATCGTGATATACCTTCTGGTGTCTTGTAGGATCTCTTACCAATAAAACTAGTTCTGCAATATCGCTATTGGCTTTTCTATGCCAAAATGTCCTTCCACCCAACTATAACTCACTTCCCAAATAATCTTTGCACCCTTTTTTGAAGGAAAATAGAGATGGGCTAGGTGGCATAACAATCATTATTTCAATCTACGTCTTCTATTGGTGTTCCTACACATAATGCTTGATAGGTGAAAGAAAACTCATGATCATTTCAATATAGTTAACACCAGCCAAAGGTCTCACGACCACAAGTGTTGAGCACCATGGTTAATGCTTCCACTACATTTCAACTAAGGAAATCAATGACTATATTGGTGTTACCTTATTATACTTGATTTTCAAATGGAATTGTTGAAATTATGTGCACCACTTTTGGTGGCAATCATTATGTAACTTCCCATGTGTTTGCATGAATTGTAGGGGCTTGTGAAGTGTGGATGGTTGTCTCTTTTCTAAGAATGTATTGCTTTCATTGGTGGAAATATTGGATAATGGAATGCATTTCCTTGCCATATGCAGGGTAATTTTAGACTACATCTCAAAGAGACTCACTATTATATGCCACTTGATGGCCATGTTGAGTGAGGAATATGGAAGGTAAGTACATGCGTCAAACATAATTGTTTCTTTTAGTCCTCAAATTCGTGTTAATATGAATTGGACCAAACAAAATTGGCCTTATATCCTTCTTTGGTCACATGGCTGAGGGTCTATTCAATATGAGAGAATGCCAACACAAATCTATGATAGAAGCTAGCAAGGCTTAGAAAACTGCAAATCTCTATGAGATTTGAGATTTGTCAGGGTCAATGAGTCATGAATGAATTTGATATTGGATGGATTCACATGCCCACAAGGGTCATCCACAATGTATCCCAGATACTAAATTCTCTCCATGCCAAATGACAACTTCTCTAGACGGAATATAACTTTTGTTGTTGTAGGGTGTAGAGGACCTCTTGAATGTACTATAAATGTTTTGGACACTTTATGATATAGATGAGGATTTCATGTAAATATATGACCACAAAATAATTGGTGAATGGATAGAGAATATCATCCATCATCCTCATGAAATTTATAAGAGCATTAGTCAAGAAGAAATGAATGGCCAACCACTTGAAAAGGAATTCCCTAGATTCATGAAATTTATTCGAGTGTTAGTCAAGTCAAAATGCATGGCCAAACACTTGAAAAATAATTCCCTAGCTATGAAGGTAGTCTTATAAACATTGATCATCTTTATTGATACTTGATAATAACTGGACTTCAGATCTATCATATAAAATACTTCACACCCTTTAGTTTGTAGAGAAGGTCTTCAATGTAAGGATTGGGATACATCTTCCATACTATGATTTTATTTAGATATTTGTAATCAATATAGAGTCACCAAGTCCCATATTTATTTTCCACCAATACAATTGGGCTCCCATATGGTCAGGAACTTCGACAGATGTGCCCCTTTTGGGTTAATTCTTGATTATGTCGCTTAATTTCATCATTTACATTAGGGAATGCTTGTATACTATCCCATTAGGTAAAGGAAACCTAAGTATCAAATAAATTGAGTGTTTGACCTAGAAAAGTAATGGAACCCTGATGAGTGTGGTGAATATTTCTTTATGTATCTCTGTGTTCTTGTCCTCTTGCTTTCGCTTTATAGAGAGACATTGTGTGGAGGTGGTGGATTTTGTTGTGAGAATTTTTTTCACCTTATATCAAATCATGAAGAGGACAAATTTTATAGAATGGGATATTACCTTACTACACTACTTAGTTGTGATAAGAGACACTACAATACATGTACACTACCTCTGGTACCCTATTGAGTTGATTTCCCAAAGTAATAATGACACTATGAGGTCCAGATTCATACACAACATGATGCTTCAACATATATGGTTGTCCTAAAATAAAATCATAAACTTTTAGTGGGCATACATATGAGATTACCTTATATTTTAAGGGCTTGATGCTATAAGGTATCTGGTAATGTTGAACAACAGATATGTCCCATCCCTAGCTGAGCCACCCAATGTTATAGGTTTTTTGGTTTGGTGTTGTTGGAAACCTCAACCATTTGATTCCCTATATCAAAATCAAGATCCTTTTTTTTTCAACAAATGAAATTAATGGACTTCCCTTTACCCACATATTCATGTGGAAGAGGCGCTCACCTTCCTACAAATATCTTAATCGTTGAGCTATATATTTTTGGTAGCGATGGTGATAGTGGGATCTAAGTCAATGATATGCTTTCCTATGTATATGAATATAATATTGGGCTATAAATCAGAGTTAGAACTGATATTTGACTTTGAGGCTTTGATCTCGACCATCAATCACTTTGTTGAGAGACATTCATCAGTGTTGTTCCAACGAATCTTAAGGAACTTGCACCCTTTTTCTATGTCCTTTATTTTCCAATTTCTCTTCTAGCTTATGTCTAGGAATGGTTTTCTTGGAGTTGGTTTTCCTTATAATGTCCTTTGTTTTATGATCTATGGTTACCCTTTCCTTGATTTTGTGGTATATTCACAAGCCCAATATCGTACTTATTCTTCTTCTTGAATTTTTGCTTGATCTTTGTTAGTTTTTTTTATTATCTATTTCAGCAATATTATCTCAGGATATTATTTGAGAGAATAACATGCAAAAAAATCAATCACAAGAGACAATAGACACAAAGATTTTCCTTGGGGAAACCATAAAGGAGAAAATCCCGCAACTTCCTCAGAGATAGAATGAGCACCAATGGCAACAGTAAAACCCAAATACAGTAAGATGATCTCCAATAGTTGTTCTCCCTCTTATCCCAGCTTATTCACTCTCATTCATGTGCTACAACTGAGTGTGAGTGACTGTGTGATAAATAGAGAGGCTCACTCTCTATTTATACTAATTCCCGACTTGACAATAAATCACTAGGTCCAACTTCTCTAGGAGAGTCTAATAACCCTAGTGCCCCACAACTGTGAGTACTTTAACCCTTGATCAATAAGGAGGGTTACCCTCTATGACTTTACATGACTTGTTTACATTGCTGATTCTCTTGATAGGAACATCGAGGTATGGCATGACTCAATTAGATTACTGATACTTCCTGATAGGAACATCAGGGTAAAACACATAAGATATACAAGTGAATACATTCCAAAGTTACAAATACATCAACACTCCCTCTTAACTAATAAGGTATTCTCTTGACACAATACATCAGCACAAGTCTTCTTCTCTGGATCATCATCAAAAAATGGATCATCACTAGATCATCATCGAAACTGGATCATCACTAGATCATCATCAAAACTGGATCATCATCAAAGCTAAATCATCACTAGATCATCATCAAAGGTAGATCATCACTGGATCATCATCATAATCACTGCTTCTGCTATCTCGATCAACTAGTGCTATCTCTCAATTATACTCAACATATAAAGTTTTATAGAGACAACCCCTCTTCATGTTGGTTGTAGGCGTAGACTCCACATAGGTCTTCATATTCTTCAGAACTTATATCTGACCATGGGAGGATCACATCCCCCAACCATGTCAGAAAGGCCTACCTAGCACTCACATCTGACCATCGGAGGAACACATCCTATAACCATGTCAAAAATGCCTAGCACTCACATTTGACCATGGGAGGAACACATCCCACAACCATGTCAAAATGGCCTAGAACTTATATCCGATCATGGGAGGAACACATCCCACAACCATATCGGAAAGGCTCAACACTTATATCCAACCATGGGAGAAACACATCCCGCAACCATGTTGGAAAGGATTAGCACTTATATCCAACTATGGGAGGAACACATCTCACAACCATGTTGGAAAGGATTAGCACTTATATCTAACCATATAAGGAACACATCCGACAACCATGTTAGAAGGGCTCTTCACTTACATCTGACCATCAGAGGAACACATCCTGCAACCATGTCAGAAGGGATATGCACTTACATGTGACCATGGGAGGAACACATCCCATAACCATGTTAGAAGGGCTCTGCACTTACATGTGACCATGAGAGGAACACATCCTGTAACCATGTCAAAAGGGCTCTACACTTACATCTGACCATGGGAGGAACACATCCCCTAACCATGTCAGAAGGGCTCACAGAATCATCACTTCCCCTTGGAAGGAACCTCGATCAGGAGAACACCAAGCTTCTCCCTGAAGTACTCAAAATTCACTCAGGCTAATGGCTTATTCAACACATCAGCTATCTGTTCATCCATCGCAACATATTGGAGATTCACTGCTCCCCCCTACACCATATCCCTAATATAGTGGTATTTGATCTTGATATGCTTCGACTTGTCATGGAACACTGGCTTCTCTGAAAAATTCACACAACTCTAGTTGTCACAATATATACAAGTAACATCCAACTGGATATCAATCAAATCAAATAGTACCTTCCTTATCCACACTTCCTCACAACTAGTTGAACAAGCTGCGACATACTATGCTTCGGTTGTACTCAGTTCCACCCAATATTGTTTCTTGCTAAACCAAGAGATCACACCTGATCCCATACTAAAGAAACACCCATAATTTCTCTACCTATCAATGGCACTTCCTACCCAATCCGAATCCACATAACCCTCTAGGTTAATCTTCCGATTCACCTCATACTTAATCCCATAATCAACTAGACCCTTTAGGTACCTCAGAATATTCTTTGCACCAATCAAGTGAATATGTATTGGATCTGTTAGGTACTGGCTCAATGTATTTACAACAAAGAAAATGTCTGGTCTCATGTTCATAAGGTACATCAAGGACCCAATCATTTGACGATACGTCGTAGCATCAACCGACTCTGATGAAGCATCACTTAATAGCTTCAGGTTCGATGCCATAGGTTTGGCCATGGCCTTGCAGTCCATCATCCTAAACCTCTTCAGGATCTCTACTACATACTTCCCTTGTCCTAGAGATATTCCATCTACATTCTACCACACCTCCATGCCTATAAAATAGTGCACCATGCCCAAGTCCTTCATCTCGAAATCAGAAGCCAGCTTCCTCTTTGTATCAATAATCAAACCATCCTCACTTGTTACAAAACGATCATCTACATACAGTAGGAGTATCACTGTGTTCCCTTCTTCAACCTTGTATTAAAGGTTGGAATCCGCTTTACCCTTGGTAAAGCCCAAACTAGTCAGGAAGCTCTCAATTTTGTCATACCATGTCATGGGTGCCTGTTTCAAAACACAAAGGGATTTCTTCAATTTACATACATGAGTCTCCCTATCATGTATCTCAAAACTGAGTGGATTCTCCACATACACTTCCTCTTATACTACACCATTCAAGAAAGCAGTCTTGACATCCATCTAGTGTATCTTCTATTTCATCACTGCATCCAGAGAAAGTACTGATCTAATCGAAGTTTATTTCACTAGAGGTGCAAAGGTCTCCATAATCTATTCCTTCTTTCTGGGAGAAGCCACGAGCCACAAATCTTGCTTTATATTTATCTATGCTTCCATCTACAGCATGCTTGATCTTATAGATCCACTTGGAAGTCACAACAGACTTCCCCTCTGGTCTTGGAATAACATCCCAAACATCATTCTTCATCATTGACTATTACTCCTCAATCATAGCATCCTTCCATTCTTTCTTCTCTGCCACTTCTTCATAATTGGAAGGTTCTCTACCACTGTTGTCACATAATAGGGCTACATATCTTGAATAGGACCAAGTTCTCTTCCTTTCTCTATGCATTTCTTCTGGAGCCCCATATCTTTCTGCACCTTGGATAGCCTCTCATACCCATGCAGGTTTACTCTTGTGAGGATTCTTCTCCTGGGCTGGATCTATGGGTTCCTGGGGTTCTTCTATTTCTTGATCTTCTTCTTGAGTTACATCATTCATAGTAGTATCCTGGATTCTGGGTACTTCCATTTCTTCAAGTTCTTCAGCAAGTCTCTTAATGGATTTGTTATAAGCTAAGTCTTTGTCAAATGCTATGTCCATGTTGATGTCGATCTTCTTGAATCCTGGGAAGTATATTCTTTAATCCTTCGATATTTCATTGTATCCCACAAATATAACCTTCTTCCCTGAAGGATCTAACTTTGTCCTCTTTTCTATTGGATTGTGTATGTATACACTAGACAACCAAATATTCTAAGATGACTGACTTTTGGTTTCCTACCAGAGAAGGCCTCTTTAGGTGCTTTGTTCTCGAGTACTCTATGAGGAGTATAGTTCCATACATACACAGTTGTTCTAGCATCTTTTTCCCATAGATGCATGGGAAGATATTCATCATGAAGCATTTCCCTTGCAACTTCCATAATTGTTGAGGGACTAGTCGGTGAGATGACTAGTTGAATAGACGACTAATTAGAGATTAGGTCGGCCGCGTAAGGTCGTGTTGGTTGACCGAACCAACAGGTAGTTATATGTAACTATTTGTAAATAATATATATTAGGCTGTTGAGCCAGATGAGAACTCGGTTCAGTTCTGTGTATGTATGGACCCTCATGATATAATATAATCTGTTATTCTATATCTATGTTCTTATCTCTTGTGTCTGTTATGTCTGTATGATTCAATGTGTATTATTGGTAACCCTCTATGATCTGTGAGATTACAACATTGTTTCCATTGCCGATAGTACATATCTGAGACTATAAGCAGATGATATCAGAACAAGAGATTAAGAACTGGAAAGAGCATAAGATAACAAATTATTTGCAGAATTATGGGAGGAGAAACAGATTAACCACTACTTATGCGAAGGAGAAATTCTTCACTAAAACTCATGAGAAGTTCATAGTATCAATACCCCATCTTTTGAAAAAACTTCTGGATGAAAAAGGTGGAAGCAACTAAGGACCAAGAGCTGTTAAAGAAATTGATTTGAGGGGCATGAACAAACCTACCAGATTGGTTTGAAAAGATCACAGACGAATTCTATGAGGAGAAAGTTATAGAAGAAAGAACTTCGGTAGAAACCATTTAGAAAAAAATCTATACATACCATACTGGGTAGTTCCTATGCTCCCTACCAACCCTACTGTTCAAATTCCTAATACAAAAAGGAGTGGGTCATATTGTATAACCTCATCCATCACTGCATGAACTGCCACCAAATTCTAACTAGGCGGAGAAACAGAAAAAGTGGGAGAAATTAATTTCTGAAAGGGAGTGGGAGTACTTCCTAAGCAAGTAAACAAAACTATATGATATTTCTAAAGTATCAGGTAGGCTATAGGGGAGTAGCTAGTCATATGTCAAGGTAAAGTGGAGAGGATTCTAGTCGAATAAAAGGACATACCATCACCAACAATGAAAAGTCAACCTATAAAGGAAATCGAACGAACAGTGACACACAAAGGTACGACGGATTTATAGAAAGTAGAGAGAGAAAAGAGGATGAAAAGAGGGGAAGAACAAAGAGAACGGGATATAGCACTGCAAAGAGGAATGAATACTAGGGTGATAGACCAAGAAAGAAATCCACCAGAGTCAGGTCATGAACCATGGGAAGAAGGCATGGATAAAGAAACATCACCCATGGAAGAATACTTGTGGATATAGCAGCATGAAGCTCTCCAAATAGAAGTTCCCTAGGATATAAGACCTCTATCTCTAACGAATCTGAGTACCAGGATAGAAGCCATTGTCCAAGAAGACCTAAGACTAAGAGCTATTGAGTTTGGTAGATGGAGCTGACTAGATGACGAGGTAAATGATGATAATAATCTAGTGATCCGTTGACGAGAGGAATGAAACTGGGTCACACTTCAGGTGTACCCTTACAACCTAAGTATCCACTTACTTTACCTGACACATGAAGGAGCACACCCCCTGCCAAACACAGCTTTGGAAAATACAGAATAGTATGACTTGCAGACAAATGAGTGTAGTTGGACATCAACAGGAGAAGTTGACTGGAACTGACTACTTGTTGAAGAATAAACGACAAACAAAACGAATTACAACAGCTCTACACAATGAGACATGCAAAACATCCCACTACCCCCACCACCACCCCCACCACCGTCACCTCCTAGAGGAGATAGCGACAATGATTCCGACATGGGTCACGGATCAGCACATATCCCTCTATATGAGGGTGATGAAGATCCTAGATGACATTGGTTCATCTGTGAGTCAACATGGGAGGCAAATCAAGTTATAGCTAAATATCGACAGATGGAACAGTTCGTCGGTGCCTTGACGAAAAGAGCACTAACGTGGTACATGACCTATATCAAGAGAACTTCCCAAGCATCTAAAGCAGAAATTAAATCACAATTCTTGTCTTTCTTTAAAACTCCAGATGCAAAACATTTGGAAGCCAAAAAGTTGAAAACAACGTATCAAAAGCCAGCAGCATCTGTTTGAGAAAATGAAAAATGATGGAAAAACCTCCTTAGCCAACTAGATTATGTAATTGATGAACAACTATTAATTCATTGGTTCCTTGAAGGTCTATCACACAAAATTCGGTGGCACATAATCTTGGAGACATTTAAAACGTACGAATATGCGCTTACCAAAGCTCTGCAAGTGGAGATGGACAAAGATTTACCAGCATATCCCACGGATCCTAGACTGGAAGAACAGCTAGAATTGATGCATAAATCATTGAAAGAGCTAAACCTCAAGAATCAGGATGTCTGGTGCACAAAATTCTCAATGGCCGGACACGCTAAGGATAACTGTCAACAAGACATAAGCTGACAAGAAGTTCGATTTGTTCAGACAAAGTGCTTCTGTGACATCTGCCAAGAACACGGAGAACAAACAATGGAAGATTGCCCCTATAACATGAAAAATGACAAAGCATATTGGTGTACAATCTGTGAAGTAAAAAGTCACGCAACGACCGACTACCACTTAAACTTAAAGAACCAGCAAAACTACCAAGCATTCTACTAGGCAAATGCAGTTGCAGAGAACAACGATAACAACTAGCAAAGAAATGATCAAGATGAACCAAATAATCAAAGATATGAAGGTTGTTGATATGAGCGCTAGTTCGACAACCGTCGTGGAGGATAGGGAGGTTGAGGTCAATTCTCTAGGAATCTCAACAATCGACCACATCAGCCCATCTAGTGTTTTACATGCTATAAAGAAGGTCACTGATATGGATACTGCCCATACAAGGACATAACCGATTTAAAATTGTGTACTAGTTGTGGAGTCGATGATCACTCATTAGAGGATTTCCCTACTATCCTTGATAAAATCAATAAAAAGAAAAATTTTAATGTCTTGTCGTGCATTCAAAAACATGATGTAATCAATACGAATAATCTGCATATAGTAACCCGACAAGAGACAAAAATTGGGAGTGATAATCCATGCATAATTAAAATAAAAGAAAAGAAAAATTATCCTAATCCAGCTAAACAAAAATAATTATATAATGACGCAATGAATATATTTAAAGAATTTGATAGACAAGAAGAAGTTGATAATAGTCGACAAAGCACAGTTAAAGAATTAATACGTTTAGTACAAGATGATAAAGTGGTTTCTCAATTCATTGAATTATTGTATAATATGAAGCATAATAATAATACAGAAAAAAAAAAACAAAAAACATATGTAGTTTAAACCAAAAGGGCAAAAGTGATGCCGACCCACTTGTCGACCTAGAAATTGAAGGATACCATGTTAGACAAGTTGTACTTGACTTCGGCTCACAAGTAAATATTATGACTCGCGACACTTGGGAACAATTGGGTAGACCTCAACTATATGAGTCAGGAATATAGCTCAAATTAGCTGACCAAGGTCTGATCAAACCTATCGAATTTTGGAGAAATGTTGATACGACAATAAATGAAATATCGACCAAAATTCACTTTGAAATTGTTGACCCTAAGGAAGGATCCAGTTCCTTCCCATCTTTAGTAGGCCTACCATGGGGAAGAAAAATGAAAGCATCAATATCTTTAGATAAAGAAAGGATAAAACTAAAAGGGAATGGATATAAAGTTATATTACCTATCCATCCATCACAAGGAGAACCTTGGATAGAACCTATTGATGAAGAAATCAACATCCGATAATTATATCAAATACAAAATAATGAAGACTACACATAACCCAATTTCTATGGCGAGCTTCACTTAGGCAATCAAGATTCATTAGGATACAACTCAGACGCATAATTATATGATTGGGAAGTTGAAAAATATGAGACACAAGCACGAGGTTACTGGACCATTCAAACAGTGCAAAAGAAACTAGTCCAACAATGTTTCATAGTTTCCATCATCCCAAAAATATTCGAAAAGAAAATAAAGGAATACCTTACTTTAAAACCAACAAATATAAGTATCAGAAAAATCCCAAGATACAAAGAAAGAGAATCACTAGTTATGCATATAGAACAAGTATCTAAAAACATTGGTGAACATGGCTGATTAGAAAGCTTAGTAGAAACCTTCACATGACAAACTGCTAGATGGTGGGATACCCATCAATCAAGATTGGAGACATGGACAACAACTTCAACTTAATTTGTAGAAAGATTTGAAGGAAAGAGGCTAACCAAACAAGCACAAATACCTATGTTCATCCATAGGTAGGACCCAGAAGAACACATAAGAACATGCGAAAAGAGTGGAAAAGACTTGGGTATAAAGAGGAATGTACATGGCCACACCTGTTTCCATCGATGCTCTCTGACTTACCAAACAAATGGTACAAAATGGAAGAAGCATAGGGTGAAACATTTCAATGGCATGAACTTAGAGAGAACTTCGTCAAAGACTTCAACTTTATACCACAAAATGAGAAGTTAGTCGAAACTGCAAAACAAATCAAAGCATTTAAAGAACCAACTGGGAACAACACCCTAACACAAAATTATGATTGACAGACAATAACATGTAATAACATACAAAATAAGACAATACCATAGTCAACAAGACTACAAATGGAAAATGAAAATATGGAAGGGAAAATATTTCAATGGAAATCATACCATTCAGAAACAACAAAACAAATTCGCACAGTACTTAAAGTCGAGACAGCTGACAAAGAAGATACGACCGAATGATTGCAGCAGACTTTCCTGCTACATTTTCACAATTCAAAGAAGGGAGCCAACCAATCAATGAAGCCAGAGCACTAGAATGGTTAGATGCCAAAGTGAAAACTAAAGAATTTGACATATCAAATGATGATTGACCAAAATGGAAAAAATTGGCGATTACTAGAGTGAAGAACAAACAACCGAAATAATAAACTTACTAAAAGAATTCTAGGATGTATTCGCTAGAGACTACAAATATCTCAAAGGTATAGTCCATGAAATGGGAGAAATGAAGATCGACATTATACCTGATGCCCAACCTATAAAGAAGAGGCCTTATAAATTAGCTCATAAATACAAAGAGATAGTCAAGAAAGAGATTGATAATATGCTTGCAGCAGGAATTATCTACCCTATAGACAAATTGGAATGGGAAATTCCAATAGTTGTAAAACCAAAGAAACACGACCCGACAAAGCTAAGGATCCGTGTCAACTTCAAAGAATTAAACAAAGTCACCTTAACATACCCATTCCAAACACCCTATGTAGATGAAATCCTAAATGAAGTCTATGGACATGAATGCTACTCATTTACAGACGGATTCTCAGGTTACAACCAAGTACCAATAGCCAAAGAAGACCAGAAAAAGACAACATTCATATGTGAATTCAGCTCATTTTCCTACAGAGTTATGCCTTTTGGTCTAAAAAATGCACTTGCAGTATTTTTGAGAATTGTGGTCAAAACATTTCAAGAATATATCTACAAAACAATGGTAGTATATTTTGATGATTAGACAATATATTCTATGCTGAAAGATCACTACAAATGGCTAAGTCTCATGTTGGAACGATGCCGACAAATCCATCTATCCCTGAACATAAGGAAATGCATATTCCTAACTCCTATAGGGATACTATTAGGACACATTGTATGCATAGAAGGCATCAAGGTCGACTTTGCAAATATAAAAATTATCCTCTACTTAAAACCATGAGTGAACCCAAAACAAGTTAGGGTACTACTTGGTCATATAGGATATTACAGGAAATTTATGATATACTATTCAGATATGACCTATCCATTGGAAGAACCATTAAGAGAAGATCAGGAGTTCTACTGGACATATGAATGTAACATATCATTTGAAACACTAAAAAGGAAGATAGTCGAGGCACCCATCCTAAGGTTCCCGAATTGGTCGATCAAATTTCACGTACACATCGACGCATCAATCCTAGCAATAGGAGCGATCTTAACACAAACAAGGGATGATGGAATGGATTACCCCATAGTTCACAACAATAAAAAACTAAATAAGGTAGAAAGAAACTATTCGACAATAGAGAGAGAAGTATTAGGAATGGTTTTTGCACTACAAAAGTATCGACATTACCTACTAGCCAATCCTTTCATATTTTACACTGACCACCAAGCATTAAAATACCTTGTAAGAGAACCCTTACACCATGAGAGAATTTGTCGATGGCTACTACTATTCTAAGAATTTGAATTTGAATTCCTTGTTAGACCAGGAAAATTAAATGTTGGACCTGACTACTTGTCATAAATCGACACAAGAGAGGAGCCAGCAGGAGTCAAAGATGACCTACCAGATGCACACTTATTTCGAATACAAGTAGTCCCAGCAGAATTAGAGGAAATAACTCAATACTTAGAAAGTGGCCAAGAACCAGATGGCATGAGCACGAAAAAGAAACAAATCTTAGCTATGAAAGTTGCACCATACAACCTCATAAATGGATTTTTATATAAAATGGGCCTAGATGAAATCTTCAGACGATGCGTATCAGAACACGAAAGAGATAATATCATGTACAAAGCACACTATGGACCTGTGGGAGGACATTTTCAATTAGATACAACTACTAAGAAAATCCAATAGTTAGGGCTATGGTGGTCGACACTATACAAGGATTGTAAAAAGTTTGTGAGCCAATGAGACAGATTTCAATGATTGGGTTGACCTATACCTAGTACATAAATGCCCTTGATATCAGTAAACCCATGTGCGACATTTGAAATTTGGGCCATCGACTTCATAGGACCATTCTCGTTACCAACAAAAAGAATAGGTGCAAGGTACATAATAACTGCAGTAGAATATGTAACCAAGTGGGCAGAAGTAGAACCTATCGACTCATGTTATAGTGATATAGCTACTAAATTTATCTATGAAAATATAATTACCAGATTTGGATGCCCAATAACCCTAATCAGTGACCAAGGTTCACACTTTATTAACAAAACCATCAAAGCACTAATAAACCAGTTCAAATTTGACCATCGATGTAGTACAGCTTATCACCCTTAGTCGAATGGAGAAATCGAGGCATTCAACAAAACATTAACAAGGGGCCTAATAAAAATCTGCAACACCGACAAAGATGATTGGGACAAAAATATACCTGCAGTACTATGGGATTACAGAACAACATACAAGCGTTCAACTGACCAAACACCATTCCGACTAGTCTATGGCCAAGAAGTAGTTGTTCCACTACATTTTCGACAGTAAACACCTATCATAGTATATATTTTACATGTCGATGTCGAAGAAGGAATGAAGGACCAACTAATGCAATTAAGCAAGCTAGAAGAACATCGACTGCTTGCTTTGCAACATCAAAAAATCCAAGAACAATAGCAGAAGGCTTGGCATGACCGCAATATCAAAAACAAAAATATGTGAGTACAGGACCTCACCTTACTATACAACAGTTGTGTAAAAGGAAAACCCAAAAAGTTACATACAGAATGGATGGGACCTGACTTTGTCGAAGAGATTCATGCCAACGGATCAGTCTGACTAAGGACATTACAAGGAATAATATTTTGGAAACTTGTTAATGATGCTTGACTAAAACGATACAAAAATTAAGCCAAGTTCTAAAAAAAAAAAAAAAAAAAAAAAAAAAAAAAACATAAATATAACGACCATAACTGTCAGACAAAACTATAAAATCTAAAAATCCTAAAACAGAACCAACACCCATAACCCAGGATGACAGGAAACTTCAAAAGATATAATAACCAACACTTCAACAACTGACACTAGACCCATCGACATACCACCATAGACCGCTCGCACGATCGACATCGACCAACAACCTCAAAGGTCAAATCACGCCTTCATAACTACAGTCAAAAGGAGCATCAAACTCAAATCACAATTAACACAAACTCCAGAGACTGTGCTGGACCATCACTTTTGCCATTAATACATCCATTGATAGAAACGTCATCTGCTCCATCTATAAATATCGGGCTAGAAAAATATCATTTACCGTATTTTGAAGAGATAGAACAATTTAACAGTCAGAAATTTGAGAGACGAGAACCTGTAACAAAAATAGACCAAGAGACCGACGAGATGGCCCTAAAGAAAACCAGAGTTGCAACTGCAAAGACAAAAGAACTGCAATCTGCTGAAACCTCATTGATGAGAAGGTTAAGAAATATCATGAATACCAAGGTACAGGAAACCTTGTGGTCCAAAACCTAGGTAGAAATCAAAGAATGGGCTTACCAGGACAAGAAAATCGGCTACAACACCATCATGAACTACATGAATACACTGTTCATGGAAAGATTTGGAGGAATGAAAGAAACAAAAATAAAATTTATCATTAGTCGGTATCACAATGGTAAATTTTACTTCAACCAACTAGTAGAAATTTATGGAGAAGTAATATAGAAACTTACCGGTCTATCAATTTAGGGTGACCCTATCCTTATTGGTATAAAAGAAGGACTGTTATAATGACTAACTAGAACACCAAAAGGAAAGAATTCGAAAGACCTAATTATCAGTCAGATACAAGCCTGGACGCCACAAATCGTAGCCAAAATTATAGCAATAGGACTCACCCCTATAGGACGAAGGAGTTATCTAAAGCTGTACATGCTAGAAGTAGTCAACACAATAGAAACTACAGGAAAAATATATCGTTGGGCTCAACATGTTTTCGACATGCTCAAAAGTATCTGTGAAAAATGCCAGGAGTCGACCAGGATTATAAGGTTCCCATCTCTGATTCTATGGATAGCAACATACCGCTTGTGTCTAGTCGGAGACAAGCAGTTCCAAGAACCACACAAGTACCACATGTGGAGGTTCAAGCCATTTTCATAGAATGGAACACTGAAATAATTAGCAAATGGTAAAGTAATGCTAGAAAACTGGTTCCAAAACCTAAAAATCCAAATGACCAGATGGAGGGTGCCTTAGAACATCCGAAGAAGTCTACCCAAAATAGCTCATATTCAACTCGAGCTAGACTACACAATAGTCGGGTACATGTAGGGAGAAAAAGAAACTGCAAAACCTCTTGACTATTACCCAATAGTCGAAGAGATCTTCCGTGAGCTAGCTCAACAATTCAGTACAAATTTATCAATACTAGCAAAATCTAAAGAAATAAATCAAACAATTGAAGAACCATTGATAGACCAAGAAAAAGAGGAGGACTACAAACTCCAATTACATATCAGTACCTTCATTTCAGATGATATATCGACAGAGGACACCAACACACTACAAATAACAATTGTACCACCACTAACCCAAAGGGGAAATACACCAACTGAGCAATAGGTAACCAAACCAGCTGAGAAAAGTATCAGTCTGACCAAAAAGTAGAGGAGAAAAGAAGAACTGGAAAACAACATCGAATCAGATGATCTGGAATATGCTATGACAAAAGAAAACTTAAGGAAAGTAGCGAAGGAAGTAGCATCCTCGAGGAAGAGGAAGGCACTTTAGGAACAGGGGAAAGGGAAGCGCAAGCTTATCATTTCAGAGTCAGAATATGAGGAAGAACTACTAGCGACTACTATCGATATAATAGAAGATGCGACACCAAACAAAGTGTCGGTTGAAACACAATTCAGATAGTTCGTCGAAGTAGGAGCAAAGCAAGGTCAACCGAAAAAGGTAAAAAGTATAACCATTTCAATGAATGAAAACAATGTTGATTTAGTTTCTACACCTCCACCCCCATCTCTAACCCATATTACACAGGAAGACAATCCACAGATACCCACCATAAGCCCAGTCGACATTTGTAAGAATTCTATGCCAGAGACACTAAAAGAATGGTTCAACCAGGATGGTGATTTCTAGGTATACATTGAAAATTACCTGAACTACTCACCTCTGTCGAGAGGATTACCACCAAATGTACACTGATTGAAGCTAGTGGATGAAGGTATATCTTCCCTCAATAAACTGGACAAATACCCCAAAAACCAAGATCTGTGGGAATTATCAAGTCAACATTCTTAAGGAACCCTGACAAGACATCTCAAATGGTCGCAAGTCGCATTTCATCCTTTGTCCCTTTCGACATACCACACCCTCCATTAGCCAATGAGCCAGTAAGAGATGTGGAGGAAGATAACCTGGAAGATATCAACCGGGTGATCGACAACCTATTCTTTGACAAGCCAGATGATTCACCACCAAAAGTATAGGACCCAACATCGACTGACAATATCCCTACTACACCAATTACACCCGACCATTCACCATATCCACCACCACTTCCCAATCTAGAACCTTTACCAAACCCTGAACCATTTGTACCAAATCCTGTAGATACACATTGAGCTACAAATCTCACCCAATAAAGTCAACTAGAAGTTCCACCGACTGTTGAAGACTAGCAACCAGAAAACCAACCACAGGAAAATCCACCACTTGCAGATGCATAGGCACAACAACAGACATAACATCATAAACATAAGAGATAAAGAGATAGAAAGAATAAGGAATAGCACAAAGAATCACAGTCAACAATGGTCCACATTAGCCAACTTTGATCGACTACTATAGTCGACACAACAAAGCTAAGAGACAGAGAGTTGGGACAACTCTTATAAACTCTGGCCACTGAGGCAAAAACAAGAAGCCATATCCGACACAAGCAGCTTGAAAACAGTACGAATGAACAAGTTGAGTTCTTATCCAAATGGAGAAAATTAGTTCAAACAGTAATACCAGGACCTCTAGAGGCCGACACTGACAAGCTGCTTGAAAAGGCATATCAGTTATTTGAAAGCACGGTGTTGATCCTACAATCGCATCTGCTAAATACGAAAGAAGACCAAAAAGAGGATACATCCAGATTGTTAAGGAAACAATACACAACATTCTTGGAGGCTCATAGAGTGCTGCAGGACCACATGGAAGAATCTGTCATCATAGAAGAAGTACTCCATGATTGGCCTACTTACTATGGGAAAGTATTTCAGCAAACCTGACAAACCCAAGAGAAAATTCAAGCACTGGAAAGAAGAAAAGGCACCAAAGAAGAACTGAGAAACCAGATACAAGATAAAATTGTATTGGAGATAGGTAAACTACAGAAACTAGAAAAACAAGCACACTAATGGGTACAACAAGCACTCCCAAGCCTAGATAAACTAGATACCATTTGCCCGCAGATGAAAAGACTATTGGAAACAACAGAAGAAAAATATATATTCATGGGACCCGACATGGAAAGCATGGCATACCTTTCCATTCAGGAGAAGATGTCGACCTTATCAAGCATCACAACATTTACCATTGACATCCATAAAGTATCATAGAGCTGGGTAGAATTTCAACATTAGCTCTCCATTACAGCAGAAGCAATTGTCAAAATGTGCATGCAAAAACGACCAACCATCTGACTACACAGTCCATGAAGACAAAAAATACCACAAACAATTAACTAAGATAGCACGTTGTTGAATTACCTCCCCTGTTTCTTCAAAACGAATAAATATTGTGTTCCTTGGGAGATGTTGGAGGGACTAGTCGGTGAGCCAGCTAGTCGAATAGCTGACTAATTAGAGATTAGGTCGGCCGTGTAAGGCCGTGTCGGTTGACCGAACCAACAGGTAGTTATATGTAACTGTTTGTAAATCATATATATTAGGCTGTTGAGCTAGATGAGAACTCAGTTCAGTTCTGTGTATGCATAGACCCTCATGATATAATATAATCTGTTATTCTATATCTATGTTCTTGTCTCTTGTGTCTATTATGTCTGTATGATTCAATGTGTATTATTGATAACCCTCTGTGATCTATGAGATTACAACAGTACTTCTGTTTCTTCAAGTTCTTCAACAGATATCTTTCTGGATTTGTTGTAAGCTGAGTCTTTGTCAAATGTTATGTCCCCGCTGATGTCAATCTTCTTAAATCCTGGTAACTATATTCTTTAATCCTTCAAGTTTTCACTGTATCCCACCAATATACCCTTCTTCCATGAAGGATCTAACTTTTTCCTCTTTTGTTTTGGAATGTTTATGTACACTGGAAATCCAAATATTCTAAGATGATTGACTTCTAGTTTCCTGTTGGAGAAGACCTCTTCAGGTGATTTGTTCTCAAGTACTCTATGAGGAGTACAGTTTCGTACATACACAGTTGTTCTAGCAGCTTCTGCCCATAGATACATGGGAAGATCTTCATCATGAAGAATTTACCTTGCAGCTTCCATAATTGTTTGATTCTTTCTTTCTGCAACCCCATTCTATTGTGGATTGTAAGGAGTGGTCAACTCCCTCTTAATCACTGAATCTCTACATAATTCTTTGAATTCATTTGATGTGAATTCTCTGCCATTGTCTAATCGAAAGGTCTTGATTTTATTTTCTTTTTGGTTTTCGATCAATGCTTTAAAATATCTAAACTTGTTGAATACTTCATCTTTTTTTTTCAAGAAGTAAATCCCTGTCTTCCTATAAAAATCATCAATGAAAGAAACATAGTATGCATACCCACTCAATGAACTGGATGACATTGGACCACATACATTGGAGTCAATGATTTCCAATATTCCTTTTTCCTTTCTCTTACTACTTGGAAATGTCTTCTTTGTGTTCTTTCCTTTTCCACATCCTTTGTAGACACTGTCATGTTTTGCTTGAATTTATGGAAGACCTTCAACAACTTTGCTTGCAAGTGGTAGTGCTCTATAGTGCACATGTGAAATCCTTATGTGCCAAAGTTCATTTGGCTCTACTAAGTCATGGACCAGGGCTTTTTCTAGTTTTCTGTTTAGCTTGTATAATCCTCCCTCTTGCTCCCTAATCACAACTGCATCATCTATGGTCTTTCCCTTTGGCCACATAAGAACTTGTCCATATACAAATGCATCCCTCTTGCATTTTTCATTCAATGCAAAGATGGAGAGAAGTTTCTTATTTAAAACTAGCACAAACAATACATCCTTCATCTTCATATATTTTCCATAATCTAACTTGTAGGAGGATTCACCACTTTTATTGGATATTGGTAGTCATCCCCAAGTTTCACCTTGTGGGTGACCCATGTTCTGATAATTTCACAAATGATTATTTGAATCCCGTCATATGCTTGGAATCCCCACTATCGATAAGCCAATCCTTGCGCCCATGTGTGACAGTTCTTATGAGGGCAGAAATCAAAACATACTCTTCATCACTTTGAAGAATCTTCACTTCCTTGTTTGTCTCTCTTCTTGGAAGGTTCATCATCTTGTACAGCATGAGCATGATGTATTCTCTTGTAGTTCTTCTTCTTTTGAAAGCCACCTTTGCTTATAGGACAATCTTTGGAAAATTATCCTTTTTTATCACATGTATACAATCTTAATTTAGATAGATCTCTAGTAGATTTTCTAGAGTTATCTTTCTGGTTAGAATGCTTACCTTTGGGATGATGATAGTCCCTTCTGCTTTTCTTGGAGTGTACTGTGAGAGATTTATCTTCACTTCCCATATTTTCTTCTTGGGCTACTATTTGAGCTTCTTCTTGTGAGCATTCCTCCCACAATCTACTGAAGGTGACTAGATTTCTTCTAGCACAAATACCTTGAATGAAGGAATCCCATTATCTAAGGAGACCATTCAAGGTGGTCATCACAATCTCTACATTATCGATTTCTTTATCCATTGCTTCAAGTTGTTCTTTGATCTTGGATACCCTTGTAAAGTATGATTGTATGGTCTCCACATTCTGGATCTTCACCTTCTTCAATCGGTTCCTCAAAGTCATCTTCTGATTTATGTTCTTTCCTTCAAATAGCTTGGTCAGGGAATCAAACATTGCTTTAGGTGTCTTTATGGAGGACACATGTTGTATGAGGTGATCCTTTATTGAATCAACAATAATCCTCTTAGCCATGACCAATTTATTTTTGTGCAAGGCCTTAGCCTCATCTCCCTATGGAACTGGAACCTCATCACTGATGTAAGAGTCCAACTCATTTTCTTCGAGGACTAGGGAGATCCTATACTTCCAAGCTCAGACGTTATCATCTCCCTCAATATTTTCAACAAGCTTGGTGTGATGATACATCTTAACTGAGAACCTCAAATGGAAATACAAAATATTTAGATCTTTCTGATTTTAGAAGATGAAAATTGGATCTGGAGCTCATCTTCTACAGTGCTATTTTTTGGGTTCTAGGGCAGATTAGGGTTTGAATTTCTTGGATTTCTACCAAACCAAAAAACTTGATTTTTGTCTCTAAATTTTGATTTTGAGGAGAAGAGTAATCCTATCCTAGGATCACTCAAAAATTCCTCTTCAGTGAAAATCCATAATTTCTTGATGTAGTGGTAGGTCAAAAAATGAAAGTGCTCAAAGTCAGATTCTGCATCGACAGAAAGATGCGCCCTTCAATGGAGGTTCATCCTAGCCTCCTTTTGCTGATGGATTGTGAAGAGAGACCCAAAAAGTAAGAAACCCTAGCTTTCGCAGCTGCACAGTGTCTTGTTCTCAGGTTAGCTCTGATACCATGTTATATTTTTATGTATTTCAACAATATTATCTTAGGATATTATCTAAGAGAATAACATGCACATTAATCAATCACAAGAGAGAATAGACACAAATATTTTCCTCAGGGAAACCATAACTAAATAAAAACCCCTTCCTTAGAGATAGAATGAGCACTAATGGAAGCAGTAAAACCCAAATACAGTAAAATGATTCCCAACAATTGTTCTATGTCTTATCCCATCTTCTTCTCTTTCACTCATGCACTACAACTAAGTGTGAGTGACTGTGTGATAAATAGAGAGGCTCACTCTCTATTTATACTAATTTTCGACTGGACAATAACTCATCAGGGCTAACTTCTCTAGGAGATTCTAATAACCCTAGTGCCCCACAACTGCAGGGACTTTAACTCTTGATCAATAAGGATGGTTACCCTCTATGACTTTACATGACTTGTTTACATTACCGATTCTCCCGATAGGAACATCGAGGTATGACATGACTCAATTACATTACTGATACTTCCCAATAGGAACATCATGGTACAATACATAAGATATACAAGTGAATACATTCTGAAGTTACAAATACATCAATAATCTTGATAGCATATTAATAAGCATCTCCCAGAAACAAGATGTACAAAAACTCCATTTTTGTTTGGATGTACCTATGTATTCCTCCACAACATTTTAGAACTAGATGTTTCTTGAATACTTTGATACCCATCTTCCTTTGTTTAATCTAGAAAAGATTCAAGATATTCAAGATGAAATGAACCTCACTGTGAAAGAAGGTTGAAGGAGGAAGAAGAAAGTTAGTGCACAATGATCAAACAATCATGGTGAAATTGAACAGTCAAGAGACAAAAATTGGTGAGCATAAAATTATTGGCATTATCATTAATTGGTATGTAATACATCCATGATATAAATAAGGAAACTAGAATCCTCTAGGAGTGATTTGAGTCCCATGACTTTGAATGAATCCAGAGATCATTAACTATGGTAAAATCACCACTTGAGACTCACTAGTGTAACTGAGGACATCTGAATCAGTTCACGATCAGTTAAGTAACCAAGGTAGCTGAGTAAAAGTTCCTAACCTCCTTAAATCATGTAGTGTGGCACTAGGATGACTGAAGATGAGCTAACTAATGCACATTGGAGCATCAATTAACATAGTCTAGGGTTAACATATAGTGGGACTCCGAAGACTCATTTTCGATTCCTAAATTATAGGGATTGGTCTCTGGAGCTACCAAAATCATGCAACCTAGTGCATCAAGTGGTAGTTGGGACCCATATGACTTCACCATGGAACTAATGAAGCAGAAACATAATCCTAAGATAAGAAATGACATTTAAACTATGGTGGTAAAGGGAGGATTATAATCTATCCTAGCACCCCCACTTAATCCAAACATGGACAACCTAGGCCCTGAAAACTAAGAAAAAAGGTCACCCATACAATCTAATTTAAAAATAACTATTCAATCAATCTAAGAAATGGGGAAAACCTCATGGGAACAACCCCACCCCCCCCAAAAAAAAAAATGAACAGTAGGGAGCTAGATCAAGCTTTCACACCAAGAGACAAATTTCTCCCAAGTAAAATTTCTTTTAAAACTTTTATGTAGTTTACACTTATATAGACTAGTAATGCAAAGTTATGGTCCTTGTGTGCACTATTTCCCTGGGATAGTCCATGTAAACCTCTCGACCTTCTTCCAATATGATGCTATATACGAGAATAAATGTTGTTTCTTTTGTAGCCAAACTACTTGCATCTTTCAAATCTATTCGACAGTATGGAGGAGTTGAACTTGGCATACCATGCCCTGGGGACTTACTTGAGCCCATAAAATGAATTCCTCAACTTGCATGTTAAGAGAGAATCATGAATGTACCCCTTAGTATTTTCCATGTAGATTTTTTCTTCCAATTTTTCATGTAGAAAGTTAATATGTCTCTTCTTTCTTGAGTACAAGAGACATTGTGAGATAACCAAATAACTTGCTAACATGCATAAAAAATTTTTTTTATAAAGCATGGCCATGAATCTTCCTTTAATCATTCATTCCTATGCTTTACTGCTCCTGCAATAGGCCTTTCTACAATCAAAATATTTATAGGATTAAATATTTCTTCCTTCCACATTCTTCCATTGTGGTTTACAGATCACAAAAAGCTCCATATTTTATGATTTCCTTTTTCTTTTTCCGCCTTCCTCGTTCCGCTGTGGACTGCGGGAATCAGAAACTTAACATGCGATGGAATAATTTATCGACATTTCTGCCTTCCACATTTTTTCTTTCCACCTTTTGCCGTTGACTGCAGGAATTGAAAAATTAACATGCAACAAAATCATTTATCCACATTTTCTCCTTCTACATTCTGCATTTCTTCCTTTTGAGGCAGACTACAAAAATCGAAAACTTAACATGCGATGGAATCATTTATCCACATTTATTCCTTCTGCATTATACCTTTCTTCCTTCCACTATAGACTGCGGGAATTGGAAACTTAACATGCGATGGAATAATTTATCCACATTTACACCTTCTGCATTCCTCCTTTCCACCTTTTCCTGCAAACTGCGGGAATCAAAAACTAAATATGCGACGGAATCATTTATCCACATTTCCTTCTTCCGCATTATTCCTTTTTTCTTTCCACTGCGGACTATGGGAATCAGAAACTTAACAAACGACACCTTAATTTGTTCACCTTCAACTTTCCACCTTTCCTCATCTATAGATGGACTCTGGATTGCAAAAAACCAATAGTTGGCCTCATTTATCTTTCTGATTTCTGCCTCCCGCCTTCCACCTTCTGCTATGAATTCTGAGCTGTGGAAACGTACACTTTACCTTATAATTTTTGGCTCTTTTTCACCTTTGTATTCCACCTTCTACAGGATGTTTCGGAATGTGGTAACACGCATTTTACTTTTTTTTATTCTGGATTCTTTTTTGCTTCCGTCTTCCTCCTTTAGTGGGTGGATTTCGGGGTGTGGAAAACACATTTTTATCTAGACTCTTTTATGTTTTCCTCTTTCTTCCTACTTCCTTCCACCTTCCATGGGAGGATTCCAAGGTGCAAAAATTCTTGAGTCAAATGCATTTTGACTCTGTAACCAGGATTCTAGCCTCCATAAACTTAAGCAAACTACATTGAAAACCAAAAGAATACGAATATGTGAAATGCAGGAAAGTATAACAACAGTATTCTCTACTTGAATCTTTACACTATTTTATTGTGTGTTTCCTTAATGAGAATTTATGAACATACTAATTATGGTTCATCAACAGAGTAGGTGCATTAGAGTTTTAGTTATCTATGCATCCAATGCATTCATAGCCACTCTAAAAAAAGTAGGGTATCGCACCCTTAATGCACTACATAAAAAATGCAAGCATAACCATATGAGCATACACCAGGTGATGAGGAAATATTTCATCAACAAAATTAAAGCTTCCTTTATAATATCTACAACATCGAAACATACATTCATTGTAACAAATATAAATGTTATAAATATTAACATTTAATACTAAGCAGGTTAATTAGGGTAATTAATTAATTACTCAATAGGTGACTTGAAAAGTCACCCCCCTACCACTTAGTGTATAAAATACCTGACACTAATTCTTGTAAAACATGTTTTATCTATTCAATTATCAATATATATTTGTCATATTAATGCCTTATCGAATATTCCATGTGTTCTGGTAATATTGCTTGTGTGGAGTGAATAAATATTCTCTTCATTTCATATCAGAGCTAGTTTGTGATCCGGTCCTTTGGAAATATCGTGATTTTTAATCATAATACTAGGGAGTCCCTAAATTTATGGTCTTAACCAAGTGAAAATAGAAAAGAAAGTCAAAAGAAAAAATAAAAAGGAAGAAGTAAAAGAAAAGAGATAAGAAGAAGGAATATTTCCATAAAAAAAGGAAGGTAAAAAAAGAGAGTAAAACCACAAGTGGTTTCTCTACCCACGATTTTGTTTTAATAAGTGGTTTTTTAATTCTAGGGTTTAAACCCTAATTCCCACCCCATTCATAAAAGATATATATCAATAATACTATTAGTAATAATAAAATTTCTTATTGTTATATATTTTTTCAAAAAACCTTTCGACCCAATTCACAAAATATATATATATATATACTATATTATTATTTTTAAATAATAATTGGTAATATATTATATGTGTTATTATTATTAAAATTTTAATAATAATAATAATAATAATAATAATAATAATAATAATTACTTAATAATTATTATTTAAGAATTGTGATATTTACAATTATTACTTTATAAAAAAAGGAAAAAGAATCAAAGAAGATATTAAAAGAGCATAAATCAAATCTTGGAAGATATTAAAAAAATTATTGATCCAAGTCACTCACAATTGCAATCACAGTTACGAACAGTTTTGGCCCAGCTAAAAACATGTGTTAGAAATAGTATTCTACAACTCCAGTTCGAAATCATAAAGTAATGATTTTAAAAAAGAATAGATTACTACCTCAGAATTATGAAATTGATCATTGGAATATAGTA
Organism: Pseudotsuga menziesii; assembly: GCA_001517045.1. Classification (NCBI taxonomy): domain Eukaryota; kingdom Viridiplantae; phylum Streptophyta; class Pinopsida; order Pinales; family Pinaceae; genus Pseudotsuga; species Pseudotsuga menziesii. The sequence continues at coordinate 221,944 of LPNX011156238.1, forward strand.
GAGAAAAAATCACAAAAAATTTATCAACTACGGACGAGAAAATATCACATCTTGAAGGTATCATTCAACAACTTCAAGACTAGATAAAGAAACTAAACAAAGTCGAAGAATGTTCGTATGGAAACAGTATCGACTTAAAAGAGGAAATTAGTCATTTAACAAAGTCATCATGGACAAGGAAGACAAATTGGCACAACTACATGAAAAGTTAGAAAATAAGGAAAAAAAATTATTTCATCGTAAACAACAAAAGAAAAACTTCAGCAGCAATATGATGATAGTAAGAAGACACATAAGTTGGAACTAGCAAAAGTTAACAATGTGTTATCAAGCAATACCAAAGAGATTTTTTGATTACAAAATCATAACACAACATTGATTACAAATATTGAAAAACTGAAACACAGTAATAAGAGGGAACACTCCGACGAATACCTCAAAGGAAGACCACTAGAAAAGCAAGAAGAAAACTGATGTCTAAATAATCATAATCAGGAATTAGAGAATCAAATCAAGAAATTAGAAATTCAAAAAAAATCGTAACATGAAAGAATCGAAAAGATTCAGAATCATAACAATCTACTGGAGAACCAAGAAGCACAAATCCAAAAAAATGCATCCAAAAATCAAATTAAGGACGTGAAGATAGTCCTCGCTACAGTCCAAAAGAAAGAAAAACAAACAACACATTTACATTACATACATCCTAATTATAATAATCATTTTGACCAACAACATGATCAAAACAAGCACTCACAAAATAATTATGTTGACAGACGAAAAGACCAACATGCTAAGAAACAATTGAAATGACCCGTTCCACAAAATGATGTTAGAGCTCCAATAAAAGTATATCTTGGATGGAACACAAGGTGAAATAGTGAATTTGGGTATCTATGTCATGTGAATAATTTGTCCAAATTCATATTCTGTAATATTTCGGCCGAAAACATAGAACTAACTTTCGGCTGAACAAATAGTTCGGCCGAAAGTTACTTTTAATGGATACCATTAACTTTAAAGATAGAAAGAACTAACTTTCTAACTTTCTAATTTTAAAATTAACAGAATCCGTTAAAAGTAACTTTCGGCCGAAATATTTGTTTTGCTGAAAACCTGTAAATTTTCAGAAATGGAATTCCATTTAGAATTTTACTCTTCTTCCAGTTTCGGATAGATCAGATCATATTAAATACTTACAATTTCTCTTCACAAATAATACCATTAGTTGCATAATTCAATCTACTTTTTATAGATGCTATTTTTTTTAAGTTTGGTGTGATCCACTATTTTGTTTATTATATTTCTTAGAAGGTGTGTGGATTGCTTCAAAATTTAATAGAATTCATTGAAATGAAAAATCAATAAATTCTTAAAGACACGATAAAAAACTTTGGAAAAATCATGGTGCCCAACATTGATGTGTTGTCTTCAAAAGGGTACTTTTATTTTTTTTTTGAATTGGAAATTAGGGAAGATGTTATGCCAAACTAAACATGTCAATTTATGGTAGTTTTTCAGATTGGTCAACTTCAAAAAAAATTGGTAATTATTGCATGCGTTTTTTGGATAGAAACTTATAGACAACCTTTAGTTCAATCTATCTAGATCATCATAACATATTTTGTTTTTAATGAACAATACTTGAATAATGAATAAACTGGTGTAAAAAAGCATTACTATTTATCATAATTTCATTAATTAATAACATACTATCAAACACTTGCAAAAATGACATATCAAATGCCAATAAAAAAAATCTAAAAAATAACCGATAGAAAGCTAACCCAATTCTCTACAAGTTTTGTTTTTACTACAAAATAAAATTCTAAATACAAATCTAATTTTTCTTTGCTTGAAGTTGACAAACATGGAAAAACAACACTCCTTTTCTCATAACCCCCCCAAAAATAGACACCCAGATTCATGATTTCACCCCACAACAAATACGATGCAACAATTCTCCTTGGGAATATGTAGCTCGTATCATCTCATTTAATCAAGTGTCACAATTACAAAAAGGAAAAGATCCTGAGAGGACAATTTAAGGGAATTCAGACATTTTTCTTGATACAATCTTTGAGGACAAAGCTTTCGTTAAGGGGAAGGGAATGTAACAAATATAAATGTTATAAGTATTAACATTTAATACTAAGTAGGTTTATTAGGGTAATTAATTAATTACTCAAGATATGACTTGAAAAGTCACCCCCCTTACCACTTAGGGTATAAAATACCTGACACTAATTCTTTTAGAACATCGTTTATCTATCCAATTGCCAATATATATTTTTCCTTTTAATGGCCTATCAAATATTCCAAGTGTTCTAGTAATATTGATTGTGTGAAGTGAATAAATATTTGCTTCAACATACTAATTATGGTTCATCAACAGAGGAGGTGCATTACAGTTTTAGTGATATATGTGTCCAATGCATTCATAGCCACTCTTAACAGAGTAGAGTATCACACCCTTAGTGCACTATATAAAAAACACAAGCATAGCCATATAACAATACACTAGGTCATGAGCAAGGATTTCATCAACAAACTTAAATCTTCCTTTATAACCTCTAAAAATAGAAACATACATTCATACACATATAGACATGCCCTCCCTTCATCAATCACAGAGATTCACACAAAATACAGGTAACTCTGTATAACAATAGTACAGCACATGAGTTACCATATTACCAAATTCAACGCACAATCATGCAAAACTGTGTATGAGTACACCCATTCATAAGCACCATTCCCATTAATAAATATAAATATGGTATTTATCATTCTATCGATGATGAAATGCATGTTTACACATATGCAACATACCTTGAGCTCGATAGTTTTCAGAAACAAAACCCAGTAATGGGACCTATTGGTAATTCGAGCCTCAATGAAAAGGGGACAGCCAGGTTCCACCCAAACATAGATTAGGAATAGATATGTTATGTCCTCAATCACCCTCAAGCTCAATTATGCATGCCAAGAGTGGAGATAGCTAACCTCAGTTCAGTTTCCAATAATAAATCCCTTTCCTAACACTTCTCAGAGTGCTCACATAGCAAGTATTTCTCTCAACTATTTTCTTAACACTTCACATGGTTCTCACACAACAAAATCTCATTCATTCCCAGCATACTTAGCAACATCCTTCCTCCTCACATATGCTCCTTTATAGTTTGGTTTCCTAAGTATTAATTCTACAGCTATGGTCCATTCCCCAATAAATCCCTGTCAACCAATTCATCCCCTAATTCTCTGGGATCTGTCTGATCTCATTCCTCAACTATGATCCATTCACCATTGAATCCCTATCAACCATTGTGCATTGCTTTCTCCAGGTTATGTCCGGTGACATTAAGGATTTTTCGGTGCCTGATTTACTTTTATGAGTTTTTGTTTTTCTACATTGCCCACCCTTGCACACATAGTATTCTCTTTAACGTGGCTTGTCCCTTTCATTCATATTTTCATTAAAGGAAAAATGTAGTTATTACAATTGTCCTCCAGGGACCATTTGGGAAGATACCATAGTCAACCAAACTCATCAAAACATGTCATATATAACCTATCATCATAGGTAATGTTTCAGAATGTACATTCTAGAATATAGTATTACAATTAAATGTTTTATGAATCAAGGGATATTACATCCACAACCCCTTAATGAAACATTGTCCTCAGCATTCTTAGTCTTCCTCCATTGCTTCTGGAAATAAACCTGGGTACTTCTTTTTCATATCTTCCTCTAGCTCCCAAGTCACCTCCTCTGGTATAAAGTTCTTCCATTTCATCTTGACTCGAGCGATGATCCGGTTCTGAAGTATTGTTTCTTTCTTGTGTAGAATACGTGAAGGTTACATTTGAAATTCTCCTTCTGGTTCCACCTGCCCCATATTCTAGTCAATGATGTGAGTGGAACCATGTATATATTTCTTCAATAATTAAATATGAAAAACATTATGAATTCTCAAGTGTGTTGGGAGAGTAATTTTATATTCCACGGGTCCAATTCTTTCCAAGATTTGAAAGGGTTCGCAAAACTGTAGTGCTAATCTGGTATAGATTCCCAATCTCAAGGAGCTCTTTTTGGGCTTGACTCGGAGGCAAACATGATCTCTGAAAGAAAATTCCTTATGTTCTCTCTTCAAGTCAGCATAACTCTTTTCACGATCCTGCGCCACCTTCAAGTTAGTTTGTACTTATTGAACAGTCCGTTCCATGTATTTCAACATCTCAGGTCCTACCATCACACGATCAACAGGACTATCCCAACTAATAGCAGTAGTACACTTCCTCCAAAAAAAGATCTCAAATGGGATCATCTTGGCTGAGGCTTGATAACCATTATAGTATGCAAACTCTACCAGATGCAGATAGTCTTCCCATTTAGTGGGACTCTCCGTGACATACATCCTCAACATCTCTTCGATAACTTGGTTTGTTCTTTCTATTTTTCCATCTGTTTCAGGGGGATAACTAGTGCTGAAATTTATCTTGCTTTCCAACGTTGCAAACAATTATTTTCAAAAGTTTGATGTAAACTTGGCATCTCGATCAGAAATTACCATCTTTTGTACTCCATGTAGTTGAAATATTTCTTGCAGGAATATTTCAGCAACATTGATAGCCTTGTAAGTGGACTTCATAGGAATAATATGTGCAAACTTTCTTAACTTGTCTACCACAACCATAATTGAATCATGTTGTTTAAGAGATAAGTAAAACCTGTGATAAAATCCAAAGATATTACCTCCCATTTCCATTCAGGAATTGACAAAGGTTGTAACAAACCTGTGGGATGTTGATGTTCATCTTTCACCTGCTAACATTCCAAACATTTTGGTAGATAATCAACCAAATATGCCTTTAAATTGGGACAAAATAATTTCTTTATGAGTGTTGTTATCATCTTTTGGTAACCAGGGTGTCCTGCATAACGAGGTCTGTGCATTTCATTTAAAACATAAAATTTTAGATATACAACATTAGGCATGCATATTCTTCTTTTAAATCAAATTAATCCTTTCTGGTCTACCCTGAATTCTTTCCCACTTATGCTTACTTTGTTGTTCAATAATTTTTTTAGTAAATTTTCATATTCAGCATCATGGATGTTGGATGCCTTTATTTTTCTCAACAGATCACTTTCTGGTTGGCTCATAGTGATATCATATATTTCGTGAGTTCTTCGAATTAGTGCATCAACCACCCTATTCTCCTTACCCTTGATATCTTTCACTTCAAAAATGAATTCACTTAAGAAGGCCATCCATCTGTCTTGTATGGAGTATAGCCCCGACTGAGTAAACATATTCCTTACACAAGTGTTGTCTGTCAATAAAAGGAACCTTTTTCCTAACATGTAGTGGTACCACATCTTTAAGGCATGCACTGTACCACAACAGAAATTCCTATGGCTTGGGGTACCACAACAGACAGCTTGACTCCAAAAATCAATCCTTTCCAATATGCAATAGAAATTAAATGTCTAACACTAAAGGATCAGACCTCGTACCTTATTACGGACAGTTGAAGTAGATCCCCGTTGAGATTTCCAATCTTCATCTTGAATTGATCTGTTACTTCCTCAACAACAAGTAAACAATATAAGCATTATATATATCATGGTGTTAGCTCTATTCTAGCATATATAATCAATAATGTATAAGCATTTGACATAATCCAATGGATAAAATATTCATTCAAACACACATTATTGGACAGGAAAATATATTTCTATTAATATAAATCAGAGATTACAAGATACAACCTCTAATGGCACGTCTGCGAACCGGAGAAACTAAATCCCCCACTTGGGCCTCCGCCACTTCAATCCTCCATCTCTCGATAGCAATCTCACAAGAAAAAGGAAAGCTTGGGAAGAACACAAAATTGCTCCAAGGGACAAAGGGATGCAGACTCAAGCATAAGTTCCAACAACAATGGACTATAGTTTCTTTACTCTCAATTCTCTCTTATGCCTTCAATGTACCAAGGGGTTCCTTATATAGCTTTTCAAAGGGATAATGAAAGGTTGAATCCAAGCGATCTCAAGGCATAGGGAAGGCCAGGAGTCGAATGAGTCAGATCCATGTCAAGGAAAACTCCAAAAGGATTTGGATTATGCACACATCCCGATGTACGTGGTTTTAGTGGTCAAACCCGCGTATGTACGCGCTTATAGGTTAAAAAGTCACGTGTATCATTTTTCATGTGTTTTTAGGGATGATCAAGGAAACATCAAAGGACCAAAAGTGGTCCATAGGGTCCAAGGAGTCTGCAGTGGGACAGGGGAAGGCCATACAAAGTGTGATTCACCTAGAGTGGTGAAATCTGCTATAACAGATGCCCCCTAATGTGTGAGGTCAGAGGGGTCATACGATGGACGAAATACATTATAAGTCCATCCCAGAAGTGGAGTGATGAAGGATCCCAAATGGAATACCAGCCACCCAATCAGCATAGTAAAATAATACAACTCTACATACAACTGCAAATACATATAGCAGTCCCAGATACATAAGAGTACAATGGCCATAAATAGGCATGATACATGATATCACATATGTGGTCATCACCATGTACAATATACATAGATCAAAATCTCCATGATGAAGATATACAAAGGACCATGATCTCCAAAATGGCTGAAGATATATAATATATCAAGATCTCCATAGTGGTTGGAAATGTCTGACATATACTAGAATCAAGTCACGAGAGCTGAAATCTCATGAACACTGGCATGATCAAGGAGGTAGCATATAATAGATGCCACCAATCTATAAAGTATTCTACACAAACCGCTATGAGTACATGTCCTACTATGCGAATAGAGGTGTCGAGGTCGAACATAGTAGTCCATCGTCTGATTACCAGTCATTAATGTACACCGTTAACAGATGAGAGATTACCCACCGATAATGAAAATGGGAATCAAGGTACCAGAGTGAAAACTAACAAGTGTGAATAAATGTGTTGAGGTCGAACACTTGAAAGGGTCCATCGATCAGGGGACATTGATGTATTCCCAAGAAACTATCCATGGCGAGATAACCTGCCACTGATGAATGCAAGTCTCAAGGCACTCAAAATGAATCTAGACTCCAATCCTAGAATAGATGATTTGAAGCCGATGGGATGAAATCCACTGCAAGGAGGGCATTAACGCATCCCCCATCATCCAACATGAGGTACTCAGCAAAGCTGTATAATGTTGAATGACTTGATCATAAAGTGCACGAACCAGTAACTGTACCGGGAATGGTCGACATGCAAAGTCAAGATAACTGAGGAATGGGTGACTCATGTTTCAACTTCCTTCGAACAAGAGCATAATGGCATATGGTGACTGAATGAAGGCAGCATAGACTCGATATACAAACTAGGACATCTCTGTGACACATGAGGCATCAACAGAGGCTCCATAGGGACTGGAAGCTTAACCAGTCGGTGGAGATAAACTCAAATAAATGAGTACAGCTCCTAAAGTCAAACTATAACCCAACCAATGGATGTGATATACAGTGCTCTGTTCGAAGGTGACACGACTCAACAGCTTCCAAAGATAACATCTTTCCTTGTCCGGATTTTTTGTTTTTTTGTTTTTTTGGACTTTTTCAGTTATTTGAAAAGCTTGAAAAAAGAATAAACTAGCTTTATAGTTACAAACTAGGAGGATATGAGTGTCACAAGGGAAAACAACCTAGTTCCAAGCAGTGGAACATACCTATTCTCAATGCAAGGATACATGTGTAGGATATAGAAACTCAGGGGAAAATCCCCTCCCAGTAAAAAGGGAATCAAGCTGCGAAGGATATAAAAAATGGCTCTACATGGCTAGACATGAGACAAGCTTGGGATATATGGCTGAAACGCAATGTCAGGGGAGCCGGCATAAAGCTCAATAAGGCAGGAAAATATCATGATAATGCATTGACAACTTGACATGAGGGAGTCCTGGGGAAAAAGGCCAGCATAAATTTCAAGAGGAGTATGAATCTCTTGCTCAAGGACATGGCGGGACTAAAAGGGACTCCCAGACCTAAGAGAGGACTTGTAGCATGGGCACCAAATGCAAAAGGGAGCTAACTAGGGAACCCATGTATAGGAAATCTCTACCATTCACATAGTACCACTTCTAACAACAGCATGAAGGTTCTGTGATACCATGGAATGGGTTCGTACCTAAGGTTAAGATGGAATGGTCATAAGGCAATGCATAAATGCAAGCGGATGTGATATCCTAACCTATATGCCAGTTCAGACATAATACATGTGATAGGAATGAACAGGTCAAAAACTCGGAGAGAATGTATAAAAATTGGATCCTACATGACAACCATATTAGTCCAAAACAACCCAAAATAGTCAATAAAGAATCCAAACTATAGGATATAGGGAGGAATGATCATGACAATAGCACCCAAAGGAAACAATGCGGTGAACGATGGGACATAAAAAGGAATGTAAAGTGTAGACCCAATGTTCACACATCCCCTACCACCCCCATGAGGGTGACCACTAGTGTAAAGACCGAGCGAAGGGAATAAAAAACCTCCACAGATGGAGTAGAGGATGGATTATGACCATTCCCAAATCTATGAGCATGGTAAGGGGATATGATGCCCTGAAGTCTAACACCAACATCCATACTAGGACCAAGGACGGGTGACAGGATACTAGGCATGCCGAAAATAAAAGGACCTAAACTCAAGAGAGCATAAATATACTCAAGTAACCACGATCCCAAAGGACAACTAGCGCACAAAGAGCACACTCCTGTGACAATCTACAGCCAAAATACAAGCAAACCAAGGGGAGGATATGTGAGCTCCCGAATGTATAAAGTATGTCTCTCCTAGGAGAGGCTCGAAACTCCCATACACTACAAGCGGAGGTACGTAACCAATTAAGTGGCCCTCAAATTCAATGCATAAAGCGACTGCGCTATCCAACCCCAACCTGGCTAGGACACCCACGGAATAACCCCTGCAAACTACCCCCTCGATATCCTAGGTAAGGCCACTAAGGTCACCTCAATATAATCAATGCTCAGGTGGGAAGTTGCAGTAGGGATTGACCATATGGGCAGAGTAACAAAGCCCAAAACTCTCGAAAGAGCCGCTAGATATGAATACAATCCTAGAAATATCTCCGGTGCTACTTAGTTTTGACTAGAGATCATCCTAATCAATAACCGCTCACACTGCCTCGTGCTTAACACCCTTCTGAGAGGAGGATCCTGAGAAACACTAATTATACCAAGGAATTTCACACTCTCACCTGGACAGACACATACATGTTGTTGTTTAGTGATCTTGGAGAATTTACTTACAATGAACTATTCCAAGATCCTAAAACCTAAGCTTGTTGGTGCACCCTATAAAAGAAAAGAGTACAGTTCATTTTAATTTAAGCATTGATTTTAATTGGCTGTAATTACTCAAAGGGAAATGGCTGTGCAACTAGTGATATGAAGACTCAACAGTGAAATAATAGTGCACACCATAACAAACAATGCTAAGTGCAATATTTGTCAAATGAAAAATAGGGTATGCCACTACATGAGATTCATAAATATATACTCCTTTCTGAATGCCAATGCAATCCTTCCTATATGAAATCCTAAATAAAACTCTCATCCAAGCAATCCAATGCAAGTACCTCCTCAAATCCATATCTAAGATGCAACTAAGAGTGCAACTACTTTGTATTTTTCAATATAAAAGAATGAAAAATGCAATAAAAGTCATCTAAAACTCTCAGTCTCTGCAGCAATTATAAAACACAAGCCCAGGAAGACACCAAGACAAAAAGAGTAATGCACTAATGGAAAAAAAAAGGACAAATGAGTAAAACTACTTTCAAAGAAAAATCAATGAAAAAGCGGTCTATGGTCGCAAAAGAAGCATCCAAGAGACAACATCAAAACCAAGGAAGACCCAACCACACTCACAACCCACCCAGCAACTTCCCACAACATCAAACTCACCAAAAGGGAGGACATACGCGACTGTTTAAAGAAGAACTACATATATATGCGACTTTTGGCCAAAAACCTGCGTGTATAGACGGATTTTGGCCAAAAAACTGTGTGTATATGTGACTTTTGGCCAAAAATCCGTGCATGTACACGAATTTTTGCCAAAAAAATGTGTATACAGAGAAGGCAGTGGTAAAAAGAAGGCCAAGGGTCAAACCAATAAAGGGGAGTGTCAATGGATGAACATACTATAACATGCAACATATAAATAAGGAGAAACAAAGAGAAAGTCAAGAATATCAAGCCCATTGTGCCCCCAACCCCAAAGAAAAACAAGGAACATCCCCAGCGGAGTCGCCAATTCTGTTACAGAGAGAAATTCCTATGGCTTGGGGTACCACAACAGACAGCTTGACTCCAGAAATCAATCCTTTCTATAATTCTTAAATAATTCACATTTCTATAATTTAGCATACAACTGATGCTCTCTCAAGGTTTGTAGAACAAATTCAAAATGTTGTTTGTGTTCTTCCTTCATATTGGAGTATATTAGGATGTCATCAAGAAATATCAACACAAACTAATCTAGGTACTTGTGGAAAATGCTATTCATTAGGCACATGAAAGTAGCAGGGGCATTGGTCAAGACAAAAGGAATTACTATGAATTCATAGTTCCCATATCGGGTTTTGAAGGTCATTTTACTTACATGTTCTTCTTTAATCCTGATTTGGTGATAATCAAACCGTAAATATAACTTAGAGAATATTTTTCGCTCCCCCTACTTGATCAAACAAATCATTAATCTGGGGCAGGGGATACTTGTTTTGATGGTTACTTTATTGAGATGTCTATAATATATACACAATCGTATAGTCCCATCTCTTTTTTTAATAAATAAGAGTGGTGCTCCCCAAGGAGACACACTGGGTCTGATGTAACCCTTGTCTACCAGCTCTTGTAGCTTAATTTTCAATTCAATTAATTCAAAGATGTTCATACAGTAAGGTATCTTTGATAGCGGTACAAATATAGGAATAATATCAATGGATCAATCTATTTCTTTTCAAGGAGGTAGTCCTAGTATCTCTTCTAAAAATACATCCATAAAATTACTTAAGACTGGGTAGTCCTTTACCTATGGTTGACCTTCATTGAGGAGTAGGTCAGGGCTCACACTGCATATAGTTTACACCCCTTTCTCATACACCTTATTAATTACATGGCAGAGATTTGTCTTAAGGAAATAGGTTTAATGACACCTCTTATGTTCCTAACAATTTCATCCTCATCCACATAAGTAAAGTTTTTATCAAAACAATTCAATATTACTTTATGCTTTGCTAACTAGTCCATGCCAATAATCATATCATATGAACCTAAGGGAAAATAATTTCGATTAATCACAATCACATAATCCATTATTTTAACTTCACAATCAACAATAAACTCAGTTATCTTTCTCCTTATTCAAGTGGCCAATTGGACTAACTAGGGTTTTGTGTGCCTTACTTTGGAAATATGGTGGTCCTCCATCACTTTGGGAGCGATTTAACTCAAGGTATCCCCTAGATCAATTAGTATAGAAATAATTCATATAGATATAGTACCTTGAATATCCGCAATTGCATATTAGTAGTCTTTTTTCCGATTTTCCATGGCTGCATTGATTTGTTGGTGATTTTTCTCAACTTTCCCAACATTGGAAGCTTCTTATAGGCTATGAACAACCTTATTTGATTGGTCAAGATGTGGGAAGATCCTTTGCAAGTGGGGCTCTCCACATTCCCAACACTTCAGGGGTTCTCTAGGGGTTCCAATAGTCCCCTTAGGTCCAAGGTTCACATATTTATCATTATTCTATGGGAGCTATTCATTTTTGCTGTAGGAATTTCCTTGCAAATTCCCCAGCATTTTTATGAAGGGTGGGGGATGGAAAACCTTCTTCTGTTGATTGAAGTTTTCCTATTCTTTACCCTTCTAGAACTTTGAGGGGTCACTCCTTTGTTTGTACTGTTCAAAACAAAACCTTTCCTTTCTCAAGGATTCATCCAAGGTTTTTGGATTGTCAAATTCAATCTGGTCCTTATAGGACTATGGAAAGAAACTAAAGAACCTCTATACTTTCACCTTTTCTTCTTTTCTATATGGAACAAACTGCAACAGATCAAGGAATTTTTTAATGCGGTCCTCTATACTCATTTTTCTAAGTTTTAACTCATAGAATTCTTTGGTAATTCTTTCATAATAGCTTTCTGCCAGATATTGCTTCTTGAAAATATTCTTGAACTATGACCATTCTAGGTTCTTCTCTTTTATTCCTTGGGAAATATCCAGGTCTTGCCACCAAATGCTGGCCCTTTCCTCCAAATTGTAGAGGGCCATTCTTACCCTCATGTTTCTAGAGTATTTGTAAATATGGAAGTACTTCTTTATATCTAGCAACCAGGCCTATGCTTCTTCTCCAGTCTTGGATTCCCTATCGAAGCTAATTGTCTTGATCTTTATTAATTCCCCTTCTAGATGATCGATCTTCCTTTTTTCGACCTCCTTAGCTCGATTCTCATAATTTTGAGTTCCATTGGAGGAACTATATTTTCTTTCAGCACCTTATGGAATTTATAGATCTCTTTCAATCTTTGTTTGGTGTTTTTTCCCATTGTGTTTCTCTTCCAAACTCTGTAGTAATATTTCATTTATCTCAAGCTTCTTCTCCTGAGCCTTCTTTAGCTCCTCATTATTTTCCTTGAAGGTATGTATTTCGACGATCAATTTTTTCATCATTTCTAGTACTTGATTGGATTCAGAGTGTTCTAGATCTGGTTATGATGTGCGTGGTGTTGCTGTGCCTTCTTCGAACCGATCTGCATTCCCACTTTGTGAGGCCATTGTTATACCCTCTTAAAGAACAACCCTATTTTTACACAAAACATTATTGATGTAATTGTAACTTTGGAATGTATTCACTTTTATTTCTTATGTGTTGTACCCTAATGTTTATTCCCGGAAGTGTTTGTAATGTAATTCATTCATGTCATGCCCTGATGTTTCGATCGGGAGTTTCTATAATGTTAACAAGTCATGTCAAGTCATTGTGGTTAACCATATTATTGTTCAAGGGTTAAAGTCCCCACAGTTGTGGGTCCCTAGGGTTATTAGACTATCCTATAGAATTCATCCCTAGGTGAGTTATTGTAAATCAGGGTAATAGTCCCCAGCGTTGTCTTAAGGATAACCCTCCTTGTTGGTCGGAGGGGAAAAGTCCCCACAAGTTGTGGGGCACTAGGGTTATTAGACTCTCCTAGAGATGTTGGATCTAGTAAGTAATTATTAAGTGAGGCCAACATGTTGGAGTGGACATTAAGTGAACGAAATAATATAAATAGAGAGTGAGCCTCTCTATTTATCACACACACTCACTCATTGGGGTGCATGAGTGAGAGAGAAAAGTTACTGGGACAAGAGAGAGACTACTACTGTCGGGAGATCATCTTTAGGTTTTGAGGTTTTACTTTTGGTGTTGATTCTATCTCTGAGGAAGTTACAGGTTTTTCTCCTTTATGGTTTCCCCGAGGAGAATTCTTTGTGTCTCTTGTCTCTTGTGTTTATTGCTGTGAATGTTATTCACTCAGTTAAAGATCCTAAGATCATAATGCTAGCTTGAATGATAAAAATCTAACATGGTATCAGAGCTAACCTGAGAAAAAGACATTGTGCAGCTATAGAATATAGGGCTTCATACTTTTTGGGTCTCTCTCTACAATCCATCAGCAATAGTATGCTAGGCTGACTCTCCATTAAAGGGCGCATCTTTCTGTCGAAGCGGAATTTGATTTCGAGCATTTTCAGTTTTTGGTGCGAGAAATTAGGGATTCTTATAGAAGAGGAATTTTTGAGTGAGCACAGCATAGGATTTCTCTCCTCATCAAAATCAAAGTTTAGAGACCTGGGTTGAGATTTTTGGTTGGGTGAAACTCCAGGAAAGTCAAACCCTAGTTTGACCCCGAGGTAGAAAAACACTAAAATACTAACAATGATACATTTTGGTACATTCTCTATATCGCGGGATTGGAGAAGGATCAAAAGTGAAAAATTTCACAGGACGAAGATAAAATCCTGATTTACAATGTATCCAAAATTTATCCATAGATTCACTATATTCAAGGAGATATGATCCCTCCAAGTTAGGGTTCCAGCCTCTTCTAGGATTCACCCCTAAACAGGACACCTGGGGATAATTTCTATATCTTGGGATACAAAGGTCCAAATGAAATTTATAAATATGTTCCAAAAATGAAATAGACTGTACTTTCTATGTTCCAAGTTTTAGACCCCAAATATGAAATAGTGACACATGTTAGTCCATACAACTTCTCTATGCTGAACAGTCCTGAAAAAGGTCACCTTGCAAAACCAATAATAAGTCCCAATTGGTGAAACTAATTCTGATGAAACCTATGGTGTTGGAATAGGGACAAACTAGGATACCATAGTAGAAATATTAAGACACATAGGAGAAGCAATTTTGGAGATACTGTAGAAACAATAGTAGGAATTTCTACATAAGAAATTGGTAAACTAGGGCTTCCTATTCCGGGAACTTCCCTCCACTTTTTTCAGAAAAGGAGTACATTGGACAGCTTTCCTTGAAGAGATCTATCTTTCTATCCAATTATATCTAAAACATTCCAAGTTTTGAAATTTAGGGTTTCTCTGACAAACCTTAGATCAGCCAGCTCTGGAACCAAGACGGACACCTCAAATCAGTAAGATCTAATCTTTTGCTATTTTCATTTGAGGTTCTCATTTCAAAGTGATCTATCACATCAGATTGATGATAATATTGTTGAAGTTAACAAATTCCAAGCATGGAAGTATATGATCTCTCAAAACAAAATGAATTGGAAACCTACATAAGAAGAGAGGTTCCAGTTCAAGAGGGACATGAGGCTCAAATCCTTACATAAGAAGAACTTGGTCAAGGCCAAGAAGATCATTGTTGATTCAATCATGGATCACCTTGTAACACCAGTGTCTTCCCTAAAGACACCGAAGATTTTTTATTCCTTGACCAAGCTATTTGAAGTGAAGAACATAAATCAGAATATGACTGAGAAAATAGTTGAAGAATGTGAAGATCCAAAATGCAAAGACCATACAGTCATACTTTACAAGGGTCTCTCAAATCAAAGAACAACTTGTAGTAGTAGAAGAAGAAGTGGAGACTATAGAAGTGATGATAGCCACCTTTAATGGCCTCCTAGGATCATGGGATTCATTCATGTGAGAAATGTGTGCCAAAAGGAAGTGATTACTTTTAGCTGACTCAAGGAAGAAGAAGAAGAAGCTCGACTCATAATAAGAGAAGAGAAGATGGGAGCAACTGAAGATCAAGCTCTCACCATCCAAATATCCCTCAAGCGATGAGAAATATGAAGAACTCAACTCTTGAAGAACCTATTATCCATCTTAGCATTTGCATAAGAAACAATGCTATTATGAATGAAGAAGATGATGAAGATGAAGGCTCAAGAAGGAGTCTATCCATGAAACAAATAAAGATAAGTATTCAATTGCCATTTCATGATATTGTTTTGTTATGCATTTGTTTATATTCAGTTAATGTGTTATGCATGATAAAATGTTTGCATTAATGACAATAAACTACTAATATGCATGTAATGGGTAAGTAGCTCATGGTGCTATACAACTTTTCATTGTTACTTATCTAGAATGAAACCTCTTTGCTAACATATTGGATTAGCGCACAATTGCAATGTTGTCCTGGTAGAGATGGAAGGCATCTAGAAAAGTTTTCGTGAGATATGGATGAATGTTGTATTGGCTAAAATAATTGCATGATCATACATTTATGTATAAGAATTTGTCATTATGAATATGCCTTATAAAATGTTTCTAACCATACAACTAACGCATTTGAATTGTAGGAAAGATCGTGTATAATCGCCTACAAGCAAAGAAGGATGAGACTTGTTCTGAAGAACAAGTGACGATAGTTTAAGATGAAGATTAATATGAAAAATGCAGTTACATCATTCATGCAGAACCTTCCAGCCATGAAGAAGTAACCAAGAAGAAAGGGAAGACCAGTTCAAGAAGAATGATGTCTAGGATGCAGTATCGATACATGAAGGGAAGTTCGTAGTTCCATAATGCAGTAGATGGAAACATCGTGGGATACAAGGCAAGTTTCGTAGCACGAGGCTTCTCACTAAAAGAAGGCATATACTATGAAAATACATTTGCAACCACTACGAGTGAAGTCACATGACAGGCATAATCATGTGTGCAAATGAAAGAAGGTCTTGTACGAGCTCAGAAGACACCCATGGGATAACACATACATGAGGAGATTGATGAAGATCTGAACCTTTGCTACAATTTTGATAAAGGATGACAAGATCACAGATGGGTGCGAGAAGAACTCTTTCAAAGATAGAGGATCTTTGTATCCACTGAACCTAGATGGATACATAGAATATTAGTAGCAGAGGAAGCTACTTGTCACTCTAGTACATAATGTTTCAGTGCATAGAGTACGGAAGACAGAGGGAGTATGATGCTTCAAAGGGAGTGACTGTAGAAGATCTTGAGGTTTGACATGGTATGACAGGATGGATAGATTACTGATGACTCTAGGATTTACTAGGAGTAAACCGGATTCCAACCTTTGCTTCAAGGTTGAAGGTCAAAGACCAGTGATGCTCAGGTCATGTGTCGATGCACTATTTTCTAGGCATGGAGGTGTGGTAGAATGCGGATGGAATATTCCTTGAACAAGGGAAGTATGCAGTAGAGATCCTGAAGAGGTTTGGGATGATGGATTGCAAGGCCATGACCACACCTATGGCATCAAACCTAAAGTTATTAAGTGATGCTTCATCAGAAGTGATTGATGCTATGATGTATCATCAGATGATTAGGTCCTTGATGTACCTAACAAACATGAGGGGTACAATTGATGTACCTGCAAAGCATATTCTGAGGTACGTGATGAGTATAGTTGATTATGGGCTCAAGTATGAGGGGAATCAGTATATTAACCTAGAGGGTTATATTGATTCAGATTGGGCAGGTAGTGCCATCGATAGGAAGAGCACTTCAAGGTGTTGCTTCAGTATGGGATCAGGTGCGATCTCTTAGTTTAGTAGGAAACAATCTTGTGTGGCACTGAGTACAGTTTAAGCAAAGTATGTCACAGCTTGTTCAGCTAGTTGTTAGGTAGTATGGATGAGGATGCTATTTTCTGATTTATTTGATCTCCAGTTGGATGCTACTTGTATATATTGTGACAACCAAAGTTGTGTGAAGTTGTCAGAGAACTCGGTGTTCCATGATAAGTCGAAGCATATCGAGATCAAGTATCACTATATCAGGGATATGGTGAAGAGGGGAGTAGTGAAGCTCTAGTATGTTGCGATGGACAAAAAGATAGCTGTGTTGACAAAGCCATTGGCTAGAGTGAATTTTGAGTACTTTAGGGAGAACTTGGTGTTCTGTAGATCGAGGTTCCTTCCAAAGGGAAGTGATGAGTTCGTGAGCCATTCTGACATGGTGAGAGGATTGGTTCCTTCCATGGTCAGATGTAAGGGCTGAGCCATTCTATCATGATGAGAGGATTGGTTCCTTGCATGTTAGATATGAGCACTGAGCCATTCTAATGTGACTATAGGATTGGTTACTACATGATCAGATATAATGCCATTCTTGGAATGGAGGCACCTGGCCAGTTACCAGGAAATCTCAGTCTGGGACTAAGGACCATTCTGATGTGACTGTAGGACTGGTTCCTACATGATCAAATATAAGCACTGAATGCCATTCTTGGAATGGAGGCACCTGGTCAGTTACCAGGAAATCTCAGTCTGGGACTGAGGGCCATTCTGATGTGACTATAGGATTGGTTCCTACATGATCAGATATGAGTGCAGAGCCATTTTGAGGCGATTGTAGGATTGGTTCCTACAATGATCAGATGTAAGTACAGAGCCCTTTCGGCATGGAGGATTGATTCCTTGCATGGTCGAATGTAAGTGATGAGCCTTTCTAACATTATTTGTTATATTTAAGTGTATATCCCTTTCAGCATGGAGGATTGGTTCCTTGCATGGTCAAATGTAAGTGCTGATCCTTTCTGACATTGGTTGTTAGACGTGAGTGCTGGGCCTTTCTGACAGGGTTGTGGGATGTGTTCCCACATGTTCATATGTGAGTGTTGTGCGTGCCTTTCTAATATGATTATAGGATTGGTTCCTACATGATCAGCTATAAGTGTTGGGTGGGCCATTCTGACTTAGGGTCAGATATAAGTTCTAGAAAAGACCTATATGGAGGCTAGGCCTACAACGAGCATGAAAAAGGGTTGGCTCTGTAGAAATTCCTATGACGAGAACAATCAAGATATAGTACCTATGATGATGATCCAGCAGAGATGTTCCAAAACTAGAGATGATGAAGATCGAGTGATGATCTAGATCCAGATGAAGAGGAAGATGAATTGAAGATGAAGATGACGAGAAATCAATGATGATCCAGATGATACAGAGAAGAAGACTTGTGTTGATAAATTGTGTCGAGAGAATACCTTCCTAGTTAAGAGGGAGTGTTGATGTAATTGTAACTTNAGTTGTATTTCTTATGTATTGTACTGCGATGTTTATTCCAGGAAGTGTTTGTAATGTAATTGAGTCATTTCATGGCTCGATGTTTTGATCGGGAGTTTCTATAATGTGAACAAGTCATGTCAAGTCATTGTGGTTAACCCTCCTATTGTTCAAGAGTTAAAGTCCCCGTAGTTGTGGGGCCCTAGGGTTATTAGACTATCCTAGAGAAGTCGACCCTAGGTGAGTTATTGTAATTTGGGGCAATAGTCCCCACCGTTGTGTTAAGGATAACCCTCCTTGTTGGTAGAAGGGGAAAAGTCCCCACAAGTTGTGGTGCACTAGGGTTATTAGACTCTCCTAGAGATGTCGGCTCTAGCAAGTAGTTATTAAGTGAGGCTGACATGTTGGAGTGGAAATTAAGTGAAACAAATAATATAAATAGAGAGTGAGCCTCTCTATTTATCACACACATACTCACTCATTGGGGTGCATGAGTGAGAGAGAGAGAAGTTTCTAGGACAAGAGAGAGACTACTGCTATCAGGAGATCATCTTTATGTTTTCGGGTTTTACTTTTGGTGCTGACTCTATCTCTAAGGAAGTTGCGGGTTTTTCTCCTTTATGGTTTCCCCGAGGAAAATTATTTGTGTCTCTTATATCTTGTGTTTATTGCTGTGCATGTTATTCTCTCAGTTAAAAATCCTAAGATCATAATGCTATCTTGAATGATAAAAATATAACGAACATTCCAACACAAACTGTTATGATTAGAACAAAGCTTTCCATAATTCAGTAGAACTAAATGCTCCCAAAAGGTGATAGGGTTGTAACCTATAGCTCTGATACCATGTGTCACATATCCAAATAAGCTGCTAACATGCATAAAAAAAATCTCTTGTATAAAGCATGGCCATGAATCTTCCTTTAATCATTTATTCCTATGCTTATTTGTTCCTGCAACAGTCCCTTTCTTAATTAAAATATTTATAGGATTAAATATTTCTACCTTTCGCATTTCGCCATTGTGGTTTGCTAGTCATGGAAACCTACATTTCTTACGATTTATTTTTTATGTTTTCTCCTTCCTCCTTCCACCTCTCTGCCTTCCATTGTGGACTGTGGGAATCAAAAACTTAACATCCATCGGAATCATTTATCCACATTTCTACCTTCTACATTCTACCTTTCTACCTTCTACATTCTACCTTTCTACCTTCCACTATGGACTGGGGGAATTAGAACCTTAACATGTGATAGAATCGTTTATCCACATTTCCTCCTTCCACATTCCTCATTTATATCTTCTGTGATGGACTATAGGAATCGAAAACTTAACATGTGATGGAATCGTTTATCCACATTTCTACCTTTCGCATTCTACATATCCTCCTTCCACTCTGGACTGAAGGAATCATAAACTTAACATGTGATAGAATAGTTTATCCACATTTATTCATTCTACATTCTTCCTTTCTTCCTTTCGCTTCGAACTACGGGAATAAAAAATTTAACATGCGAAAGAATCGTTTATCCACATTTCTTCCTTCCACTACAGACTCTAGGAATCAGAAACTTAACAAATGTCACCTTCATTTATTCACCTTCTGCTGTCGTTAGATGAAATCTTTCTTATTTCTGCCTCCCACCTTCCACCTTCCGCTGCAAACTCCGAGGTGCCGAAAATCCACATTACCTTAGAATTTTCAAATCTTTTCCACCTCCGCCTTTTGCCTTCCGCAAGCGGTTCCAAGATGTAGGAACACACATTTTACTTTGTTGTTCTGGATTCCTTTCCGCTTTTGTCTTCCACTGTCCTCCTTCCACGGATGGATTTCGGGGTGCGCAAAACACATTTTTATCTTGAATCTTTTCTGTTTTCCTCTTTCCTCCTCTTTTCCACATTTATGCACCTTAAGTTATACACATTTTTATCAAGCGTTTTCCTCTTTCCTCCTCTTTTCCGTGTTTATCTTGACTCTTTTCTGAATATTTCGAGGTGCATAAATGCTTGATTCAGATACATTTTGACTCTAGAACCAAGATTCTACCCTCCATAAACTTAAGAAAAATGCACTGAAACCAAAAGTGTTGGAAAGGGGTTAGGGTAAGTTACGCAACATATAGAATACACTACACAAGACAAAGATGGCGCGATAGGAAGAACATAGACTAATTTTGATTATTTTGTGTCACTTTTGTACTTGTTAACCATTTTTTTTGGATATTGGTCATTAGTCAGTTAATCAGTTAGGAGTTAGTTAGAAGTGGACCATGAATGTAAAGGCGCAAGCCTATATATAGAAAGAGGAATTGTGAATGAGAGATAGATTGATAAGGCGATCGGTACATGCATAGAGAGAACAAGTTGTTATCTATCTAAGATTAATTATTATATTTTTTGATCTGTGGGTGATTGCGCAGAAGTATTATAAGATGGATGTTGATCTGAATCGTTGTTGTCTTCTTTTATCTTTTTCTGTCTTTTTGTTCCTGCAAATCGATGACGAATGCTAAGTGAATTTGAAATATGGATGTATGATGCAATGTTTACTGTTTATGAATGCTGTTATATTTTTAGATATGTTTCCAAACTACTAGATATGTTCCAGTTATGAATGAATAATGTGCAATGATGAATGGTTATGTTAAAGAAGTTGATCTGATCCGGTTGTTGAACCGATAAACCATCACTACCCTAACCTTCTTGTATACTACAAAAACTTGGTTCTGTCAACCCTCTTTTGGACATCTCAGGTGAGACCTCATCTTATCTGTGGGTGTTTCTATATGGGGTTAAATCCATCTAGGGTGATGCCTAGGGAGATCGCGGCGAGTCGAGTGTCGATAGAGGGGATCCCTGTCGATTGGGTTTTGTTGTTTGAGGGTTGAGACAAAAAATGGTTTCATTTTCAGGACCTTGTTGTGACTGAGAGGAGGGGATGTGGCATCCAACACAATAAGAAATTCAAGATTGGTTTGACCAAAAGCTGTGAGAGTTTGCTGAAGTAGAAAATCAGAACCTGGGATTAACCACAGATAAGTTGTTGGAGAACTACATACATGACAGTCCTCATGAGTATTTTTTCTATGAGTTTCCTATTATACTATACGAGTGGTTTGCGCGGCTCACTTACAAAAAAACAAATTTTCAAGGATGAGAACCAACATCTCGAACCCTTGAATTAATCAAAGAGCTATAAGAAACTGATAATCAGGAATCACAAGATGTTGAGGTCTGGTTAGATAGTATCCTAGAGGGATATATCACCTAATTTTCCATAGACACTACCAAATCCTACAACAAAGCAGAATGGGAATTATTCAACGTAGCCAGAGGTAGGTTATTATTGTATTTACAGTTGTCAATTAAAATGCTTGTTTCTGAGAAGCACATACTAAAAATGCACCTAGAGTACTTAAACTATGGTGTATGGAGGTGGTGGATACTATGACCAAAGGGGAGAGATGTATGGGAAGGTATGGGGTAGATGGGTGCAAGTTTCAATGAGAATGTGAGGGAAGTTGAGGAAGAGAGTGGTTGTACAAGGGGAGGAACAAGGTTTTGATAGGAGAAGAGGTAGAGGACAAGGAAAGGTAATCTTGCGATCAAAACACAAGACTGCAAAGGAAAAACACACTACTACATTTCGACCCAAAATCCGACGGTTACTTCCGACGGCGCGTGGATTTTTTCTTTTAAACCTACCAAAAATCAGAAAGTTAAATTTTTTTTTTAAAGATTTGGTCATAACCGTTGCTTAAGAGATAGCTAGGCTCATAAGCGTCGCTTAAGCGATGGCTAGCCTAGCAAGCGTCTCTTAAGCGACGGCGCATAAAATCGATCAATCATTTAAAAAAATACATATAAATGTCAAGTGTAAAAATATCGGCCCTTGTCCATAAGTTTGTGTTGGTTTGTTGTTCCAAAAGAAATAATTGAGGGTTGTGTGATCTAGAATGATGGTGTTTTGAAGGATCGATTGTATGCCATTTGCAAATTGATTTGATGGGGGACTGGCAATGCACAGGGCCTCTCCTTCCAATGGGGAGATCCTCGGCAGATATTGTTGTGAATAGCAAGAGACAGAGAAGACCGAGTGTGAGATTGGGAGAGATAGGAGACCAGTCTGCTGCCTATGCGTATTCTTCACAGGATCTTATCAGGAGGAAGAAGCAGAAGCAGTGGAATCAGCCACCAACTGGGTTCTTCCGAAATGCTTCAGATTTCCCAGGCAGGTCCGGTAAGTTATCGAAAACGCGGCCTTTGTTAAACATTAGTAGTGATGAACAGGTCATTTTAGATGACCCAATTTCTCATTGTGGGTTTCCTTCTGACGAGGGTGGGAAAATGCAGCTGAACCCTATTTGTGTTAGTAAGAAGCTCAGGCATGGTAGGACACATAGGAGGGGTGTGGGCTTAGTTGGAAAGATGTCTAGGACCATGAGAGTGAGCCCTGAGAGCAATAATAATGGGCAGGACAAGGGTTCTGGGGATGATAATGGGTTTGGGGCCTCTTATGATGCTGATACTCTTGAATGCTTCAAGGAATCTGATCTGGATACGTTAGGGAGCCCAGTGAAGGAGACCTATACAATTCACTTGGATTCGCCCGATTCCAGGCCTGTTAATTTGGGTTCATCTAAGTGCCATCATACGGTGGGGGAAGTGTCTGGGAATGAGAGGGAGGAGGAAACATGGGCTCATAACAATAAAGATTCCACGGAATATGGTAATGGTAGTGGGCTGAATTTCCCCTCTGACTCCAACACTAGGTCTAAGCAAGATGGAATGAGGGATTGGAATGGCGATGATGATAAAAAGCTTAGTGCTACACACTACTTAGGTATGGTAAAGGTTGTCAGGGCCTGGTTGAATGGACTTGGATTGGGTAGATACAAAGAACTCTTTGAGATGCACGAAGTGGACAAGGATGTCTTGCCATTGTTGACATTAGATGATCTTAAGGAGATGGGAATCAATGCTGTCGGTGCCAGGCGTAAAATATATTCTGCAATTCAAAATCTTGGAAAGCGCTTTACGGTGTGAGTCAACTGTTTGGATCTTATAGAGCTGGGTTATGATTTAGAGCGTAGGCGCTGAGGGTTTGATGCTGCTTGTATGTAGGATGCTTTGGCCTTAAATGAAATGCAGTTAACACAAAATATAAATGTTTGAACGGATTTCTATTGTTCTGTAAATAAAGCACCTGTATTGATATATATTTTAATGGACTTTCTTACATTCTGTGTGTGCCATATGTTTTGATATTTGAACCAACAAGTTGATTGTGCAGGTTGCTTTATGTTTTTCTGTTTGGTCATGATGTATCAATACTCTATTGTTATATTATTATTACACTGTCTATTCTCTTCTCACAGATTTCAATTTAGTAGCTTTTTCACATTTTACATGTGTGGAAACGAGTATATAAAAGAGAACTGACATGATTATAAACTGAAAATTGCCAAATGGAATCTGGCACCCTTCCTGAAACCTTAGTATCGGTGACATGTACATTTAGTGGGGGGAATGGGTGGCTCAGTGCAAGAAGAAGGATGATGGCCTCAAAGGATGCTCTATAGGTTAAACTTTGGATGCTGGGCCATCTCCTTGGAAGGAAACAATTCATTTGTTAGAGGCTGTGTCAGATCTTTGAGTTGCCAGTTTTGTGTAAACATGTAAGCCACCAATTTGTCCAATTCTTGGCACCGGATTTCCCATCTGTATTGTTCCCTCAGGTGAGCCTGGGAGGACCCTAATACTGCAATGTGAGTGATTTCTGTCGACAGAAATGAAGAACTGTTGATTCATTGCTCTCATTTGCCTGGGTCAGTGGTTTGTAGGTAGGAGCATATATCTTTAGGATTGAAAAGGATCTTGAAAATCAAACGATTTCTTTTATTATGAGAATGAATTGGTTGATTGCAAGGATAACCGATAACTGTCTCTGATGCCAAGGCAAGTGCCAGAGATTTGTATACCACTAAGGTTTCACTTGATTGTTTATGGATGGGCTGTCAATCAGTCTAAAGGTTGTCCAGGTGACCTAATTTTATTCTTTTTTGAAATACAGGGTTGTTTAGTTATGTTGGAAGTATTTTGTTCTCCTACTAAAGCAAGTGCCCCCCTATTTTCTATTGTCTAACTACTTTCGCTGAATCTGTTGATGATCCACATCTAAAATAGATAAGGGTCAACCTGATTCAATTTTTAAAGAGTTGAATAGCGCACACACATTGGTATCTAATTTTGGCACTCCCTCTCTAGGTGTATTTTTCTTTCATCTTTGTTGTTCATGGTGAGACATTATTTCTTGGAGATTAGATCTTTTTTTTTTTGCTTTTATAGAGTTGCTCATGTGCTCCCACCTTGTATCAACATTGTTGTACTTAGCAATGGCATTAACCTACTGTTTTGGTCATTCATTAGACATTAATAAATGTATCTTATCTTAGCTAGGAGAAAACATTTTTTTCAAATGCTTCATATATTACATTAAAGAGCAAAGTTGCAAACAAGTATAACAGAGTTCAAGATACTTACATCATATAGACAACAAGAGAACCAAGAAAGTCCTGGTACACAAAAGCTAGAAAGGCCATCATATGGACCCAAGCCATCATGACAAGGGACTCAACATTATGGCATAAATACATTAGTGAATTCACATGAGTAGAACTGACTCTTCCTTAAAACATTGCAAAACCCCAAGAGAAAGAGGATGAGGAACCTAATAGAAAGTAACTTTGCAATGATGTTTCTACATAAAACCAATTGCAACCAAATAAATTGAAAGCCAAGTAATTTGCAGTTGTTCTTGACCATCCAAGTGTCCAATAGGAGGGGCCCCTTCTAGGAAAGTAGAGCTAGAACCAAAGACTGAAATTCAGCTTGAAACCATGACTAAAAGACTTTGGTAGCCTGACATTTCCAAGAAACGCACTGCACTGTCTCCTTACCACACACTACTCAGGCCAAATTGGTAGCGCCAACTTTGTGCAGTCTACTCTTGACAATTAATTTGTGATGAAGCAATAACCAACCCTAAAATTTATGTTTAAAGGAGGCAAGAGCTTCCAAATGGATTGACACCGCTGTACTCATCTGTGTCCATTGGATCTCCAAGCCCCCACTTTTTATTTAAGCAAAGTCCTATGCTTCAGGAGTGTCTCAAGAACTCATAAATCACCTCCATCTCATAGGCTTTCCAATTTCCCATCTCCAATCACTTTAGATAGATCATAGAACCTTCCCTTTTGTGTTCATATTTTATACAAACAACTCTTTGGAATTATATTGCAACGAATTGTGA
>LPNX011156238.1:257202-277998 GCA_001517045.1 Pseudotsuga menziesii
GCTGTTTTCACTGGATCGGAGGTCATAAAAGTTCAATTGAAAATTGTTTGTTATTACTAGCTGAAGAGCATGGTTTTGTAGTGGATCTAGAGTTTTCTTAGAAAGTCAATCCTCTAATGCACCCTGAATTTGATTGCCACTCAGGTTCGCACTGTAAACGATGATATGCCATTGGCACAAATCGGTGTAGCTTTTAAGGGAGCTTCATGGACATATCCAGATTCTATTGCATTGATGGTTTTGCAAACATTGCTGGGGACGTGGAACAAGAATGCTGGGGCAGGTGCAAACATGGGGTGAGCTTGATATTTGCTATGCTATTATGAGTGCTAATTACAATGGATGATTGAACTGTGTATTCTTTCTTTTGAAGTTTGTATACAAATAAATTTTCAATACTTTCATAATAGGTTGGAACTTGCACAAAAGGTTGCAACAGATGATCTAGCAGACCATATAATGGCTTTCAACACAAATTACAAGGATACAGGTCTTTTTGGTGTTCATGCTCTATTCAAGGTGAGACTTCTAAGTTCTATTCTGCATTTTATTCTTATGAGACTGCAAAGGTACTGGGAGATTAGAAGGGTGAAATAGTTGAAGGTTATTTAAATTTTACAATGTATGAATCACATTCCACTAAACATATCCCTGATGTTTATCAAATTTGTGTCTCAAGCGTTATTCTTTTATGAAGCATATAAATATTTCAGCCTCATTGTATGCTTGAATGACAAAGTATTTGCAGAGGTCTTTTGTATGTTGATAATTTGATACCTGCTGATTAAGGTTAGAACTTAGCATGGATGCTAGTTTCTTATTATAAATAGTATTCAAGGTTGCCAGGGTTTGTGGCTACAAGAGCATGTGCAGGTACATGGATGATGTATGAGAATATAACAGATGATGAGATAAAAGTAATAAATGAAGTTTCATTATTCTGTCGTGTTGTATCTTCTAACACCCAAAAGGATAGAGGAGAAAGCATTCAGCCTGAAAATATTTGGATTATGATTTATCATAGTGCCTCACTTGTCCAACTTCATTGCAGATCTATCCTCTGCTTTTCAATTTATACCGAAACTTATGCATTTATTTCGTCACTCTGCTCAATCAGCTAGTTAAAATTTGATTGCATAGTTAAATTATTTTGATTTCATGGTTTTGCAATATTCTGGTTTTATAACATGTGAGGGACTAATCCTATTGTGGCCCAGGTTTTTGATATCATCTTCAATTATGGTTGTTGGTTTAATGCTTGACCTTGTGGAGAGAGAACCGGCTGTCTTCACTGGATCGGAGGTCAAAAAAGTTCAATTGAAAATTGTTTGTTATTACCTGCTCAAGAGCATGGTTTTGTAGTGGATCTAGAGTTTTCTTAGAAAGTCAATCCTCTAATGCACCCCGAATTTGATTCCCACTCAGGTTCGCACTGTAAACGATGATATGCCATTGGCACAAATTGCTGTAGCTTTTAAGGGAGCTTCATGGACAGATCCAGATTCTATTGCATTGATGGTTTTGCAAACATTGCTGGGGACGTGGAACAAGAATGCTGGGGCAGGTGCAAACATGGGGTGAGCTTGATATTTGCTATGCTATTATGAGTGCTAATTACAATGGATGATTGAACTGTCTATTCTTGCTTTTGAAGTTTGTATACAAATAAATTTTCAATACTTTGATAATAGGTTTGAACTTGCACAAAAGGTTGCAGCAGATGATCTAGCAAACCATATAATGGCTTTCAACACAAATTACAAGGATACAGGTCTTTTTGGTGTTCATGCTGTAGTCAAGATGAGACTTCTAAGTTCTATTCTGCATTTTATTCTTATGAGACTGCAAAAGTACTGGGAGATTAGAAGGGTGAAATAGTTGAAGGTTATTTAAATTTTACAATGTATGAATCATATTCCACTAAACATATCCCTGATGTTTATCAAATTTGTGTCTCAAGTGTCATTCTTTTATGAAGCATATAAACATTTCAGCCTCATTGTATGCTTGAATGACAAAGTATTTGCAGAGGCCTTTTGTATGTTGATAATTTGATACCTGCTGATTAAGGTTAGACCTTAGCATGGATGCTAGTTTCTTATTATAAATAGTATTCAAGGTTGCCAGGGTTTGTGGCTACGAGAGCATGTGCAGGTACAGGGATGATGTATGAGAATATAACAGATGATGAGATAAAAGGAATAAATGAAGTTTCATTATTCTGCTGTGTTGTATCTTCTAACACCCAAAAGGATAGAGGAGAAAGCATTAATCCTGGAAATATTTGGATTATGATTTATCATAGTGCCTCACTTGTCCAGCTTCAGTGCAGATCTATCCTCTGCTTTTCAATTTATACCGGAACTTATGCATTTATTTCATCACTCTGCTCAATCAGCTAGTTAAAAGTTGATTGCATAGTTAAATTATTTTTATTTCATGGGTTTGCAATATTCTGGTTTTATAACATGTCAGGGACTAATCTTATTGTGGCCCAGGTTTTTGATATGATCTTCAATTATGGTTTTTGGTTTAATGCTTGGCCTTGTGGAGAGAGAACCGGCTGTCTTCACCGGAGCGGAGGTCTGAAAAGTTCAATTGAAAATTGTTTGTTATTACCATCTCAAGAGCATGGTTTTGTAGTGGATCTAGAGTTTTCTTAGAAAGTCAATCCTCTAATGCACCCTGAATTTGATTGCGACTCAGGTCCGCACTGTAAACGATGATATGCCATTGCCACAAATCGCTGTAGCTTTTAAGGGAGCTTCATGGACAGATCCAGATTCTATTGCATTGATGGTTTTGAAAACATTGTTGGGGACGTGGAACAAGAATGCTGGGGCAGGTGCAAACATGGGGTGAGCTTGATATTTTCTATGGTATTATGAGTGCTAATTACAATGGATGATTGAACTGTGTATTCTTGCTTTTGAAGTTTGTATACAAATAAATTTTCAATACTTTCATAATAGGTCGGAACTTGCACAAAAGGTTGCAACAGATGATCTAGCAGACCATATAATGGCTTTCAACACAAATTACAAGGATACAGGTCTTTTTGGTGTTCATGCTGTAGTCAAGGTGAGACTTCTAAGTTCTATTCTGCATTTTATTCTTATGAGACTGCAAAAGTACTGGGAGATTAGAAGGGTGAAATAGTTGAAGGTTATTTAAATTTTACAATGTATGAATCACATTCCACTAAACATATTCCTGATGTTTATCAAATTTGTGTCTCAAGCTTTATTCTTTTATGAAGCATATAAATATTTCAGCCTCATTGTATGCTTGAATGACAAAGTACTTGCAAAGGTCTTTTGTATGTTGATAATTTGATACCTGCTGATTAAGGTTAGAACTTAGCATGGATGCTAGTTTCTTATTATAAATAGTATTCAAGGTTGCCAGGGTTTGTGGCTACGAGAGCATGTGCAGGTACAGGGATGATGTATTCGAAATCTGGTATGGGTTGCATGACATGTATCTATATGCATATATACGTTCGTATATTATTATATCAAAAAGAGACATGAGAGAGTATATAAGAGTAAAGTTTTATTTCATGAAGTGACAAGGTAGACTCTTACTAGCACAAAACATTAGGAGAAAGAAGGTAATTTTAACAATATTTATATAATTATTGAAATCATTTCATTATTAATGGTTTTAATTTTATTCCATCTTTGGGTAAATAAACAAATATTGGGCTTTGTATCTGAATCTCCAAGCGTTTAAGTCAAACTGTGCACCCAAGTGTACATTGTATGTCTGCCAATGGAGTCCATAGTTAAACTTGTGTGCTCAATGTGTTGACAGATTCCTATGTCAGACATGTAAAGCCCAAGCTCTTATCTAGTAAACACAATTTTTTTAAAGGGTATTTGGGGATTGATCCTCGAACCTAACCACCAAGAAAACTATTCAAACAAAAATACAAATATGTCACCGATATCTCTCAATACCAAGTGCCATCAACAACATAAACTAAAGTGGGAAAGCATGCAAATGCCTTCAAATTTTACATTTGGATGAGCTCAGAATCGTTAACAAAGGTTTCATCATAGTTTCACCATAAGGAATCCAGTTATTGATGAAAAAATAATTGATACAACCAAGGCAAAGCTATATGCAGATCTAGTCTACCCATTATCAGTTCTGTAGCGTTGAGGTGTAATTATAGAAGTCAGAGATGGACATGATATCCATGGATAAAAGTCTACATTGTGACTCTTGTGAATCACTAGTTTTGTATAATAAAACCTTTATTTGTGGTTTTCTTACCTTCTTTGGCGAGAGTGGGATTCGATCTAGGCTCTCATTTCAGAAAAGAAATATTTTGTAGAAAAACAAAATACTTGCAGAGTTTGGAGTTCCCGTTGATGAGCTTCCTGGTGGGGTTATTACAATGCATGATGTTATGTTTTCTTACATGCTTTTATATATATATTTTTTTAAACAGTCACAAGCGTCGCTTAAGCGACGGTTCCAGAGCTGTCGCTTTTCCGACGGTTAGCCTTAAAATCTGTCGCTTATCCAACGGTGTTTTCTGTCGCTCTTTCGATGCTTATGGTATTATCCGTCGCTTATCCGAGGGCAGGAATGAGATTTTTTTCAAAAATTTTCACTACCGTCGAAGAAAAGTTGTCGCTTAACCGACGCTTATTTTTTAACCGATGGTTACTTAGGTGTCTCTTATCCGACGGTTAATCAGGTGTCGGAAAACCGACGATAAGTTTCCGACGCTTAAAAAAAAATCAAAGTGTCGTACATGCGACAGGGAAGTGTTGAAAATACGACATGACGGCCGTTAGATTTTTGGTCAAAATGTAGTAGTGACACATGGTACAAAGATATGCTACAGTGACGAAGAGGATGAATAGACCTAGACTATGCCTGGAGCAGTAGCAAGATCAAACCCTGGCAGCAGCGTGCCCATGCCTCCGCGCAGTACTTCAAAATCAGGAAGAACAACAAATTCTAAATCAACTTTCCTGACATGTCAACAAGAGTCTAAGAGTAGATCAACGTATGTAGGAAGAAGGTCGAGGATGGTAGGACACAATGCTAAATTACCTTTGTTTCACTAAAATGGGACTCATGATCCCAAGTAGTACTTGTTCCTCTATGAGGCAGTGTGGACAGTTTGACAAACCACCGATGATGATGTTAAGAAAGGCCAACTAGCAACTACCCTATGGGGTCATGCACCATATTGGTTCATGAAGCTCATCCAGTTTCCTACATGGATTCCTGCTAAATCATTGGATAATATTCGGTAGGGACTAAATGACAAATTTTGGAAGCCTAAGTCTGAGGCTCAATATATTACTGAATTGAAAGAGATCAAGCAGTTTCCTAATGAGACTATCTGGGACTTCGACCAGAGGTTCATAACATTGATGGCTTGAGTCAGCTTTGAGATGAGTGATGTCTAGCATAAAGAGTGGTTTATTGCAACCCTGGTATCTCATATTCAGCAACCACTAATGCAACATAATATCACAACATAGAGCGAGGCTCTGGAGATTGCAATGAAGTTGGAAGCTTCACCAGTTAGAGAGAATGCAGTTGGCATGAATTAAATCCAGGCGCAACTAGAAAATCTAATGATGCAGCTACAAGACATTAAGAATGCAAAGGAATATCATGACTATATTTGGTGCACTCGATGTCATGCAGACGGGAACACGAAGGACAACTTTCCCAGTTTCTGAAATTATCTAGTCTCGGTAGCACAAAATCCATTAATTTGTGGCAGCATACCATGGTGTCGCATATGTCAAGTTTATGGGCACCGACATGAGGAGTGTAGCTACATGCAGAAAATGGTGTCAAAACCAACCAATCTGTATTGTTCTTTTTGTAAATCGGTGGGACATTAATTCAAGGACTATCGAGCATACGATCTGCTATAGAAGAGAGCATATGATTCATACTTTGTGAAGGGTGAAGACCCTAATGTCAAACAATATCTGCAGATGCAACCTTAGATAGTAAATAGTTGACCATAGTATACGTTGCCGCCACAAATGCAATTTATACCATCACGACTGTAGCCACAGTTTGTACCATGGCCAAAATTTCCACAACATCCATAGTACAATCAAATGAAAATGCCTCCTCCACAGCTGTAGTATGTTCAATCTTCCCAGTATGTTCACCGACATCCAAATCTCATGCCATATCAAAAGGCTCATCCACAGTACCAACAAAAAGGAGGATTCCACAGGGGATTCCAAGGAACAGGAGGAGGTTTGAGATGAGGAGGAGGGAGGGGTCACGAATCAGTCCATTGCCACAATTGTGGGGTATTCGAGCATTATCAAATATATTTCGCTCACTTGTAATTCTCATGTACATATTGCACGGTGATCGATCACACGGTTGAAAACTATCCACATTTAAGCGCAAGATGGAAGGTTGGGAACATCCCTCAGTTGTAGAGCCTGAATCAGGTCCAGACTCAAAATCAGTTGCAAAACTAGAACTAGTTGCAGTCGCAGAATCAAGTTACAATCCTATGAACCCTCTGTTGAACCAGAATCCATCACTGACTCAAAATCCCCCTGTGAACCAAAATCAAGGGCCAATGGTACCAACGATCTCAGTGAAGCCCAAAACAGTAGATGTTGATGTTTTCATTGTCAACCACCCAGGAACCACAATAGGAAGAGATGGGCCCCACCCACAGATTTGACTTTCTGGACAAAAGAAGGAACCGTTCGACATCGCAATGGAAAAGGAGGCATCTTTTCGAGCATGGGATGCACTTGAAAGAAATATTGGTAAGTCATCTGTCATTGAAATTCCTTCTACTTCTAATTCTACATTAGAGTCGGGACCATCGGCGTAGCATGGTTGTCACATGCCCCAATTTTGTAAAATAATGTTATCTTATTTTGATTTTATTTCAAGACATTATGTTAAATTTAATGCTAAGTTGAAACTGATGACTCAGCAAAGTCAAAGATGTGGAATGTAATTCTGAATATTTTAATTTTAAATAAATAAAAGTGGATACAACAGCTTGGGAGAGCTGTTAAAAAGAGTGTTACTGGTCAAGTTGGTGGAGGAGACTGGGTGGAGAGAAAATAGAAAAGTGGAAGCATCCTCAAACACTTCCTATGTTGCAAGTGGCAACCTCCCTACCTTTGGGGTCATGATCCCCTAAGAAGGTGGGATCAAAGTAGGTGGATTGATTAATGACAACTAACCCAAAAAGACCTAGGAAATATTAATAAAAGTACCCAATGTACAGAGCTGAGGCTGCTCATTCTAGGAGAAGAATCATTCAGGTGAATGCACTTCAAGGAATTCATTGGCAAGGAAAGTTTTGAGGAAGGTGTTTGAGGGGTAAACTACAGGAAGGTGATTTAGTATAGCCTTGCAGCTGAAAGATCTTGCTGCAGTGTGGAGAGTTGGTATTGAGTCTCAGGACTAGTACTTTGTTGTTTTCTCCACCTAGTTCCAGCCAAGGAGACCAGAACAGGCTCAGGGGTCCTGAGAAGTCGCTGTTTGAGCGCTCTCCAGGAGTTGGTAGGGAGGAATGGCCTCCCATTGCTGTTGTCATTTATCTTTAAAAATAGGTTCCATTATCTTTTAATTTATGTGTTATAGTTTATATCTATGTGTGAACAAATAATGAATGATTATATGTTATGCTGTAAATTGTTAAGTTGAAATATCTTAGTTGTTTCAAGGCTGAATCTATACTTTGATGAAAGATAAATCCTACCTGTTTTTTTCCCCATCTAGAGTAATCCAGATCGTACTCTAGCATAGCTAGTGTGTTTCAATGAATGAAGTATGATAGGAATATGAATGAATAGAATACTTATGTTTTTCTAAGTATTGAAATGTTTTCTTTCAGTAGATAGTTATTTTTACAGAAAGATTATTAATCTATTCGTAGAGTTATTTGTAGAACTAGACTGAGTATTTAAAATATCAGAGAAGAAACAAGAATCATACTACTTACTAACAATAGTATGTTTAAGAATATACTTCATTCTTCTACATAGTATCTACTTCTATAAACTATACATTTATAATGAAATAGAAGAACTAGTATTATCAGTTGAAACTTACCATTTATGTTAAGAAAAGATGTAAAATAATACGGTTAGTTTATTTCCTTTCCTTTAGTGCTAACTAATTTACTTGCAACTATCTGAACTCTAAATAAGAACTTGATAAATACTACAATATTATTTTCTTAGTATTAATAACTAAAGGACAGTAGTAACCTATGCTTAAGTTATTATTAATAAGAAACTTTCCTTATACACTTACAGACAGTATAGATGTAAAGAGTATTGACAGGTAGGAAAGTTCTTATTTTCTTTCAGCAAGATTACAGAGATAATTTTATTAAATAAACACAATTACTATAGACTGCTCTTAGTCTTATTTAATATATATATAAATACCAATATAAAATTAAGGGGATACACTATTCATAGATAATAATATTATTAATATAGATAATAATATTATTAACAATAAATAGTGATGTTTATAAATTAATAATTCTTTAAAACAAATTGAAGAAAACTGTGTGATAGTAATCGAATTAACAAAATAACAATACAGGAATTAATACTCTATAAAATTTAAATAGGCCCAAACTCTAGCTCATATTCTGAGCGTAATCTATTTATATTTTTATATACTGTAGTAACATGGGTTAAACATAAGATAGTTCTTTTAAAACTATTAAAGAACCAACTAAAAATTTTATACACAGAAATGAATTACATTACTGATCAACATGTATAAATGTATTTATAAAAGAAACGGTGCTTTTCTTTTACTAACAGCATGCATCTATAGAAATAAATGTCAGGGTTAAAACCCTTAAGATTATTACATTTACAAGTACCAAAACATTAAAACCTAATTTACATAAATTATGTAACCATTAATAACTAGGTTAGTATAATTTACTCACAGTCCTTTGAAGGACAAATAATAATCTACTCACAATCCTTTAAGGACAAAGAGAAAAACTGTATAATTATTATAACAAGAATAATTTATATCAAACAAGGGTTTTTACAAGTCAAACCCTAGTTTATAACTCCAATCAAAACAAGCAAGAATTAAGTTACGGCTGTAAGTATCAGCGTTAAGTTTTTATTTATAAACCCTTACAGAGTACTCAAACAAATTATAAACTTCATTACTTTCAAGAAGGGTAAAACCCTAACTTTTTACATAGAGTGTAATTTAAAACTTATGTTACACCAAACAAGTCTACTGACAGCACTGTCATTACAAAAACTACAAACTTCAACTAAGAACAGTGCTTAGATAAACCGAGTCTACCCTAGTGAGGGTTTGATTCTAATTATTACAACAATAGCCTATAGAAACAATAACACAACAACATAACTCATGCCGAGTCAAGGGATGGTTTTCTAAAACCATGGGCAAGTCCATCTACCACCCTAACACTAGTAGAGTGAAAAATCCAACATTTGGACCACGGGGCTTACCCGAAAATCAACCACGAGCCACGGTATTTGTAGGGGACTGTCTATTTCTCATTGTATAAGATTTACAACGGTGAGCACCTGCAAGCAAGGTATAAAACCACTGACAGTTAAATATACCAATACAAACTACTGTAACAGCAAAGTAAATTTGGCAACAAAGTAATTGAACTCAAAGTATTATTTACCTATCAGAAGAGAATGATGAGTAGCCTCAACGAAGCACTATCACCTACATGTTGTGCAAACGAAGACCCAACAGCCTGCAAGTTAAATACCTCACACATTGGCTAGCCACGAGAATAGTAACAGGTAACTGAAGAATACTGTAAGCTACGAAGACAGCGAAAGGAGAATTACACAAACATCAAGTCATGAGTAGTAGTAATATCCACAAGTCATAGAAAAAGAACCAAGCCAGTGGGAATGGCTTCTAAAACCATGCACTAATGACAAACGCAGCATGGAACCAAGGCACAAGACATCCATAATGAGGAGGAATGATGACCGCCATGAAAGACAAGCAAAGCAACCCTAGAGCCAATGAAAACTGTAGGATGGAAATGATAATGGTTAGGTTTCGGCAGTATTTTATATCTCCCATGTGTGGATAGGAAATGACCATGTAGAAAACAAATCAAACCATGCAAAGAGGTTCATGTTCTATAGTGCCTGCATAAAACAAGAATCCAATTACTTGATCATTGGAGAGTGGAGTAAAACTATAATGTTAAACCAATAATTCGCCATCCAAATCATTAATCATTTGCATATTATCATATGTTAGTATAGGGACAATAATATCCATGTTTATGGTTACATTGACCCTTCAAGAAATGTTACTTATAAACCTTCGTTGAAACCCAATAGCCATTCATGCATAAGACTAAATCCACTGTGAACCTTATGTTATTCTATTACAGCATCGCAATTGCGGTTTAAACAGTTACATATCCTTCCTTTAAACATTGTTTTATGTATTTAATAGAAATCAAATAATTCATGTACTGTTTATAGATCAATGTTTTAGGTATACACGATAGTTAAGAGATCAAATGTGTATATGGGAGAGTTCATGCTAGATATTAAATGTCTATAGTTTTCCCTAGTAACAAAAGATAAACTATAGTTTATACATAGTAAATCTTTTGTAATAACAATATTACAAGTCATAATTTTTATAAATGGCATAATGTAATAGTGCAAAGGATTATCAACTCTAGTTTAAAATATGTTTATAATCACAGAATAATTATAGACTAAATGTGTATTGAACAAATATATTATGCATATCTATAATACTTACATGAACTAATAACTCAATTACTACCAGAACTTGAAGTAGTACAAAACTAAAGGTAAAGAACATTATTATGAAATTCTGTTACATAGTTCAAGCGACAATACTTTGATGGATTTTGTGGTGTGACTCAACTTGATTCTTATTCTCATTTTACTATGTCTAATGGATAGTAAAGTAATTATAGAACCAAACATGATAACTAGAATAGGAATGACACTATTGAATCCAGAGATTACTAGAACCATAGAGTTCGACATGTAAATAAAATATAGGTAACCATGATCTCATGTAGAAAGACATGATGGTTTGTAGTTTGCACAATCGAAGTTATACTGTCCAAAGGATAACAAAATGTAAGTTATCTTGCAGAAGAAAAATGTGGGTCAATGATTACACAGACAAGATAATGTACTAATGCATAAATACTAACAATAACAATCATTATAACATTAAAATTTCGTAGACTAAAGTAGAAATACTTTGTAACTGAGATTCTAATGCTTAGAGTTGCAAACATATTTTACTGTCGTTACTTACTTCTGAACATGTCTACTAGAAAAACTGAAGGAAGCCAAATGGTTTTACCTTACAGGGGCTGTCTAGAGTTTAGCAGCTTAATTAGTAAACTTTTAAATTGCAAATAAAATACTACTGACACTGTAAATAACTTTTAATATGTACTCGTTCGATCATACCTGTAAACCTGTAAGAAACAGTTTTCATCTGCGTTAGCATGATGGCTAAGTAAGCTCCGAATTAAAAAGTAGATTCCACATACTTGAAATGAAAAGACTCATTAGTAAACTAAAATATAATAGCACGCAAGAAGACTTTAATCTTGTTACAAATTGAACTGTTAAGTTATTATAATTAAGTTTTAGTGAAACTAATTACTTGACTGTTTCTTTTATTTACAAACCGTTAGCTATTAGTAGATCGTAGAGTTTAGCATTTACTGTTATCTCAAAATTTTAAATTTTTGTGGAAATTTGGGGTTTTGACAATGGTACCTTGCAGCAATTCTTTGAGATTTTTCTATCACTAGAGACATACCCAACTTCTTTAACTAAGATTGAAAATTTGTTGCGTCATTCGGGAAAGGTGTCTGCGTTGAACTCTTTACATAAGAAAAAGATAGGAAAGGAGATGCGTCTGAATATTTAGATTGGATACTATGAAGTCGACTCGGTCATTTTGGATCTAGTGTCAGATGTAAATATCTTAACAAAGCATAGATGGGAAAACATGGGACATCTGACATTGGGATGGTCCCTAGTGCAGCTATGATTATCGAATCAGGCAAAGGTGCAACCAATTGGACGGGTGTCTAACTTGGTCGTAGATGTTGAAGGTATGAGGACTCGTGCTGATTTTGACATAATAGAGGTTGTAAATAGTGAAGGCTCCTACCCAGCACTGCTATAGGTTGGATGGGACAACGATAGCATGGAATTTATTAACTTCAAGAAGAGGATGATGAATTTTGAGAACCAAGATATTCGGATCATCACGCATGTTGGGCCTGGGGGAAGAACACAAGAAATAAGCGCAAATGAATAAACATGCAAGAATCAGTCTGCAGCGCAAGCGTAAGCAAGGAAATCTGCATGGAAAAAGGAAACATGTGTGGACAAAGGGAATTGCAAATGGGGAAATCTGTGCAGACAAAGGAAATCAAGGACAAGGAAATATACGCAGAAGAAGGAATATGCGCAAAATATGTCACCTGCGTAGAAACAGGAAACTGCGCAGAAAGAAGATACCACAGGGTAAAGAAGTAGCACAAGTGTAGAATAATGACCAAAAGCGACAGGATGATCATGGGTGCTGAAGTTTACTTAAGTCAGCGGATGCCACACGAGTGAACACATGATGTAAGTAAGGTTGTTAGTGCCTAGTGTCAAGTCATGATTTCCATAGTTGTAGCCTGAGGGAAGGATGATGGTGATAGTTAATAGACCGCCTATATGTAGTCAACCCTACGTGGTCATGTAAAATAGTATAAATAGGAGGGATTCAATTGTTAGAGGTTTGGGTAATGGTTGTATTTTCAATAGTTAGAAGGTTTCTTTTTCATGGCTTTGGACATTGTTGTTTAGGTTGATTTTTTATTATGTTTGAAGGGTTAAGAGAGTGAAGCTGTGAGATTTGAATAGTAGAGTAGTCGTAAGTCGGCAAGATGTAGTCAGAGTTAGTGTAGTAGAAGAGAAGCTTTTCTAGAGAGGTGCAGAGGCGAGAGGAGTTGATCCAGGCCATGTGCGGATTAGTATATGGTAGCAGTAGATTAGGAGAAATAAGATAGAGAGAATGAGAGAAAGAGAGAGTTTGAGTGAAAAGATAGATCTAGGAAAACCTACAGTCAAACGTAGGCTGAAGGCACCATACATTTCTCATGCCAGAAGAAGAGCGCCTTGTGGTTTTTCCCATATGGGTTTCTACCTGAACTCCCTTGTGTTTTGATGATTGACTGTGTATATTTTTTTTATGTTTATGATGGAATTCATGTTATGGTTGAATGAATGTGTCATAGTCAATAAAAGTATGAATGCATGAATAGGTTATTATGTGCATCTTTTGAATATTAGTTATGGTTGCAACGCAATCATTGTTGCGTGTCTGCTATGTTGCACCTGGCTACTAGATTGCTCTTATATTCAGTTATGTTTAAAGTAATAAGGCAAAATATGTGTCGCGTCATTAGTAGTTAATAAACTATATGTGCGGTGTGTGCTACAGTTCGGTGGAAATGAATACATCCTCATGACTTGGTGGATGTCCTTGGCTGCATGCCAAGGGACTATAAACCCTCGACAAATCATGGAAACATGGTTCCAGCGGTTACCCATTGAAGAGATATCTAGCGTGAGACTGTGCATGCTCTTCAGGCGTTTCCAATGGGTCTTTCTCTATCGGTCCGGTATCTTGGGTGTTTGTTGGGTTGATGGGCTAAGTAGAACCTGGATCTCATGAGTTAGGAAAAGTGGAAAACAAATGGTTATGTTGCTGGGACCCTATTGATCAAAACAAGGGAAATGTTGTGGCACCCAACTAAAAGTGAATTCGAGGAGTGGTTGTAGTCAAATACACTGATATTAGCGTAGAGGGAAAGAGAGGGTTCACAGTTGAGCCCTGAGAACTAGTTACAGCGATATCTATATTTGGATATCCATGATTTTTTTTTTGCAGAATTCCTCGTCGTATTGCAAGAATGGCTGTTGGAGTTAGCAACCTGGCAGACTAACTTCTAGAGGAGAGGAGAAGTTGAGTGGACCGACCAGTTAATGCAAGAAGTATCACAAGTAAGTAACCCTATTTCCAAAGCTATTGATTTTTGGATTAGTAGCATATTAGAAGGAAATTTTATTGAGTTCGTTGTTGAAGTGATAAGCTCATATAGAAAGGAAGAGAGACATTTTTTCCAAGGACCTTGGGGAAGGTACCTTATGTCTATAAACTTATGGATTAAAATGCTCCTTTATGAAAAGGGCATTTTACAACTCAGCGATTGAGTTGAGCAGTCCATGAAGGGGATATGTTGTGTAAAATTTAGGAGTAATATGGAAGGTACTAAGAAGAAATGTTCCCAAGAAAATCAGAAGATGAGTTGGACATTATATTCTTAAGAAGCGGAAGGAGGTTTTGGTTAGGGAAGAGGAGGAAGGTAGCAGGAGGTAGGAGGGCTTATAGCCTACCTATGGAAGGTGAATATGGATGTGAGTCACACCTAGATGAAGGTTCCTATGACGAAGAGGAGGAGTATAGTCTAATTTCTTAGAGAGTAGAATCAGAAGAGTCTACAGAGACACCAAGGATAGGACGTGACTACAATAGTCCAAGAAGATCACCTGAAGTGAGACCTAAAATTTCCTCACCTGAACCATGTGTGAACACTAATAGTCCTAGCGTCAGGACTCATGCACAAGGAATCCCATCAGTGACCCCAACAAATCCATCAAATCTGGGGAATCCAATGAACAACCCCAGCACCACCCTAAAAGCGGGGACAGACGTTAGACTACCCACATTCAATGGGAATGGAGTAGAGGATCTAGAACAGCACTGGTTCCTCTACAAGGCAGTATGGACAGTCTGCCTCGTTAACAATGATGACATCCAAAAAGAGAAGATGATTACAACTCTATGGGTCCATGAATTGGATTGGTACATGCAGTACTGTGTAGTAACACTCAGGCAGCCGTAAAGGAATTTGGAGGAGATTCGATGTGCAATGATCTCGGAGTTTAGAAATCCACAATTTGAGTCCCAATGTATAACTAAGATCAAGGAGATTAAGCAGGATCTGAAAAAAATAGTATGGGACATTGATCAATAGTTGAAAACACTAATGGCCAAAGTAAGCTTCCATATGTCGGATGTGTAGCATAAAGAGTGGTTTATTTCTACATTACTGTCACACATTAGTGGATCACTCATGCAACAAAAGATTGTGATGCAGACGGAGGCACTGGAATTGGCAATGAATCTAGAGGCTTCACCTATTGGAGATGGTGTTGCAGGAATGATACAAATTCAGTCACAATTGGCTAATTTCACTATTCAACTCCAGGACATAAAAAGAGGAAAAGAGGTGTAGGAAGACCTCTACTATACGTGATGTCAAACCAATGTACATACCAAATATGACTATCCAGCTTACATGAACTACATCTCGTCTGGTGTGCCAAACCCATTGAGTATCCAGGGGCTTCCCTAGTGCAGCATCTTCCAGACAAGGGGACACTACGATGTATATTGCATGTTTGTGCACAAGATGGTATGTACCCCAGCCAGTATGTATTATAACTTTTTGTAGGTCTGTAGGCCATGATCAAAAAGATTGTAGGGCCTACTAACTTCTAAGAAAGAAAATGGTAGATTCCTATTTAATGAAAAACGAGGAGCAAATAAAGATTGAATAGGCACAAGTGCAGTTTTAGGCTATGCCTCAGTTCCATCCTGCGCAGCAGTTTCAGGCTATGCCTTAATTTCATCCTGCGCAACAATTTCAGATGGCACCATAGTTTTAGAATGTAGCCCCGTATAACCCGTATCAATAGCAGTATGCGCAATTGTAATACCTTCCGCAACTTCCACACCCTCAGTTAACTGGGGGTGGAAATTACAGGGGAGGAGGAGTAGGATGATTTGGCCGAGGAAGAGGGCCAGTGGTATGCTATAATTGTGGAGTGCGGGGCCACTATGATAGAGACTACCTTGAACTTGTGAAGACTTACTCATATTGAAAACAAGAGCACAATGTGAAGCAATGTCAACAACTTATTGCTAGATGGAAAGCCTAGATGGTTGGAGCAGCTAACCCAGCACCAAATGCTGCACCAAATGCTCCCACCCCGAATGCTAATTCCAACATACAAATGATAGTGGTAGAACCACAAGAACCAAGTGTAGCTATGATAATAAGGGGAGGTGTTGCGATGGGTGCAGATCAAGTTACGTAGACAAAGCCTACAGTGCAAGCACAACCGCGGGTGCAACCCACCACACAAAATAAAGCACTACTTGATGTCCAAAAGAGGAAGCACTTATTCATGGATGTATGCCTACATTCCATCAGAATAGAGCATCCATCCACCTCAGGCCAAGTGAAATATATGCCTGAGATATTCCAAAAAATATTCAAGCAAGAGTGCAGATAAGGTTAGTAAGCTCAAACCATTCCTATCAAGTTGTTTAGCGCTAATCCAAGACAAGGATGCACTTGCATAGTTAGAACCACTAATAGAAATTCTTTCGGAGAAAGACTAGCCAACAAAGAAGGTTAACAGTGTCAAGACAAATTTTGAAATAGGACACAAACTAAGGATGTTTGCGCAAATTGTTGATTATGACATGGATTATATCATCCTCGACCTGAGATCCGATGTTAACATATTAACTCTCTAGACATGGGAAATAATGGGAAATCCACCCCTAGAATGGTTCCC
This sequence comes from Pseudotsuga menziesii, assembly GCA_001517045.1. Lineage (NCBI taxonomy): Eukaryota > Viridiplantae > Streptophyta > Pinopsida > Pinales > Pinaceae > Pseudotsuga > Pseudotsuga menziesii. Next base: position 273,945 of record LPNX011156238.1, read on the forward strand.
AATTCAATTAAGGCTTGCTAATCAGGAAGAGGTCCTGCCCATTGGTAGATCAATTCAAGTCCAAATGGATATTGAAGGATTGTGCACTTTTGCAAACTTCGAGGTCATCAATATAGTAGATGATACTAACCCATATTCTTTGTTGCTGGGGATCAATTGCGAAATGGGAAATAAAACCATTATAAAATTCAAAAGAAGTATCCTATAGTTTGAAGATGATGAAATGAGGGTAGTTGCGCCCCTTGATCCACTGGAAGGATAGAGATATGTTGAACCAATGCTCAACATAGGGCAGGGGAATCACCTTGATAACATCTATAATGTCACTTCCCTTAAGGAGGATTACATTAATCCTACTACAGATGGTAACCTGAGCTGGAGATGCATGATTTCATGTACATCAGACTCAGGAGAGGCACTTGAGAACTTCCAAAACAAATTACATGAAGTCTCTCTGAGGAGATGTGCTAGGATAACCAAGTCTATCTGACAAGTGGGAACTCAGTCATGAATGCTACCTATATATGAAGGACTTCCTAACATGGCAACATTCTTAACTGAGTTTGAAGAATTAGTAACAGAGTTGCAGCAACTATTTATGCTAAAATTTGCGCTAAAAGCTGCACCCGTGCAATGGTGGGGTATGAAAAAGTGCTCGATAACTGAATCATCATCGTGTAGACGGCTACTGGAAGTAAGATTTGGATATGAGTTCACAACTATGACACAAAGGTATACAGGGTTATCAGACCCTGTTGAACACTTGGAGCAATGTTCTGCTGCATTCTCGAGCTACCTGCGCCAGGAGTGGGTTTACCACTTCATCCGTACTCTTGAAATTGAACCCACAGGCTGGTACGCATATATGGAGCTATGCCAAGAAACAAGGGAATGGGAAAAGGTTGTGCAGAATTTCACTTGCACATTCCAATTCACAAACGAGCAACCAATAGTTGATATTGCATTGAATACTATTAAGGAGAAGATATTCACTAAGATCTCACTTGAGGTTGCGTATTCTCAACCTTGCACTGTGCATTTCCACGAGTGCTATGAGACAGTTCATCACTGGATGACCTACTGTAACCTCTCCAGAGACCTAGAGGATGATCCAAATAACATCAATATTCCAGAGTTGAAAGGATCATGTGCAGTATAAGGAAGCAAAATTTCTAGTGAGCAGTCCTCAAGCCGCTAAAGATCAATAAAGTTAACATTGGGTCAGAGGACAATCTGAAGTTTGCTAACATTGGAGACTATTGGGATGAAGAGACAGTAGCAAAAATCACTGATCTATTACATGAATTCCAGGACCTATTCCTGACGAACTTCAAGCAAAATGAAGGGGATAGTAGGATATTTCGGAGAAATGAAAATTCATCTCAAACCTGATGCAAGACCGGTAAAAGAGCACCTGTACAAACTAAATCCATGCTATAAAGAAAAAATGAAAGCAGAACTGGACTGAATGCTGGAAGTAGGAATCATTGAACTTGTTGAAGAGTCAGAGTGGATAAGCCCTATGGTGGTTTAGGACAAGAAAGTGACAGGAGAGGTCAGGATCTGTGTCGACCTTAGGAAGCTAAATGATTCCTACTTACATGATCCATTCCTAGCACCATTTATAGATGAAGTCTTGGAGAGTGTCAGTAGACAAGAAATGTATTCATTCACAGATGAATTATTAGGCTACCATCAAGTCAGAATTGCATAAGAGGACCACCACAAGACAACCTTTGTAACATAATTGGGATTCTACCAATACACGGTAATTCCCTTTGGCCTTAAAAACTCCCCTACTATTTTCTCTAGAATAGTAGTTTATGCTTTTAAATATTTCATTGATAAGTTTCTTGAAGTATAATTTGATGACTGGATAGTCTTTGGTATGGTAAGATACCATATTGAGAAGTTGCACATGATGCTAGAAAGGTGTCACCATTATCAAATTGCACTAAATTTGAGAAAATTTATATTTTGCAGACCATTTGGTGTACTGCTAGGCCATGTAGTATGTCGCGACGAATCGTGGTCGATCCCGTGATAGTGGAAATTATTTAGGACCTGCCACAACCCACATTGATCACGTAACTCAGATCCACATTGGGACATACCAAATATTATCAAAAATTTATAAGAGGGTGCACGGAGATAACTGCCCCAATGGAGAAGTTGATGAAGAAGGACACCAAATTTGAGTGGAACGAAGACTGTCAAGGGAGTCTAGATAAGCTAAAGAACAAAATGGCCACTGCGCCAATATTAGTATTCCCAATTTGGAAGGAGGAGTTCCATGTACATTTTGATGCATCATCAATTGCACTTGGTATAGTATAAACACAACTCAGAGAGGGTACAATTGACCACCCAACTGCATTTGCAAGTAGGAAACTGTCAACAGCAGAGAAAAACTATACCACAATTGAAAGAGAAGGGCTTGCAATGGTCTATGAACTACAAATGTTCAGACATTGTCTATTGGGTGGACACTTCAAAATGTTCATCGACCATTATGCACTGAAGTACCTGGTCAATAAGCTAGTGTTGGGGGGGGGAGATCTGACAGTGGCACCTCCTATTTCAAGAATTTGACATTGAAGTCATTGTAAAGCAAGGTCGATTGAATGTTGTGCCAGACCACTTATCGCGCATTGAAAGTGGTGAAGAACTAAATATCTTAGAGGATAATCTGCCTGATGTGCAGTTGTTTGCTATCGACATTGTCGATAAAGAATTTAATGATATTATACACTTATTGAATATAGGATACACACCCGAATATTATATGACATGGTAAATGAAACAAATAGTTGTCAAGGCCGTAGACTAAACGCTAATCATGGGACAACTGTATAAGTTGGGACCAGATGAAATACTGCACAGATGCATCTTTGATTATGAAAGGCAATGGGTAATGGTTGAAGCACATATGCGTGTCTCAGGAGGACACTACGCCAGGAAGGCGATGGTGCGCAATATTTTGCAAGCTAGATTTGAGTGGCCAACTATATATATGGATACAAGGAAATACTATCGTGACTATGATAAATGTCAAATAACAAGGAAACCATCACAACATGATGAAATGCCATTTGCACCGCAAATTACACTACAGGCCTTTGATAAATGGGAAGTGGATTTTGTTGGCCCTATTAGTCCTCCACGGAAATGAATTGTTGCACACTATATTATACTACTACAAATTACTTGAGAAGATGGGAAAAAGCAAAACCAGTGAAAGTTTGCACCACTGTAACTACAAAAAAGTTTCTTTTTGAAAATGTGGTGACAAGGTTTGGTTGCTCGAAGATCCTTATCAGCGACCAAGATACGCATTTTGTAAATAAACTAATTGTTGAACTGATTGCAGAATTCCAAATCCATCACAAGAAGAGAACACCCTACCATCCTCAAGAAAATGGAACTTTTGAGGCCTTCAACAAGATACTATAGAATGCCTTGACGAAGGTCTATAATGTGCATAGAGATGACTCGGACCAGAAAGTCTCAGTGGTACTATGGGATTACAGAACAACATGGAAATGACTAACTGGATACACTCCTTTCCGGTTAGTTTATGGACAAGAAGTAGTCGTTACCATGGATTACATTGTTCCAAGCCTACAAATTGTTGCGCTAATAGAAATGACAGACACCAATGCCGTAGAAGAAATACTTGCGCATCTGATTCAAATGGAGGAAGAACACTTCATTGTGGGCCTCCATCAAAACATGGAAAAACAGCGGCAGATTGCGTAGCATGACCACCACATCATAAAAAAATAGTTCAAGGTCAGTGAAATTGTTCTGATATATGACAGCAAGTTCCTCAAGCACCCATGTAAGCTCAAAACAAACTGGCTAGGCCCATATGTGGTCGCACACATTACTGAAGCAGGCATGATAAAACTATATAAGCTAGATGGAACACCGGTTGCAGTTATAATCATTGGCAGCTGATTAAAACCATACCGCGATGACTGCAGCGCGGTCCCATGAGGGTGAGGCACACAGCAATATATATATATATATATATATATATATATATATATAT
>LPNX011156238.1:286412-300267 GCA_001517045.1 Pseudotsuga menziesii
ATGTAGAGACGGATCGTTCCTATTACTTCTGATTTGACACCAAAAAGTATGAAACGTGGAAAACCTCCGTGGAAAAATCCGCGCTTTTGTATTAGTGCCAATATTCAAGCAACAAAAACATAAACAACTTAGCACATATTAAAGGTGAAAAGAAGTAAGGAAAATGGTAAAACTTTAATAAATAATCTAAAACATTCTAACTTTAACTTCAATCTTAAATAAAATTGTTATCTAACTATCTCAGCCAAAGCATAACAAAACAGAACTGAAAACGATCTCAAAATACATTAAAAACAATAAAAACAAAACTAAGGGCTGAATGACAGACTGAATTGTGGGTCTAAAAGGGGTGGTTGAATCGAAGTTTAAACAGGCTGTCCAAATGATAGTCTGCAGAGTTAAAATAATAAAAATTAACCTAAATGATCTAATCCTCAGCTGAATTCATGCAAATGCAAATATAATACATAAAGACAATAAGTAAACCTGCTTATTAAGCAAATTTAACTGTGAAATGAACTTAAACAAATTCATAAACATAAACATAAAGAAACCATTGCATGTTAATACAAACTGAAATTTAAATTGCATAAACTAATAACTTATAACAGAAAATAGACAGAACTGAATTTAAAAGCAATCTATCTATTTACTTGCAAATAAACTGAACATGAAACTAGGAATGAAAGGACTGAAAATATATTCAAAAGCAAACTATGCACTCAATCTAGTTACTTAATTCTGGAAATAAAATGCATTACAGAAAACAAATGAAATAATACAACTAACTGGAAACAAAACTAACTACAACAGAAAAATGAAATAAACAAGAAAAGAAAGAAACCTTTGGTTGATGAGGGGCCCTCTCAGCAATCAGCAGGGTATTTTTTAAGGATTCTAATATTATACTTAAGTATAGTATTCTAGGCGATTATTTTGGATTGAAACAAACATGTTTATAGATAGGTAGGTGAATATTAAATATGAAACATAAAATTAACAATGAAATTTGTAAATTTTGGCGAATATCATGATAAAAAAAACATATTTTATGTAATATATGTGATATTAGACACTAAACAACGAATTTAGTTTTTGAAAAAAACCCAAAAAATAGCCAATTCGTCAAATTTCGCCACTGAAAATTACCTTGGCAATCAAGGGTGGTGCCTGGTTAACTTCTACTCAAATGCAATCTTCAACAACAAAGCATACAACTCTTTATTCAGACGATGGAACATAAATACAATGTACTCAAGAACAAACTGCTAAACTATGATTTCTCTCCTAATTCTCTGATTCTCTAGTTCTCTAGCTAACTGAGCTCTCGACCCTTTAGTGGTCGATTCTCTGATATATATAATTTTTTATAGAGATGAGCAAGTCGACCCTTTAGTGGTCGATTGCTCTTTAAATTTAGTTGAATATTAAGGTGTATAACAGATCGGAGGCCAATGCAAAGGATATTCCCTTCTTCAACATAATTCTAGTATTCTTCATTGGACAGGGTATGCACAGGCTCCTTCTTCAGCGTAGCAGGTCTTTAGATGTGGCGCATGGCTCCTTCCTTATAGCAGCAGTGAACTGGTGGCGAACAAAGGAGAATTCATGGCGATTTTTCTAGAACATGGGATAACACACCAACCCAACACATGGTCTGTTGATGGAGTATCGACAAAGGAGGCTGCAATCTAGAGGATTATCTAGAACACAAGCTCCATTACCCATATGTGTTTTCAACAGGTCATTTTCAGGTTGTCTCACGTTTTAATGCCTGAAATCAATTCTCAACGACACGCAATCTGGTTAGTAATCTAGATGGAAAGCTGAACAACAAGATGGACCATAAGTTGGATATGTTGGGCGCAGATCTAAGGTGACTAAAGTGTATGTTTGTTGGTGCGCTTTAGGACTACAGGCTACAACAACATGTTTCAACATCTAGCAAACTACCAATGAGTTTCATGCAGCAAGTTGGATGAAAAAATGGACGTCGAGATGGAGGGGCTGTGTGGAAGGCAGGATGAATGTGTACTTGTTATTAATTTGTTCCAAAAAGATAATATAATTTGCAAACAAATATATAAATAAATTAATACATCAATGTGTTTTTTTTTTCTTCTGTTGACAAAGTGTCCCGGAACCCCCCCCCCCCCCGACTAGTAGAGTTTCCATTCGCTAAGTAACCACAAACCAGGGGTATCTAAGCCATAGAAAGCACTTGAGGATCGCACCTGGCTTGCCCTGCACCAACCCTTAACATGGTTGGATTTTTTGTATCCGACAGGATTAGAAACAATGACCTTTCAGCTTAGAGGGTGTCTTAACCATACCCCACCACCAAATTTTTTACATCTCGCTGATAATACATCAAATGTGCTTTAATAATTTCGTTTTTAATTAATAAATTCATAAAACTGATAATAATAAATATATTTTATATAAACCTTAAATTCATACATACCTGAGCTGAATAGTGATATGTGTGACATAAAATATACAAAAAGATAATCAAACATGTGTTTAAATGAGCAATTTAATTTCCAAAAATGATAACAATTCTAGGATCAACATTCCCCCAAACCGAAGAAATGTAGGTGGCACTGAGCAAAAGAAAGATAAAAAATCACACTGTCATGGAAAATTTTGAGACATAAGCCAGCAACGAGCATATACATAAGTAAGTAAATTCATAAGGTTTTTAAAATTAATTCAACCATGTCCAAATTAAAAGTTTGGGCAGGTTGTGTTGGAGAGATTTACCACATACACACTTACTTTGGTCAATTTTTCCTAGTTAAACCACTATCCTAGGTTTTATTAACTTATTTGCAATCAGAGGAGAACTGTATGACATCAGCATGAGCACAACCATGCCTACCTTTAGTCAAGGAGGCCAACTAATTCTTCTCCTTCATTCGGGGAGGCTAACTGGAGCACTCCAGGGGTGATCTGAGTGTCATAAATGCACTTAATTGCTAACTGATGGTTACAATCAGTTAAATAGAGCAGTGAAGGTGCCTCCATTCATTAAATTGATTATTTAATTAATATTTAATGAACTGGAGTAAATAGGGGCGCCTCTAACCACCTCTGATGGCTAGTTAGACTTCAGTTAACCTCATCGAGGTTCATTGGAGTTAATGACGCTCTACCACTTATTGGTTGGCATGCAGTGACATGTGTCTAAGCTATTTTAGTTAGACTTAGTCACCTATTGCACTCTGACATTAGTTAGGAATCAATTGAGTCGATTAGGGTTTTGATCAATGGTTAACAGGTGTGTTTACTGTGGCTTACAGTCAGTTAAGATACACCCATTCATTCAATTCAAATGACCTCCTTGAGAATTTGAATTGTCTTGGAATTCATGTATCTTGCATGATCATTGTATTGTATCACCATTCTCTCATTTGATTATACAAAGCTTCTACTTCCATTGCAGCACCATTTTTCCAATTTTGTGCATATTTGTCTGTATTCCTTGTGAGACTGTGTTTTCAGTTCCTAGACCATTGTGACAAATTGATATCATATTAGAGCTCACAGTGGGATGAAGCTCAAATCTCTCAAAAACAAGGTTTTTGATAGATCTTGCATGAAAAATTGAGCAGAAGCTCAAAATTCTAGCACTGGACCAGAGGCCAAGGCTTACCACTTAATACCCCAAGTAAAGGAATTGTTGATCAAGATTTCTTGATCAACTATGCTAGGTGTGATGAAAGCCTAAAATGTGTAGGCTATATGAATTTAGAGTGCCCCTTTTGTTGTGATTTGCAGGTTTTAACAAGTGAAAAGGATTCGCTCTAGTAGTTTCAGATGGCTTCTTCCGTAAAACTCTTGACTCCGTTCAATTTCCACTCATGGAAAGGAGACATGGAGATCCAGCTACATGCCAGAGGACTCTATATGGTCACTATGGACACTGAATAAGAGCATGCTTCTGTGACAAACAAAGCTAGCTTCTTGAACAAGAAAGATGAAGCATTCAGATTCTTATGCCTCTCTATTTCCTGGGATCTTCTTTTCCATCTCTCAGGATTGAAGACTCAAAAGGAGATATGGGACAAATTGGAAACCCTATATGGAAAATAGGATGATTTTAGAGTATACCAGCTTGAGAATGAGCTGATGTCTCTCCAACCTTCTAATTTAGAGACCTTAAATGAATTTTTCACAAAGTTCAAGCACATTGCCTTACTGTTGAAGAAATGTAAGGTAGAGAAGGAGGATGATCAGCTCATCCTCACCATGCTCTCCAAACTTGGAGCTGATTATTTAGTGTTTGTCTCTATATTCTATGTGGGGAAGCTCACAATCCTTGGATGGAAGATGCCTTCACTCAATTCCTTCATTGAGTCCCTAACAAGTGAACATGATAAGCTTGTCTAGATGGGGATCATCGGATCCTCCTGTGATCAAGCCCTCCATATCTCGGGGCCCAAAGATCTGAAGGGTAAAGAAAAGCAGAAAAAGAACCTAAAAACCAAATTTGAAGCTCCTAATCCTAAAGTTGAAAACCAGCAGCATGAAGAGTCTTTCGTCTCAAAGAAGAACAAGGGAAAATGGCATCATGGAAAGGAAAAAGTCAAGTGTTCATACTACGGGAAGGGCTTCCACCCTGAACATGCCTGCATGAAAAAGAAACTTGATGAAGCTACCTCTCTACTTGAGATAAATCACATCATTCTTCCATAAATCTTTCGAAGGAGAGATCAGCAAGATCAGGAACCATAGCATGAAAGAGGTCATGCCCTCATGGAAAGCACTTCGAAGTCCAAAGCACTCTTCATAGATTCTAGAGCTTTGAACCACATGATGGTTGAAAGAGACTCCTTCTCATATTTGGAGACCAGAAAATCCATTCCCATCCATGTGGGAGATGACTCCACAATCGTATCCGAAGGACAAGGTACTGTAGATCTTGAGCATGGTTATTTTTGCAATGTTCTGTATGTACCATCTCTTGCATAAAATCTCCTTAGTGTTTATCAAATGACACATATGGGAGTGCCCAAGAGAGTCTGCTTTAGCTCAAATGATGTAAATATCACAGAACTTGCATCTAGAAAACTTGTAGCAAAAGGCCTTGCAAACCATCATGCAAAAGCGTACGAGTTCTCCCATTTTTATGGCGGATGTAAAGCCCACCGCATTGCTGACTCATGGAAATGAAGTTAGTAGAATATGGAATGAGAGGTTCATCCATATGAACTTCAAATACTTGCAGCAATTACAGAATAATTCCATGGTTGAAGGCCTTTTGGTCATCAAATCTACCACTGGAATTTGCAAGGGCTGTGTTGTTGGAAAGCACCCTGAGCATAAGTTCGATCCGGGGAAGGAAGGCCGAGCATCATGAATATTAGGAAAGATACATTCTAATATCAGTGGTCCCATGCCTATCACATCCATGAATGGATCAAGGTACATTTTGACTTTCATTGATGACTTTTCCAAATACAAATGGGTCTTTTTTATCAAAAAGAAGTCAGAAGTCTTGGAAAAATTCACTGAATTGAAGGCCTTGATTGAGAATGCATCTGGCCAAAAGATCAAGATATTGAGATATGATAATGGCAGGGAGTATGTCAGTAATTATTTACTGTATATATGTTCCCAAAGTGGTATTCAATTCCAGCATTCAGTTCCCTACACTCCCCAGCAGAATGGTGTAGCGGAGAGGAAGAATCAGTCTCTCAAGGAGATGACCACCTGTATGTTGGAATCAAAGAAGTTGGCTGAAAATTTGTGGGATTAAGCCATGCATTCCACATCATATTTTTAGAAAAAAATTCCACACTCATCCATGAAATGGAAGACCCATTTTGAAGCATACTTTGGACACAAGCCGGATGTGTCGAATCTGCGGGTGTTTGGGTCCACTGCATGTGCCCGAATTCCACTTGATAAAAGGAGGGATTTTCAACCGCAAAGAATAGAATGCCTATTTATTGGATATACTGATGAATAAAAATGTTTCAAGCTACTGGATATCAAAAAAAAACATATCATCATTGAAAGGAGTGTCAAGTTCGATGAGCCTCTTCAGGAGGTAGAACTAGTGAAGGAGAAAACTGCTGAATTTCCTTCCTATTCTACTGAATATTTGGATGATGTAATTGGGGGTGATGACCCTGATTTGTATCCTTTGATTTATGATATCAGTGTACAAAAACCATCATATATTTAATCAGAAACTGAAGTACAAAATCATCTCCCAACTTGGCCCCAACAGACACTCTCCTACGTAGGAGATAACATTGGAAATTTGGATGATCCAAGGAGAACCCGGTCCGATTTCCAAATAGAAGGTATTGTGCTCTCTTGTACTGATTATTTGCTATCTGAATATTTTTATTTGATGATAATTTTAGGCTCTAAGTCTTACTACCATGCTCGAAAGGATCCGAGATGGCAAGTTTCCATGGATGAAGAGATGAATTATCTTCAGAAAAACACCACTTGGGAGCTAGTTTCTGTTCCTCCGGGGAGGAAATTGGTTCAATGCAAGTGGGTGTTTCGAAATAATTTTGCTGCTGATGGAAGAAATTGAAAATATAAGGCAATTCTGGTGGAAAAACATTTGTCCTAGGTCCAAGCTGTGGACTACCATGAGACTTTTGCACCGGTTGCAAAAATGGACTCCATCCGCCTAGTTTTGGCAATTTCAGCATCTAAGCACTGGGAAGTTCATCATATAGATATTAATTCAGAATTTTTGCATGGAGATATTCATGAGAATATATACATGAATCATCCTGAGGGCTAAATTTCTAATCCATCTTTGGTTTGCAAGCTAAAGAAGTCACTATACGAGTTAAAATAGACCCCAAGAGAGTGGTATTCCAAGATGGATGCCTTCCTTCTCTCACAAAAAATCCAAAGGTGTAAATCAGATCAAAATGTGTATATATATAAGTATTATGGTAATTTGATTATTATTTTTCTATATTTTGATGACTTACTGATCACGGGTATCACAGTTGCTTCTATTTCAGTCATTAAAGCTGCTCTCCACAATGCATTTGAAATGAGCGATTTGGGGCTCGAAATTGAGCAAAATTCTAATGGGATAATGGTCACTTAGTATAAATACATATCAGAACTATTATTTAAGTTTAACATGGCTGAATTTATAGCTTCTACATTCCCTTTCCTTTTAGGGATCATCCTTGGAGAAGGAAAAAGCACACCTCCCATGGATTGCACTATTTATCGACAGTTGATTGGTAGCTTGTTGTACTTGACTCATTCTCAGCCTGATATCTGTTATGCCATGAATTTTGTATCAAGATACATGCAGAAGCCCCATGATCTTCATTGGAATTCATCCAAGAGGATCCTCCAGTATATTCAGGGAACCAGGCCCTACGGTATTCACTATGTTGCAGACTCTGAGCTAGAGTTGGTTGGGTACATAGATTCCGATTAGGTAGGTGATTCTATTGATCAGAATTATACTTATGGATATTTATTCATGTTTGGTGGTGGCCCCATTTGCTGGTCTAGAAAAAATAAGGCCTCCATAACATTGTCTTCAGTAGAGGCCGAGTATCGAGGAGCGGTGAATGCTTGCATCCAAGCTGTTTGGTTGCAAGGCATTCTTTCATAGTTTGATCTTGGTAGTAATTTGTCCATTGTCCTATTTTGTGACAATCAAAGTGCTATTAAGATATCCATAGATCCAGTTACCGGGCAGAGGACCAAGCATGTAGAGATACACATACACTATATCAGGGAGCTAGTGCATGACAGGAACATCATTCTATAATACTGCCCAACTAATGAGTAGATTGCAGAAATCTTCACTAAGAGATTTTCAAAAATGAAGTTCACTTACCTCCGTTCATTGTTGGGGGTGATTTCATCAGGGTGATCCAATTACTTTGAGTGTTCAGCTTGAGGAGGGGGGGGGGGGGGGGGTTTCCCACTCAGTTTTCCCTCTTTACCTCACTTAGTTTGTTTTGAGAATTGTTTGAGTTTTAGTATTGTACATGGTGACATATGGCCTTTTTTGCTAAGTCCCTAGCATTTTTTATGCACTTTATGTTTCTACTCCTCTGAGTATAGCTTAAGGGGGAGTCTTGGAGAAATTTACCACCATACACACTTACTTTGGTCAATTTGGCCTAGTTAAACCACTATCCTAAGTTTTATTGACTTAATTGACATCAGAAGAGCACTATATGACATCAGCATGAGCACACCCATGCCTACCTTCAGTCAAGGAGGAAAACTAAGCCTTCTCCTTCATTCTAGGAGGCTAGCTGAGCAATCCAGGGGTGATCTAAGTGTCATAAATGCACTTAATTGCTAATTGATGGTTACAATCAGTTAAACAGAGTATTGAAGGTGAATCCATTCATTAAATTGATTATTTAATTAATATTTAATGAACTAAAGTCAACAGGGGCGCCTCCAACCACCTCTGATGGCCAATTAGACTTTAGTAAATCTCATCAGGGTTTATTGGAGTTAATGATGCGCTACCACTTATTGGTTGGCATGTAGTGACATTTGTTTGATGTATTTCAGTTAGACTCAGTCATATATTGCACTCCGACCTCAGTTAGGAATTAGTTGAGTCAATTAGGGTTTTGGTCAGTGGTTAAATAGTGGGCTCACTGTGGGTTACAGTCAGTTAAGCTACACCCATTCATTCAATTCGAATGACCTCCTTGGAAATTCGAATTGTCTTGGAATTCATGCATCTTGCATGATCATTTTATAATATCATCATTCTTTCATTGGATTATACAGTGCTACTACTTCCATTGCAACACCATTTTGCCAATTTTGTGCATATTTGTTTGTATTCTTTGTGAGACTATGTTTTCTGTTCCTAGAACACTATGACAAATTAATAGGTTGAACATATGACATGAAAAGTATAAATCACATTTATAATCAAGAAAATTAGTCAATTAATAATTTACTTGCATGATGGGGTAAAAGGATAGCATTATCAGTAATGAAATGATAAGAAGAATTTCTAAGCATCCATATAACACATATTTCATTAAATTTGTAATTATTTAGTGGATCTAGAATTTAGAACTTCCGCTAGATTGAGTTCTTTCAAAATGAGGAAAGTCATGGCCTTTGAATCCTTACATAATTTCTATTAATATTATTTATAGTTTGTATTAAATTATTTTATGACATAATACCAACATTGTATTTGTTACTACAACAATTATAAATATTGTCATAGTAATTATTTTTGTCTTTGTTGAGTATGTTGTTTTACTTTTGGAAGTTGGCACTACTTATAATCAAAATGAGCAAATATTTTATGACTTTAAATTCTAATTTTTACCCTTGTAATGATTAAAATAAATTATGAATTAAAATAGCAATTACCATTGAGCTAGCACCCTTTACAACATGAGGGGAGAGGGACTATGTTAACACATAGATTACACCTTTCTAATCCTATGTGAAAAATCAAAAGGATGAAAATATTAGACTTTGATTCTTTCAAAATGATGAAATTCTTAGACTTTGATTCCTTACATAATTTCTATTAATATTATCTATACTTTGTATTAAATGGTAAGTTGATTAAGTTTATGTAATGAAATTAATGTTGTATATGTTACTATGATTAAGCGATTAAATTATAATTTGATATGGTTACTAGTACATTGTTGGTGCTGAGATCCTTTACTAGTAGAAGGTTGGCACAATTTTAGAATGGCCTATTTAAAAACTATTTAATGACATAATACAAATGAGTTTGTTACTATAAAATTCTCGACATAGCAAGTAATATTGTATGTGTTGAGTATCATGTTGTAATATGTATTGTATGTGTTGAGTATCATGTTGTATGTTGCAAGTGACAAGAAAAACTTTTATATATTAAGTGTTACTAGTTAAATTTATTATTTTAACGATCAAAATCAACTATACGTTAGAATAGAAATATAATTTATTTATATTACTGTTATTTTTATTTTCTAATAAAATTTAAGTTGATCAATGATTATATCATGAAAAACGGATTGTAGAATATTTTTTTACATATTATTATTAAATTTATTTAATGACATTAATAATCAATGTTTATTGCTATTATTATCTTGGAATTTCATTTAATTAAAATTATGTTAAGTAATGTGCCTAGGTTGAGTTACCATATTAAGTCTAAGTCTTTTTTGAGTATGATGTTTTACTTTTGGAAGTTGGCACCACTTGATAGTGGACAAAAGAAAATATTTTATGACTTAGAATAAAATAGGTTTTATCTTAGTAATGATTAAAATAAATTATGAATTAGAATAGAGACATAATTTATTATTATTGTTGTTGGTGGTGGTGGTGTATTTAATGATATACTTTGATTATCATTAATATCTATATTTACGTATTAAAATAAAAGTCACCAATATTTGACTAGTGAATTATTAATAAGTTGTGTAAGAAATTTCTTACATAATATAAAGTTATTTAACAACATATTAATATTGTGTTGTGACTATTATTAACTTATGCACTATTGATATTAAATGTTAATACTTCGCTATTGATTTTGGGATTAAGCTATGTGAAAGCTTTTCAAACCATAATGGATTTTACATTGTTCCCCCGACGATCATGCATGGAGTGCCCACTTGAAATGTTGGTTTGAAAAACTCACTGACAACTTAATCCAAAAAATCATTCACAATGATGACAAACTGTGAAAGGATGCACTTTGAAAATGTCACTACTTTGTCTTAGTTGAGTATAAGATATTGCACTAGCACAAAGTTCGCACCACTTTAAATTCTACAGAAAAAAAAAATATAATATTAATTAGAATGCAACAGAGTAGAACAATTAAATTTATATCAATTATAATAACAAATAATAGGGAAAAGTCACTTCAAACCTTATTGCAAGTACCTTACATTTATTCACAGAGGAAGTCTAGAATATGTTTTAAGGTTCATTATTGAATATGATTATGCACATTTGATATAGTGACATGTTGAGTTTATGTAAAAAATAAATTGAAAAGTTAAAAATTGAATGGTGTTGTCTAATTCACATAAAGTACCACCATATGAATTAACATAGAAGTTGAACCAAAATTTCCATATTAGTAAATAATATAAAATTCCTCAAAAAAAGGCTTGAAGAGAATATTTGATATACAACAAACATTGAAAAGTGTTTCTTCTTGTATATTAGTAAATCGTTCAAACAGAAAATTACATTCATGAATCATCTCCACCTAATCTCCTTATATTCAGTCAAGTAAATCAATTACAACTTATACACCACATTTATTTATCGTGGTCTTCCTACAATCTTCTTTCTTTTGCATCCATGCCCAAACTATGGTATTAACTGGAATATATCCAAGTCATGTGCCATCAAGGTTTGGTACCCAATATTGTTCTAAACTTTTCCCTTGTATTTCCCTGAACCAGGATTCCACCAATCAACTTTTACATGAAGAGTCTCATTTTCATCATTCTGGAAGATATATGAGGTGGTTTTTGCCATCCAAATCATCTCTCCTTCATCCTCAGTTCATGATCTAACTAGAAACATCTTTGTTTTCTCAACTTCAATTGTAGGATTGAATCTTGGATTTAGCTTGTTGCACTTGGGTCCAACATATACCAGTTCATCCGTCACATTATCAAAATATCCATCCATAATACTTATATTACATGCAGTGCATTGCGATCAACATTAAATCTCACATGGATTAAATTGTGTTTATGATGCAATGTATTTGATGATAATGTCTAACATGAATTAAAGCTAACAAGATGTTACTACTTAATGATTGATTTTATGGATTAAGTTATGTGAAATTTTTTCACCCCACAATGAGTTTTTCATGGTTCCCGTAACAAGCATGGGTGGAGTGTCTACTCAAAACGTTGGTCTGAAAAACGTTTACACAGTTTAATCCAAAAAATCAATCACAATGATGACAACTGATAAAACCTGCACACTCAAAATGTTAGTACTGTATTTATTAAGTATAAGTTAATATACTAGTACAAAGTTGGCACCACTTTAAAGTCTACATGAGAAAATATAATTATGAATTTGAATGAAACATAGTAGTACAATTAAATTTATATCAACTATAATAATGAATAATATGGAATACTCACTTCAAACCTTATTGCAAGTGCCTTACGTTTATTCACAAAGAAAGTCTATAAGATGTTTTAAGGTGCATTCGCATAAATTATCATCACATGAATTAACATTGAAGTTGAACCAAAATTTTCATATATGTAGCAAATAATATAAAATTCCTCAAAAGGTAGCTTGAAGAGAATATTTGATATACTACAAACATTGACAACTTTTTCTTCATATATATTAATTAGTCATTCAAAAAGAAAAATTACATTCATGAATCATCTCCACCTAATCTCCTTATATTTTCTCAAGCAGATCAAGTACAGCTTGAGGATGAAGATTTCCACAGTTAATCATAATGGCAAAGATAGTTTATGGAATTAAATTGTGTATTGAAACGTCCCTGCGTTTTGATTAGACACTCCACCAATCATAAGGGGAACAAAATGAAAATCTCAAAGTGGTATTCAAGAGAATGAGCAAAAGCTAATAATAAATAAGGTAAGGGTTTTGCACATGCATTAATGATTATAATTATGCACATTTTATATAGTGAGATGTTGTGTTGATCTAAAAGACAAATTGGAAAGTTAAAATTTGAATGGTGTTATCTAATTCGCATAAACTATCATCACATGAATTAACATTGAACTTGAAGTGAAATATTCATATATGCAGTAAATAATATAAAATTCCTCAAAAAGTAGCTTGAAGAGTAGTTATTATACTACAAACATTTAAAAATGTTTCTTCATGTATACTAAAAGTCATTCAAAAAGAAAAATTACATTCATGAATCATCTCCACCTAATATCCTTATATCCGTTCAAGCAAATCAAGTACAACTTGTACACCACATTTATTTATCTTGGTCTTCTTGCAATCTTTTTTCTTTGGTATCCATGCCCAAAGTATGGTATTAATTGGAATAGATCTAAATTCTGTGTCATCAGGATTTGGTACCCAATATTCTTCTAAAATTTTTCCCTTGTATTTCCCCGAGCTACGCTGCCACCAATCAATCTTTACATGAAGGATCTTGATTTCATCATCCTGGAAGATATCTAAGGTGGGTTTTGCCATCCAAATCATCTCTCCTTCATCCTCATTTCCTGATCTAACAAGCAACATCTTTCCTTTCTCAACATCAATTCTAGGATTGAATGTTGGCTTTGGCTTGTTGCACTTGGGTCCAACATATATCGGTTCATCTGTCACATTATCAAAATCCCCATCCATAATACTTGATATTTCATGGAGTGCATTACCATCAATGTTAACATTTTGCCTAGTCTTGGGTCAAAAATCATCAGAAGAAGAATCACTTTCATCCAAGGGTGTATGGTCATTGTATATTCCATTTATTGCATCAAGAACTATTTTCCAATACTCTAGTTTTTTATTCCATTCCTCTGTAACAATTGGTGAATTCTCATTGCCAATAGTCTCTTTCCACACTTTTATGTATGATGTTATTCCTTCCTTTAGTTCTTTTAAATAAACATCATTGTATTTGGGACGTAAGAAAGATGGCTTCCCTGTGGGCAATATATGTCAACCTTCATCATCTATATTCCAAAGCTTGACTGGTTTTCACCACTCAATGTCTCTAATGGATTCTTTATACCTCATAATGAGAACATCATTAAGTATAATAAATTGGAAGTACTGGACATTAAGATGTCCAACTAGTGCATTTTTCCCCTCCTTGATGTACCCATTAAGAAAACTTTTGAAGTCATACACTTTGTCAATA
>LPNX011156238.1:300298-315145 GCA_001517045.1 Pseudotsuga menziesii
TCTATTGTGCGATATGTATCCGTTGTCTTAGGTAAAGAATATATATCCTTACTTTTCAAGTTTGAAGACATTCTTCCATAGGTTCCATCGATGTCTTCAAGGGTGTGCCCCGCATGCAAGAACCCAACCTCAATAGTGATGAAGACACCAAGTGCAGTTAATAATGATAGAAACATGAAAACATAATGATTCTTATTATCACTAGCTACATTGTCCAACTGTAACAACAAATGTGGAGGACGAGGTTTAAAATCAATATTTTGATTTTTTGAGCTTCCATTTAAAGATAGGAAATCATCCTTGTACACTCTACATTTTGAGTAAATAGAGTTTTGAAGTAATGCATTTGATGGTGGGTTTCTTGAACTTCCACTCTCATAAAGCAAATCACCATACATATCAAGGTGTGGGTCTTCAAGGTCCCTCAAGCACTTTTCAAGAGATGTAATGGTAAATTGTGATTCCATGTGCACAAATGGTAGGGAGAAATGACCAAAACCTCCTGTGTTATGCCCATGTGTTAGCATACCTGTCAACAACAAACCCAAGTTTGTTCCTACAATAGATTTTTATTTCACACGTAATCTTGGGATTGAAGTCTTTGTTTTGTCCATTTTATCATGGATAATGCTCAAGTATTCCCTTGGATGCTGCTCTAACATAATTATGTGGGCATAGTAACAATATCTTCCACACATAACAATATTGTTATGTTTCTTCAGTTTAGCTCGCTCCTTTTCTTCCAGCTCTTTTGTAGTCAATGTCTTCATCTGTTCTTTCAACACGATACATTCACTACATTTACTGAAGTTAGTGTTCTTTGAGAATGCCACATCTAGAAAATGAGTATTCCAAATCTTACACATTGTTGGTTGTGATATTGATGGAAAATTGAGCTCTTGAAGAACCTCATTGATCTCTTTTAACAAAGAAATTTGGGTGTATGTTGATGGCATCAATATTAAAGGAGAAGACATCCCATCTTCTTCAACTTGTCGTGTTTGGTTCGATGAAAAATCTGAATTATCCATTACAATTTTGTGCAATATTTCTATGGTTGCCATAGTATGTGCATGTGGTTTTCATTTGTTGGTGTTACCATGAATTGCTTTGACATGTCCTTGTTGGAAATTGTGTTTATAAGTATAGAAGGTGCTTTGAGGAATATTATGTATCTTGCACCAAGCTTTCTTACAAATAATATCTCCATTAAACGTTGTGTCCTTTACTTTCCTAATAGTAGGAGGTAGGCCATGGCCACGGCTCTTTGACATGATTGTGTTGGAAATGAATGAATTCAAGAAAAATTCCCTAATGCCATTTTTTTAAATATTTTCATACCCCTTTTAGTAGTTTCAATGGCTTTCCTATCCACATGTTGAATACAATCTTGTTTGCAACATTCATCCGCCACCAAAAGTAGGATTTCTTTCTCTTCATCTCTTTGTATTTGAAAGTTTTCCAACTTTTTTTGTAGCCACAACTCGTTTAATCCTTTTATATGGCCTCGTTATGTGCATAGCAATTGAGTATGGATTTTTTTCATTATAAATATCACCATCCCATGTGTTTAAGGGACTTGTGTCCTCTATAAAATCCCATACTGCCATTTCCTTGGGTGCCTCCTTGAAATTTTCATTCACCCTTAAAATCTCACCTTTATTGGCCACCAACTTATTTATTGGCCATCTAACCAAACAATGCATAGAATTATCCCCAATCCTACATCTTTCACAATTTCTATCTATGTCTTCCACAAAAACACTCAATTCTTTTTCACCTATCATCTCACCCTCAACCATGTCATTGTCATGGACATTAACTATGATGCATTTGGCAATGCACATGCTTGTTCTTGTGCATTCATGTGTAAGAGAAACACTTTTACATGTGAATGTAATATTATCTAGGGAAGTATTTACTGCATGATCATGACAATGAGGTTCCAAATCTTATTCTGGCCAAATCTCATAAGATCCCAATGCACCTCCTAGTGTATTCTCAAATCGTGTTGGATGTGGCAAAAGAGCATCATGTTTTAACAACTTCTCAATGTTAACCACTATGGATCATTTATTTACCATCCTTCCATGCACCTTATTACCAATCTTTGTATTGAATATAGAGTCTTCACCCACCTTCACTCCACATTGCAAAAGATCTACCTTGTCTCCAATAGAAAATGCAGAAGAGACAGCTGCACCTATACAGCAAATTAAACAAACTTAGTATTTTCTCAAAAAAACAAGCAATGTATTATCAAAAACACTTAACATGTGCTTCAAGATTTTGATTTACCTTTGTTATGCCTCAAATCTATGATCTTCCATGGATGTAAGTCCCCTTCATCAACATCTTCCACAATAAAATGTGGTTCAATGACATCAATTATCAAAACCATAATATATCTTACACTAAGCCTTTCTCCACCATAATGAGTTGTGGTCTTTGTAGATTCAACCCTTCCTAGTCCAATAGCTTGACCATTAATTAGGAGGTCAACATAGTCCCCTCTTGTCGAAAATCTAGTTGTAGTTAGCTTTCATTCTTAAAACATTGCGGGTTGAGTAAAGCTAATGTTTGTTAGACTTCATAAGGTATTTTTCAATGTAGCACAACCACATTTTCATCAATCACAATGCACCATGATGAAAATCTAATTGTAATTAGTTTTTCGTCTTAAAACATTGCAGATTGAGTAAAGCTAATGTCTGTTAGAATTCATAAGTTAGTTTTCGATCTAACACAACCACATTGTCATGAAATACATTACACCATGATGGAAATCTAGCTGGAGATAGCTTTCCATCTAATAGTGTGGAACTATAAGGGAAAGCTTATGTGTGTTAGCTCATTACACCATGATGTAAATCTAGCTAGAGTTAGCTTTATTTTTAACAACATGGCACGATAAGATGAAAGCTAATGCTAATGTCAAAGCTAAGATAGTTTTCCATGTAACACAACCACATTGTCATCAAACACATTGCTTTGTGTTGGAAATCTACCTGAAGTTAGCTTTCATCCTTAAATTGTTGCACTGTGAGTGAAATCTAATCTGTGTAATATTTCATAGTGTAGTTTTCCTTTTAGCACAGCCACATTGTCATCAATCACAATGCACCATGATGGAAATCTAGCTGGAATTAGATTCATTCTTAAAAAATTGCATAGTTAGTAAAAGCTACTATGCGTTAGCGTACATAAGGTAGCTTTCCATCTAACACGGACACATTGTCATCAAATACATTATACCATGATGGAAATTTAGTTGGAGTTAAATTTCCTTCTAACTTATCACTATGAGTGAAAGATTATGTGTTAGCTCATTACACCATTATGAAAATATAGTTGGAGATAACTTCTTTTAACAACATGGCAGGATGAGTGAAAGCTAATGTGTGTTAAATTTCATAAGGTAGTTTTCCATCTAACACAACCACATTATCAAATTGCACTGTGATGGAAATATAACTGGAGTTAGCTTTCAACCTTAAATCGTTTCACGGTGAGTGAAATCTAATGTGTGTTATATTTCATAATGTAGTTTTCAATTTAGCACATACAATGTCATCAATCAAAATGCACCATGTTGTAAATCTAGCTAGAGTTAGATTTCGTTCTTAAAACGTTGTACGGTGAGTAATAGCTAATGTGTGTTAGCTTTTGTAAATTATTTTTCTATCTAACATGACCACATTGCCATCAATAACATTACACCATGATGTAAATCTAGTTGGAGTTAGCTTTCCTTCTAACAACACGGCACGATGAGTGAAAGCCAATGTGTGTTAGCTTTCATAAGGTAGTTTTCCATCTAACACAACCACATCGTCATCGATCACATTGCACCGTGATGAAAATCTAGTTGAAGTTAGCTTTCATCTTTAAATCATTGCACAGTGAGTGAAATCTAATGTGTGTTATCTTTCATAATGTAGTTTCACATCTAGCACAACCACATTATCATCAATCACAATGCACCATGATAGAAATCTACTAAGAGTTAGTTGTCGTTCTTAAAACATTGCACGGTCAATAAAGCTAATGCTTGTTAGCTTTCATAAGGTAGTTTTCCATCTAACAGAGCCACATTGTTATCAAATGCATTACACCATGATGAAAATCTAGTTGGAGTTAGCTTTCCTTATAACAACATGGCACTATAAGGGAAAGCTTTGTTAGCTCATTACACCATGATGAAAATCCAGCTGGAGTTAGCTTTCTTTTTAACAACAAGGAACTATGAGTGAAAGCTAATGTGTGTTAGATTTCATAAAGTAGTTTTCCATGTAACACAACCACATTGTCATCAAGCATATTGCACCGTGTTGTAAATCTAGCTGGAGTTGTCTTTCATTCTTAAATCGTTGCACGATGAGTGAAATCTAATGTGTAAGCCTTCATAGTGTATTTTTCCATCTAACACAACCACATTGTCATTAATCACAATGCACCATGATGGAAATATAGCTAGAGTTAGATTTTGTTCTTAAAACATTGCATGGTGTTTAAAGCTAATGTTTGTTATCCTTCATAAAGTATTTTTTCATTTAACACAATGACATTGTCATCAAATACATTACACCATGATGGAAATATAGCTGGAGTTAGTTTTCCTTCTAACAACATGCCACTATAAGGGAAATCTTATGTGTGTTAGCTCATCACACCTTGATAGAAATCTAGCTGGAGTTAACTTTTCTTTTAACAACATGGCATGATGAGTGAAAGCTAATGTTTTTTTTTTTTCATAAGGTAGTTTTCCATGTAACACAATGACATTGTCATCATTCACATTGCAGTGTGTTGGAAATCTAGTTGAAGTAAGATTTCATCCTTAAATCGTTGCACAGTGAGTGAAATCTAATGTGTGTAAGCTTTCATAGTGTAGTTTTCCATTTAGCATGGCCACATTGTCATCAATCATAATGCACAATGATGAAAATCTAGCTGGAGTTAGTTTTCGTTCTTAAAACATTGCACAGTGAATAAAAGCTAATGTGTGTTACCTTTCATAAGGTAGAATTCCATCTAACACTGTCACATTATCATCAAATACATTACACCATGATGGAAATCTAGCTGGAGTTACCTTTCCTTCTAACATGGCACTATGAGTGAAATCTTATGTGTGTTAGCTCATTACACCATTATGAAAATCTAGTTGGAGTTAGCTTTCTTTTTAACATGGCACGTTGAGTGAAAGCTAATGTGTGCTGGATTTCATAAGGTAGTTTTCCATCTGACACAACCATATTGTCTCATTGCATCGTGATGGAAATCTAGATGGCATTAGCTTTCAACCTTAAATCGTTGCATGGTGAGTGAAATCTAATGTGTGTTACATTTCATAATGTAGTTTACCATTTAGCACAACCACATTGTCAAAAATCAAAATGCACCATGTTGGAAATCTAGCTAGAGTTATCTTTTGTTCTTAAAACATTGCACGATGAGTAACAACTAATGTGTGTTATCTTTCGTAAGGTAGTTTTCTATCTAACACAGCCACATTTTCATCAAATAAATTACACCATGATGAAAATCTAGCTGGAGTTAGTTTTTCCTTCTAACAACATGGCACAATGAGTGAAAGTCAATGTGGGTTAGCTTTGATAAGGTAGTTTCCCATCTAACACAACCACATTTTCATCGATCACATTGAACCATGATTGAAATCTAGCTGGTGTTAGATTTTGTCCTTAAATCATTGCACGGTGAGTGAAATCTAATGTGTGTTAGCTTTCATAATGTAGTTTTCCATCTAACACAATCACATTGTCATCAATCACAATGCCCCATGATGAAAATCTAGCTAGATTCAGCTTTCGTTCTTAAAACATTGCACGGTAAGTAAAGCTAATGTCTATTAGCTTTCATAAGGTACTTTTCCATCTAACACAGCCACATTGTTATCAAATACATTACACCATTATGGAAATCTAGTTGGAGTTTGTTTTCCTTCTAACAACTTGGCACTATAAGGGAAAGCTTATGTGTGTTAACTCATTAAACAATGATGTAAATCTTGTTGGAGTTATAGCTTTCATTTTAACAACATGGCACGGTGAGTGAAAGCTAATGTCTGTTAGTTTTCATAAAATAGTTTTCATCTAACACAACCACATTGTCATCAACCACATTGCACCGTGTTGGAAATCTAGCTGGAGTTAGCTTTCATCCTTAAATCATTGCACTGTGAGTGAAATCTAATCTGTGTAATCTTTCATAGTGTAGTTTTTCATCTAGCACAACCACATTGTCATCAATCACAATTCCCCGTGATGGAAATCTAGTTGAAGTTAGCTTTCGTTCTTAAAACATTGCATAGTGAGTAAAGCTAATGTCTGTTAGCTTTTATAAGGTAGTTTTCGATCTAACACAACCACATTGCTATCAAATACATTACACCATGATGGACATCTAGTTGGAGTTAACTTTCCTTCTAACAACATGGCACTATAAGGGAAAGCTTATGTGTGTTAGCTCATTACACCATGATGGAAATCTAGCTAGAGTTAGCTTTCATTTTAACATGGCACGGTGAGTGAAAGCTAATGTGTGTTAGCTTTCATAAGTTAGTTTTCCATATAACACAACTACATTGTCATCAATCACATTGCACGGTGTTAGAAATCTAGCAGGAGTTAGCTTTCATCCTTAAATCATTGCACGATGAGTTAAATCTAATGTTTGTAACATTTCATAGTGTAGTTATCCATCTAGCACAACTACATTGTCATCAATCACAATGCACCATGATGGAAATCTGGTTGGAGTTAGCTTTCATTCTTAAAACATTGCACGATGAGTAAAACTAATGTATGTTAGCTTTCATAAGGTGTTTTTCCATCTAACACAGTCACATTGTCATCAAATACATTACACCATGATGGAAATATAGCTGGAGTTGGCTTTTATTCTAACAACATGGCACTATAAGGGAAAGCTTATGTGTGTTAGTTGATTACACCATGATGAAAATCTAGCTAGAGTTAGCTTTCCTTTTAACAACATGGCAATATGAATGAAATCTAATGTGTGTTAGCTTTCATAAGGTAGTTTTCCATCTAACATAACCACATTGTCATCAATCACATCGTACCGCGATGAAAATCTAACTGGAGTTAGCTTTCATCCTTAAATTGTTGCACAATGAGTGAACTCTAATTTGTGTAAGCTTTCGTAATGTAGTTTTTCATCTAGCACAACCACATCATTATCAATCACAATGCACCATGTTGGAAATCTAGCTGGAGTTATTTTTTCATCTTAAATAGTGCACAGTTAGTAAAAGCTAATGTGTGTTAGATTTCATAAGGTATTTTCCATCTAGCACAAGCACATTGTCATCAAATACATTACACCATGATGGAAATATAGCTGGAGTTAGCTTTCCTTCTAACATGACACTATGAGTGAAAGCTTATGTGTGTTATTTCATTACACCATTATGAAAATCTAACATATCCTACACTCCTAAAGGAAATGGGTTTGAATTTTGATTGTAGACCCTAACACCCATAGGGAAGAATAAGTCATTCCAAGGTTTTGTTAATTGTTCGAATCAATAGGAGAGGAACAAATCAATGAAAATATGAATGGTTAAAAATATTTCTTAAAATTGCAATTTTGGATAAATGAAATTGTTGTTTTAATATAGTAATGGATTGAGCACCATGGAATATTATTACTGCAATTGATTGTGCAATGTTAACATATGATATCGACAATTTCATCAATCCAACATAATTATTGTTAAATTTCAACACAAAATAGAGTTTTCTTCCTGTAGTAACCAAAAAAAGAAAAGTTCATAACACATTTAGAGTACATCCAAATAAAATAAATTGACAAGAGAGAGCCAGAAGACTCTAAGAAGCAAAATAACTAGAGGGAGATTTAATTTGCTTAATTTTCTTTTCAAGAAGAAAAAACTTATACTTTTACTATTCAATTAAGAATCAAGAAGTATATATCCAAATAGTCTTAGTGTAACTGAAGCAATAATAATAAATATTAACTAGACCATGTGGTTAGCTTGCAGGTTATATGAGTTTTAGTACCAGTAATAAAATTCAATACATGAACATATATAGAACTGAGGTAAAATTCAAACCGTAATAAAACGTAACAACATAACTTTCATTTCTTTAAAATTTAATGCTCTGCTGGTCACTGCATTAAAGTTGATCATTGAAATATTTCATCAACTGTCATGTACAGAAAAATAATAAATAACACATGTAGTAAACTAAATCTCAAGTAAACTACAGAAGATAAAAAATCTTAACCATTGTTGAATCCACCTTATACTCAGTTAGTTATGAGTTTGATCTTGTCACTAAAAGGACAAGTCAAACTAGTTGAACCATATACATACCTTGCGAGAGAGGGAGTAAAAAGACCTTAGTTTCTACAATAAATTTAGCAGTGCAGTAAAGGAGAACCACACAGATGTAGTCAAAGTGAAAGATGTGCAGTCAAGCACTCTACCAACAGATTCACAGTGAACAAATTCCCGAAACCAGTCAAGGTGGATCAAATAGAAAGACTCATCCTGTGCAGAGAATAGATCGTAGTAAATCCCATGCAGAATAACATAGACGTAAAATCTGTAGACTGTCATGGAGAAGGAAAAACGCAACCTAGACGGAGTAATCCAGGTAGATCGGTGAAGACCAGGTGAAGACCAGGCAGAGTGATCCTGAGAAGACAAGCCGTGAGAAAAAAAAAACAATCAAAATCCAAGCCCATGAAGGTAAGCTGTAAGCCAGTCCATGAAGGATAAAACCAACAATAAAAAATCGAAGCCCGTGAAGACAGCCGTGAGCTAGGCTGTGAAGGAATAGAAGCAATAAAAAATCCAAGATCGTGAAGACAGCTGTGAGCCAGGCCGTGAAGGAATAGCAGCAATCAAAAATCCAAGCCCGTGGAGAAATCCGTGAGCCCGACCATGAAGGAAAAAACAAGCAATAAAAAATCCAAGCTCGTAAAGAGAACCGTGATCCAGGCCGTGAAGGAAAAACCAGCAATAAAAAATCCAATCCTGTGAAGACAGTCGTGAGCCAGGCCATGAAGGAATAGCAGCAATAAAAAATCCAAGACCATGAAGACAGCCGTGAGCCAGGCCGTGAAGGAATAGCAGCAATCAAAAATCCAAGCCCATGGAGAAAGTCGTGGTGAGATCCCAAAGTCACGTGTAATGAAACTAAAAATAATCTCTTCCTTAAATAGGTTAGGGTAAATAAAAAAATCACTTAGGATAGAATTAACGGAGGCCCACACAAAAAAAATATAATCATAAAGATAAAAATTAGGTAGTCCAAAACCATCCCAACAAAAGTCAAAAAGATTTTAATATAATAAAAAGTAAATTGTCAAAAATTCTATTAATAAAATTATGAGATTTTATTAATAAGACTAAAATAATTATTTAATGAAATTATAATAAAATGAAAGTCCAAGGTTCCAACATAAAGTCCAAAATCATAAGTGGGTCATTATAATAATAAAAAACATAAGGTAACCATAAAAATAAATGGTTCAATGATCTTTAATAAATCATCAAGTAAATGTACTCCATAAAGTAGGAGTCATCATAGTCAAAGGTGCACACAAGTAATAGTGCTAAGACTAGTAAGAATAGGACCAAGATTCAACAACCACAAGATCAAGGTGAACCATAAAGGTGGACAATCAATCAAATAGGATCAATAAGACCAAATAATTTTCTCTCTCTCAAGGTACATAGTTTTATATATTTTGTCATCACTGTATAAGGGGGAAGATCCAAACGAATGATACAATCCTTTTGTCCTTGACACTGCTTCTAAAGGTTAGGTACTAGGGACATCGTAAAGGGGTGGCCAGTCCCTTGAGAATCAACTTAGCAATAACCGATTAGGAGAGGGGACATCATTATCTTCCATTTTTAATGAATGGCTTTCAGCCTTAGACTGAGTTTTAGTCTCACAGTGAATCAAGTTGATCAATCCCTAGACCCTAACCGGATCCTCCATTATCTCACAGAATGGTTCTCAGTACTAAGTTGACTTTCAGTCTCACATTGAAAATTCATCAACTACCTGCAGTACCTACTTGGACATCGTGTCCCTAGTCCTATACCAGAATATATCTCTACCTCCACCTGCAGGCTCTACTTGGACATCACATCCTTGGTCCTAGACCAAAATACCCTAGAGGCATATAGGGGCACTAGCCACATGCTAGGGGCTTTGCCATGGCATCAACCTACTTGGTCCTAGACCAAGAACCCTAGGAGACTATTGGGGGCCCTAGGGTACCTTCTAGGGTCTTACTCTGTCCTAGTCAACTGACTAGGAAACCATTCTCTGAGAATGGGTCTCGTAGCTGCACTAACTTTAACAATGACTTCCTAGAGAACATTGATTCTTGAATATGAGGAAAAGACACAAGTTGTTTCACACAAGTTGGTTTAAAATAAAAATACAGAGTATATTTCAATGCCAAAACAAGAGCGCAATTCATGCTCATCAGTAACCCTCTTAAGTGAAGTTCAAAATTCTAGTTTAGAAAAAGAGTTCAGACTTAAAGCCAATTAGTCTTGAGAGCCCTGTAATAGATGGAAAATGCAAGAAACTTGTAAAGCTGAGTAATAATTTGTTCATTGCACTTGTTGAGAGAAGTCTATGTCACTTTCCTTTTTGATTTACTGTGTGCAAACTGTATACGTTTATTGTCCAATATGCATCTGATAAATGAAATTTTTTATTGAATGGGACAATGGAATTCCTGTATTGAATTCCATTGAATGGGGAAATGGAATTCCTGAGTTGTGAATTTGAATTAAGTGTCACAGATAACCAAATTCGAATTGATATTTTTACCATTTGAAACTCTCAAGAATCTCCACTAAGGATTGAGAAAGAATTGGAGCATGACTATTGATTATTACCCAAATGTAGAGTGGACTATTGATTACTAAAAGAAGTGCAAACGATAACTTTGAGCCATCTTTAACACATTCTGCCACTGGTGTTATGTTTGAACAAAGTCTAAATGCAACCTCGACAAGCCAATTATTGTGTTAGATCTTGATGCAATTGCAATGTAATATTGAGATGGCTGCAACTATCCATCTTACTTTGTGAATTTTGTGGACTGCAATGGTCTCAACCTTCACTCAAGGAGAGTGGTAGTAGATACTTTCCATCCATAATCAAAGAGCAATCTGAAAAATAAAATGTTAGAATGCAACAACCACACACCAAGACCAACCACATCAACCTATTGCACAAGATAAACAAAATGAAAATCCACTTTTTCTAGAGAGGCTTGGACAAACCAAGACACCTACCCAGCTTGACTTTGATTTTTTGGTGGACCTACAAAATTTGTGATAAAATTCCACTTATCCAAGCTATCAAGGATGTTCCTATCTACAAAAGGGTTAGAGGATATAGTCTCAAGATATTTATGGGAATACCTCAAAGACTTCATGGTGTTACAAAGAAAGTCTTTACTCAATGGGTATCCCTTGATTCTAGGTAGACCTTGGTTAACAACAATTGTTGCTTACATTGCTTGCAGTTCTAGAGGCATGACTATTGCCCATGGACAATCCCTTGAAGGTTGAATAT
The DNA here is from genome assembly GCA_001517045.1 of Pseudotsuga menziesii. Lineage (NCBI taxonomy): Eukaryota > Viridiplantae > Streptophyta > Pinopsida > Pinales > Pinaceae > Pseudotsuga > Pseudotsuga menziesii. The sequence continues at coordinate 311,926 of LPNX011156238.1, forward strand.
GTACCTAAATTGCTAGTAAAATTGGGTACGGGAGACCTTAGACGTAATGTTTTGGTTCATGTGAATATCATGTTCCTCACCCAGTTGTAACCTCCCTGAACGCCTGGAGACCTTAGCAGATTCTGACTTGCTCACCCTTGTAGATAATGTATCCTTTGCTCCTTAGCCTTTTGTCCCCGCTTTAATTTCTTGTCGATGTAGTGCACTAGAAGCCATGGTTATGTTAGAATCTGAACCACTTTCATAGAGTAATGTAAAACAAATATGCTGCACCCAAAATTGATAATCAAGGTTAATTGCAGCTGGTTCCAAACCAGAATCACCTCAAAACTACCCAGAACTGTCTAGAGAATGTCCTAACTTATAATTTAAGCCTTTCTTGCTGTTGCAAATATATCTAAATGCCTTTATTTCTAAGCATGTTCAGATCCATCCATGTTGACCCTCTGCTACTGCACAAACATGATAAGTTTTGCTCAGATTAGCTGCTACAAGGATGGAATGACTTCAACAGGAGCTAGGGCATCGTCAAACTCAACCAAATGAAAAAACTGGCATCCACCTTCATCATGTTGGATGTCAACCCAATCAAAGACTCCAATTTTTTCCTTTGGACTTTTTCATTCCACCAAGTGAGCAAGATTTTTCATCATGTTCTTGAAGTTGCAACTCAAGTTGTATAAAATCAAGTATGTCTTTTGAGTATTGCAGACAATATTGAATGTGAGTTATTTTTTTCTTGCCAATCATGATAGTGGTGTCGATAATAGAAAATAGTAGAGTGTTTAGTAACTCTCCAAGGTCATTTAATTTTGCTATTGAAAAACTGAACTCACTCAAAAGAAGCGCTTTATACAACTCCACCCTTTTACAAACAAGACTCAACAAATGGAATTTTGACTCAGAAAGTAGAAGGTGTTGGGTTCAACCAAAAATGAACATAATTGCAAAGACTTATAGGAAATAAGCACAAATGAACACATAGTTTGCAAGTTACAAAATGATATTTACAAAATAAATTCCTAACCTCTGTAATCTTGAGTGATGACTGCTCAATTGTGGTATGGGTGATAGTGTCTCACAATTGATATGAAAATGTAGTTCTAAATGGAGTGCTTCCTACCTTCAAAAATAATATGAACGAATTCCTAGAGAGAAGAGAGAATTATTGATTTTACTGACTGGTCGCGAATATTTTTCTTGAGGAGAATCATATTGTGAATGGTGAGGAATGCACTTCTCTCAAGAAGCAGGGTGCTATTTGAAATTAGAAAAATGCATACTAGTAATTTAAATGACCTTAAGTGGTATGCATTAGGGACTACAATTTTCTTCAATTAATAGAGTCAAGCCTCAATTTGTCAATTAACAAATTTAATGCTTGATATCAAAATTTCTAATATCGTCATATTCTAGTTCTCATACAACCTTCACACAATATTTACTATCAAAACCCCCCTTTTTGTTCATTTTTCTTTTTTAATGAAATCCTTATAATCTAGTGTTAAATACCATTTCCAGGAGAGGTTAATACAACTCTTTATTATTGTCAGAATGTTTTTCTGATTGTTGTACTCTAGCTGGCATGACCTTTTCATGTAGATTCCTTTGGATCGGTCTTTCTCCAAATGTCTACACAGCAACACACAAAGTTTGGAAGAAGGATTCACACTAGAATGTGTTTCTTCTTACAGTTCACAACACAAGTCGTAACTTCTCAGACTGTCATCAATAGTCTAGGTAGACAAACTGGGCAGCTCCATAGAGTTTGCAATGCTCATCAACAGTCTAGGTAGACAAACTGCGCAGCCCCACAGAGTTTGCAATGCTCACCTCCACACACTAGTTTGTTAATACTCCTATGTGACCAAGGGCACTCTCCACCAACAAGGCGTAATTAGCAAGTTCAATGCATAGAGATGTTTAACACTACAATATGAAGGAATACACCACTAGTCTTTATGCAACTCACTTAAAGGTTCAACACATACACTTAATGCAGCTCTTGATGCAGCATTCTCTAACAAAAATGGATGGAAAGCATTTATTTCTTGAACATACAACTAATATCTAGGTTTGGTACCAGCGACCTTCCTCAAAAATTCCAAAGTCTACTCATTTCCAAGATTTACCAACCTATTTGAAACAATATGAGCCACCTTGGGTAATGTAATGAGAGTGCCTACAAGCCATTTTGAGAACCATTTGAGGTCTGATGTTTTTAGTGCAGTATCTTTAATAACTGAGCCAAGAGTTGAAGATAACAAAGAGATATTTTAAAAGGTCATAAGAGAGGGAAAGTAATATTCATAATGATGAAAACAATATTTTGAAATTTTCTTCTTATCTTGAAGATATAAGGATACAATCACTAGATTCAGGCATTATTTTAGAGCAGGCCATGAGTGAAAAGCAGTTTGGTCAGAAAAAGAAAAGCATGGAAAAATAAATTAGAGGTTCTCAATTAGTGCCTGAAAGTGAGTTCCTAGATCGTAGAAAAACTATGACAGATAACATTGTCAGCAATTTTGAATCTTTTAAACATGGAAGCACTGAAGAGAGCATTCAGGTTTCAAACTGTAAAGAAAATTTGAAGGGTGAAAAAGATTTTGAAAATATTCATGAAAATGGTGTTCCTATTGTCAAAGATCATGTGCTTTTTACATTTGTGACTAAATACAATGAAGTTCGGGTAGTTCCAAACACTTATTTGTATCAGAATTCCATTCTGAAGAAGAAAAGAAAGCTCTTGAATAAACATAATTTAGGGTTATCAACTCTAAGAGAGAGATCAGATAATCAAATAAAAATAAATATTTGCAGGGAAGAAGAAAATGTTCTTGAAGTATTATCTGGAGTAGATCATCGAAATAAAAGGACATAGATCAAGGCAAGGAAACATGAAGTTAACTTTGATGAACATTTGCATTCGCTAAAAAGGGCAAGAACTAAAGCTGAAGATGAAACCAAGAAAATTGTAGAAGGCTTGAATAAAGGAGGCATAGCAAGTTCCAATGACAATAATGGAGAAAAAAGGGCATTGAATAATGCTTGTGTTAAATGAATGCCATTTGAGAACTAAGAATATCTTAAGTTCTAACAGTCTTGAAACTGAAGGTGATTTTCCACATGGGCAGATGTCTTCAATTTTCATGGAAAGGCCTATGTGTTTACCACCAAAGGCTGATAAATATCATTTGAGAAGTAGCCTACAGAGTGA
>LPNX011156238.1:316091-330385 GCA_001517045.1 Pseudotsuga menziesii
CATCATCAAATGCTTTCCAACTTGGTTTGTCTTTTTTCTTCTCTATGGTTGTCTTGTTGAGAACTCGTGGAAAAATGCACAGGTTGTGATGCATCCTACTTGTTGATGTTGTTTATATGAATCAATTAGGGATATTAGCAAAAAATAGAAACTTAACCTACTATTGAACATGTCAATTGGAAACAATGTAATCAGGACAAAGTCATGCAGCTAAAGATTTGCACATCCTTGTGTCAATTGAAGCAATTTTATTAGGATTCACCTTGGTTTGTTCATGTTTAGGTTTAGAATGGCTATGAAAATAGAAATTTATCTCATTTTATCACAGCCATATGTCCTTGCTCATGTTCCCTAAAGTAGGTGACAGACTATAATGAATGTTTCTTTGGTGTTAACTTCATCAACAACTTGTTACTCTCTCTATTACATATGATGAATTTCTGGCAATGGTTGCATTAGTTTCATTAGTCCTTAGTGCACCTTCCCAGGTCCCTGTTTCTATGTGGGTACCTTTGATACCTAGGCAAACAAGACTTTTTGAAAAGGGAGCTAACAATACTTGGTGCAAGGATTAGAGCAAGGATTGGATCACCTATGGCTGCATGGTTTGAACGTGCTGCTAAAGGGTTCCTTCCTAGCCTTTGTCTTGCTACTGGCCCTGCAGTTTGTGTAGGGAGCTCCAATTGAGTGTTCCATTTCCACACAGAATTGTTTTGATGTGTACATATTTATATCACTTATGTTGGAAGTGATTTGTATGTTTCTTTGGATTACCATAGCATTGATCAAGACAGGTGCAACTCTATGGACGTCAAAATAATTTATTGTCATTACTATTCGTGGGTTGTTTTCTGAGCATTTGTTATCTCCTTGCCTTGCCTATATAGAGCAAGTGATAGCTGTGAGTTCTGGAAAGTAGACTCTATTTCCTTTATTGGATATAAAATCCCAAAGAAAAGGATTCAAGACACAACATGGATCGGGAAGAAAAAGAGGAAATCGGACAGCTCGGTATTATAAAAACATGTGCATTGTGCAAAGATTTCAATCGCTTTATTCAAGCTTTAAAAGAGGTTTATGCAAGGTAATGGATATACTTGATCTAAAATATGGATTGAAGTTGCTTGCATTTGTTAAAGGTTTTGAACAAGAGAATTATCTTTTGGAATAGTTCCAAGTTTTATACATACAGAAGCCTTCTGAAGGTTCTATGGCTTCAGGTTTTCAAAGACTTAGAAAAGTTCAGATTCTTAATTAAGAAATCAAGATTTATTCCTAAATACAGATGATTTGGGCACCATGCATCATCAATGATAGAAAATACACTTTTGTTCAACTATTTGCAAACACAAACTGACAGGTATCAAGAATATTCTAGTAAAAATTTGAAAGACAGCTGGAATTCAAGGCAGTGAAATTGTATGAGCAGATTAGTGCTAGGATAATCATTGTTCTAGATAATCTAAGGTTAGAAACAATTAAATTATTGTTGGTTCAAAGCAGTGAAAACACCAAGTCTGCAATCTAAAACAAATATGAGTGGATTCTCTCAAGCTTGAGACATGTTCACCTTTCTTTGCTCCCCTCCCCACAATGAGGAAACATAGATTCTCTTCTTCATCCCACATAAATAGCTTATCACTTTCTCCTATCATCTAGACATGAGGTGCATAGCTCTTTTATTCAACACCAACACAAAATTCTAACATTTGAGGCCCCTCATCTGTCCGATCAGGGGATAAACAAATAACTTCATTTTTCCCCTATATCCATAAGACGTTGTGAGTAGGCACTGTCACATAAGAATGGACAAACTAAAACATAGTGGTCAATCAATAAATGAATTATCCATTAAGTAACCCTTGTTTTAATTGACTTGTCCAAGGAGGGTGATCTTGATAGAAAAAATTACCTCATAGACTTGGTTTTCCTTGCGCAGATCAGTATATTACCAAAATATTCCTCTCTTCCATGGCATAGACATATTGTAGCCTTGATCTCACCTCTTAGAGATTCCATTTTTTTATGGTAATTCAACAAGGTAACGGCATAAACATCAAAAGTCATTGAGAATGGCATGTCTTCTTATATTGACAAATGATAGTTTGAAAACTGGGCATATGTTGATTCAGTTTCTGTCAATGAAAATTCCAACATGCTTTTGGCTAATTGCTCATGGCTCTTCCATTATTCTTTCTAAGTTCCAATCATTTATGCAAATCACCATATTAATAGCTGACCTAAGAACTTTAGTCTCTTTAATATCCTTTCTCTCAGACCTGACAACACCATATACACCTAGACCATCATTCTAGTATTAACAATATCAAGTGGTTTTGGAAGACCATAAAATTACCATTACTTATTTGTAAAGATATCACATGTAAATGGATAAACACTGAAAATACCTCATAATAGCTGTCCATAGAAGAAACCGCCTATGATCAGGTAGTTTCAGACAAGTCTGATCAACAACATTAACTACCATCAACCTTAGGTTCCCTTTATAGATAAAACATCAAGAAGGTCTGGTGACAATATAATTGAATAGGTTCTCTCTGGTTTACTGGTATCAATTAAGTACCTATTTAATCTTCCCATTCTTGGTGCCAAATAAATAAAATTGCAAGACACTGCATATAAAAACCACTTATTGGTGTAGTGATAACCTTTCTCATACTGGGCACATTTATTTTCCAATAATATCCGTAGCCTAGGGTGCTTTCTCCAATCTAATGAAAACTATACTCCTAGATTCTTTGCATTCTAGGTCTAAGAAACACCACACCCTAATATACTTCACATCTCTTCACCCACTTTTAGGGTCAACATTTGTGTTTTTATATGCATACTTCATATCCATACGGTTGGGTTTTTTACACATACTTCCTATCCATAGAGTTGGTTTTTTTACATACTTCCTATTCATGGGTTGTTTTCTGAGCATTTTCTATCTCCTTACCTTTCCTATATAGAGCAAGCGATAGCTGTGAGTTTTGGAAGTAGACTTTGTTTCCTTTATTGGATAGAAAATCCCAGAGAAAAGGATTCAAGACACATCATGGATTGGGAAGAAAAAGAGGAAATTGGACAACTCGGTATTATAAAAACTTGTGCATTGTGCAAAGGTTTCAATCATTGTATTCAAGCTTTAAAATATTTTTATGCCAGGTAATGGACATACTTGATCTAAAATATCGATTGAAGTTTCTTGCACTTGTTAAAGGTTTTGAATAGGATGATTCTTCTTTTGGAATAGTTTCAGGTTTTCTATAGACAGAAGCCTTCTGAAGGTTCTATGGCTTCAGGTTTTCAAAGACTTGCCAAAGTTCAGATTCTTAAATAAGAAATCAAGAGTTATTCCTATAGATAGATGATCTGGGCACCATGCATCATCAATGACAACAAATACACTTTTGTTCAACTATTTGCAAACACAAACTGTCAGGTATCAGAAATATTCTAGTTAAAATTTTAAAGACAGCTGTAATTCAAGGCAGTGAAATTGTATGAGTAGATTAGTGCTAGAATAATCGTTGTTCTAGATAATCTAAGGTTAGGAACCATTAAATTATTATTGTTTCAAAACAGTGAAAACACCAATTCTACGGTCTAAAACAAATGTGAGCAGATTCTCTCAAGCTTGAGACATGTTCACCTTTCTTCACCCCACTTCCCACAATGAGGAAACATAGATTCTCTTTTGCAGCCCACATAACTAGCTTATTTATTTCTCCTATCATCTAGACATGAGGTGCATAGCTCTGTTATTAAACACCAACACAAACTTCTAGCATTTGAGGTCCCTCAGCTGTCTGATCACGGGATAAACAAATAACTTCACCTTTCCATTGTATCCATGAAACATTGTGAGCAGGAACTGTCACATAAGAATGAGAAAACTACAACATAGAAGTCAATTAAGAAATGCATTATCTGTTAAGTAACCTGTGTTTGAGTTGACTTGGCCAAGGAGGGTGATCTTGATAGCAAACATTACCTCATGGACTTGGTTTTTCTTGCCCAGATCAGTATATTACCAAAATATTCCTCTATTCCATGGCCTCGGATGGTAGTATAGACATATTGTAGCCTTGATCTCACCTCTTAGATATTCCATTATTTGATGGTAAGTCAACAAGGTAACGACATAAACATCAAAAGTCACTGAGAATGGCATGTCTTCTCATATTGAAAAATGACAGTTTGAAAGTTGGGCATATGTTGATTCAAGTTTTTGTCAATGAAAATTCCAACATGCTTGTTGCTAATTGCTCATGGCTCTTCCACTATTGTTTCTAGGTTCCAACCATTTTTGCAAATACCATATTAATAGATGACCTAAGAACTATAGTCTCTTCCATCTCCTTTCTCTCAACCCTGACAACACCATCATATACACCTAGACCATCATGCTAGTATTAGCAATATCAAGTGGTTGTGGAAGGCCATAAATTCACCATTACTTATTTGTGAAGATATGACATGTTAATGGATAAACACTGAAAAATACCTCATAATGGGTGACCATAGAAGCAACCGCCTGTGATCAAGTAGCTTTAGACAAGTTTGATCATCAATGTTAACTAACATCAACCTTAGATTCCCTTTATTGATAAACCATCAAGCAGGTATGGTGACAATATAATTGAATAGGTTCTCTTCAGTTTACTGGTATCAATTAAGTACCTATTTGATCTTCCCATTCTTGATTCCAACTAACTAACCTTGCATGACACTACATATACAAACCACTTATTGGTGTAGTGATAACCTTTCTCATACTGGCCACATTTCTTTTCCAATGATATTCATAGTCTAGGGTGCTTTCTCCAATCAAATGAAAACTATACTCCTAAATTCTTTGCACCCTCGGTATAAGAAACACCACACCCTAAGCTACTTCACATCTCTTCACCCACTTTTAGGGTCATCCTTTGTGTTTTTTTACGCATACTTCCTATACATACAGTTGGGTTTTTTACGCATACTTCCTATTCATGGGTTGTTTTCTGAGCATTTGTTATCTCCTTGTTTTTCCTATATAGAGCAAGTGATATTTGTGAGTTATGAAAAGCAGGCTCTGTTTCCTTTATTGGATAGAAAAGCCCAGAGAAAAGGATTCAAGACACAACATGGACCAGGAAGAAAAAGATTAAATTAGACAGCTGGTATTATAAAAACATGTCCATTGTGCAAAGGTTTTAATCTCTATGCCATTAAATTGACTACCGCGCCATTAAACTAACCTACAAAGTACAATCATGAGAACCTTTGGCAGTTTTCCTTAACCCAGATTCTGTAAATGATAAATATTTCAAGCCCAACAAAATTTTGATCGAAATTTTTTTCCTCAATTTAGATTAAGTAAATGATAAACATGTTTGGGACAACAAGATATTGAACTGGATTCATAGACAAAGCTAATCTGGTTGCAAATGAATTGGCCAATATGGGTTTTAAAAGTAATACCCATGGTGCGGTATATAAATAGTTGAAGGATTGCAGCCATAAGAAGTTCCTGAGAATTATCAGAGACAGTCTAATTGATTTGATAAGCAATGATAAAAATTCATCTTTGAACCATGTTAATCATGCGATTGGATGTCAAAATAATGTATTGTCATTATGATGTGTACGAGGCATCTTGGCATCTGATTCAGACCCTACCAAAGAACCAAGTTCAAAATAAAATATGTTATGCTTCTATGCATGCTATTTCAATTATAGTGAAGGCAGTCCATGTTTTAATTTTCTTTCCCCAATTTTATGTATTAAATTGGTTTTCAGTATATGTGAATGAACTAAAACAACAATATGATTTTCAAGTCCCTATATGTGTCAATCCTTTGTAAATATAAGCCATTGTTATCTTTGTATCTCATATGTATGTTGATGAATCTCTAAGGACACCATTTTCTGAAACACAGACCTGAGTATATGATTATGTATTTTTCTCTATTTAAGTTGATAAAAAATTCTTTACATACGACCTAAAAAAAAGTGAACAGTTGAAAATGCAAATTACTAAATTATCAACAACTTTACTGGGATTTTAGATGAAGAGAATGGCTTAGCCATCAGATGTTTTGAATAAAAGTTAAAACTGTGCCTACCAGCATCTTGAGATAGAATGTACATTCAGTTTCCAAAAATAGACCCCAAAGGATAATTGTAATCTGTCAAGTTAACAAGCTATTACAATGTCAAACTATTAATTTGTCATTGTAATATCTAGTGACCAAGACTGCCGTTAGGCCCTTCCTTTTCTATTGATCAGCCAAATTATGTTAAAATCCATCGACTGTCATATTTAGACTAGAAAGAATTCATAGATGATTTTGAGATATGTATGTTACCTTTTCCTAGTTGGTGACTTGAATGCCCGTTGAGGTGAATAGAATTTGTTCATGGAACCTAAAGAACTCATTGGATGGAATAGTGGGAAATTATCAACTCATTGTGGCGGCCAAGTGCAATAAAATACCATAACATCGATGCCTCTAGAGCAATGTTGGTTTAGAATTATTTTGGCTCTATTGAGATGATGTATCAAGCTAGTTTTCCTTCCTGAAAATCCTAACTGGGTACGTAGTAGTATAGTTCCCTTCCACAATTGAAATCGACAGACTATAACTCATGACAGGTTGAGTCCAGTGGTTCAATCCAAATTAATACTAGAATTTGAGTCCACCAATGAATATCCCATTTGGGAAGACCTGCCATTTAAAGTGAACTTGCTAAAAAATTTGAATTGCCTCCACCAAATATCCATGGTTCTATTCCATTTTTGTTTTCATTGACTACATTTCTAGTACCCTTGAGCAAATGATCCCAACCTTTGAGAATGGTTGTTGTTCAACGTCTCAAATCAAGCAAGAGAGAGCCTGGTTATTTTTAGGAGAAGTTGGAATGGGGTAAAGAAATGATCTCGTTTCCCCAAGCGATTCTGTTTCCTCGCTATCCTTAAATGGAGGCATGAAGTATTTTCAATTAAACAGTGGCTTGTGTTTTTCTCACCCATTTTTTGTATAGAGATCTCATACTAAGCATTCATTCTTGACCTCCACTGTTTCTTTCATTTTCCAAGCATATTTGATAACTCAGCCAATAACCCAAACAAATTCCCTTACCTCTTTATAGTATATTTTCAAGTAAAGGTAAAATATTATTAAAAAATAAATAAAAATAAAACAAATTGGGTGAGTTAAAGATTAAATTCAAATTTCTTATCAAATAAATGTGTCTATAGATTCCTCTGCCCTCCATTGATTTTGATTTTAATTTTGCTGGTTTTTTTCTGTTATTTTTCAAGCATGAAACAAAAAAATATTTTTTTGACCATGGAGAATGGGTAACTTGTTGGGGTCATCTAGCAAGACCCAGATTCAAATCTATCAGTTTCCACGATAAACCCAAGAGTATATCCAACAACCCACAAGCTAGATATCTCAATAAGGAATGGGTAACTCGTCGGGATCATCTAGCAAGAACCAGGATCAAATCCCTAAATTGCCACTATAACCCCAAGAGTATATCCAACAACCCACAAGCTAGGTATATCAATAACTTTCGACTCAACAAAGGCCAAGACATTTCAACTCCCACTGAGGTGGACATCTATCCAAGGGGTCACCTACCCTTTGAGCCTTATCACAGTAGGCCATGTCTCGTTGGGGTTTGATCCCTGGTGGGTTCAGTGAAAATCACCTTCCCCCACCATTAGGCCCCCAAGTCCTTTACATGAAACAAAAAAATAATTAGTCTTACAGGAGGGGAAAGAAGAAAGGACAAGTACCCTTGAGCTTAATTTAAATTGCATGAAACGGTTGAGTTGGTTTTGATTGCGGTCTTTCAGTTGTGAATAGTCTCCTTTGCAATAAAATGATTTGATGTTGATATGAAGAGGCAGTCTTCCACAACTAAGGGTATATATTTAGTGAGTACATGTACATAGTTGGTTCCTCTTTGGTATTTATTCCATCTAAACCAAATCCCCTTGGATTGATGGGCTTCACGAAACTTGGTACACCTTCATTCATAATAGGGACTTTCTCAATTTGATAGAGATGCGATAGGAATAATGAAATACGATCTCCATGATTGGGCCATCAATATAGGTGAATCAATATGTCTTGTTGTAGAGTGAGTGGGATTATCAATATGTATTTATATCTTCTAGAGCTCCTCACTCCAAGAAATAATGGTAGTTCAAACATACAAGACTGCTACACAAGACGCTAATTTAATGCATTTCCCACTCAATCCTTTGGCTACTCAATTGAATGAAAAGACGTATGAAAAGATCCAATTGACATGAAGGAAAGGGTGTACCAAAAGCTCCAAACTGACATGAAAAATTAATATTAGGTAATTATAAAAATACACACCATTTGGAGAGAGGAGAGACACCAATTCTTAGAAACTACGTATGAAATTAGACGCCCAAGAGTGTCCATGTGGATTTACCAACCAGTATCAGATCTAGCCTAGCATATGTGATACATACCATTTCGTCCAGTCTTCCTTAGTATATGGGTAGATTCATCAATGCATTATTAAATGTGTCATTCAGCAAGGAAACTAGGTGGATAGTGATATGAAGCCTCATTAGCGGAGCTGACATATGTACATATCTTCCACATTTAACTTGGTTTATGTCACTCATACTCAGGGATTTGGAGTGTAGTGAATACCCAATAGTAGCATCTAACTCTTGGAGGTTTGGGGGTGTTAACTCATAGGAAATATTGGAATGAAAGTTGATTATGGAGCTAGGAAGCATGGTCACCAAGAAACCTTATGTTCGAGCCTAAAATCTCAAGATCATCGTTGATGTGGGACAAATTGTTATGCCATAAATCAAGCTATTGACACTAATATTAGTGGGTGGATAAATATAGGACAAGGACCAATAGTTGTAAATTTGCAAAAGGGCAGTGGAGTAGTGTTTTAATTGTTGAGATAGAGATATCATTGGAGACTTGTTTGTTACTATTATACTCCCTTATTTCAGTGTGGGGTATCACTAGAAATCATCCTTTCAGGAATGAACTTCTTATCTTGCAAGATGGACCTCATAGGCATGTAATTCATTTGTCTTCATAATAAATATCAATCCCTTCATTTATGTTCGTATATTTGTTATTTGATTTAAATGCAAATGTTGTCTTGTTTGGAATTTGGTAGCTAGGATGTTTGTATGAACCTTATGTTATAATCCTTGGAATCCAAGTCTTCATGCCTTGAAAACACAAGAAGCACTACAAAAATTCACTAGATACTGTTAGAAGTCAGAATATGCATGTAAACAGTAAGAGTTCAGTGGATTCAAGGTGTATTTGACGAAACTCGTCAACCATCATAGCTAAAATACGTCACTCTACAAGGGAAGGAAAGCCATTGCATACGAATGTGGGGTGAAGTTGGGGATTTGACCAGGTAATTGGCTAAGAGAAAAACCTACATTTGTGTTTCATTGTAGTTAAACTTCACAAAAGGTACAGTTCACTTTAAATGTTCATTTTATGATGAAATGACATTCAACCTCAAATTTCCAACTTAGGTGATCCTTTTCTCCTTTATGTTTCAGTGATGAAATATTTTTTTCTTGTCGAAATGTCACTCATAATGATGAATTTGGGCCAAAACGACTACCAAGCCAAATCATTCAACTGAGACAATTTTTATAGTTTTAATGTTTCGCAAGATAATGAAATGGAAGATACACAAGATGGATGTCAATATTGCCTTCTTGAATGGTGTAGTGGAAGAGGAAGTGTATGTGGAGCAGCCACTCAGTTTGAGACACATGACAGGGAGACTCATGTGTGTAAGTTGAAGAACGCTCTGTACGGTTTGAAACAGGCACCTAGGACATGGTACGGTAGAATTGACAGCTTCATATATAGTTTGGGCTTTACCAAGAGTAAAGTGGATTCCAACCTTTACTACAAGGTTGAAGAAGGAAACCAAGTGATACTCCTACTATATGTAGATGATCTATTTGTAACAGGTGTAGATGGGTTCATTGCTGATATGAAGAGGAAGCTTGTTGCCGAGTTCGAAATGAAGGACTTGGGTATGATGCATTACTTTCTAGGCATGGAGGTGTGGTAGAATATAGATGGAATATCCCTGGGACAAGGGAATTATGTAGTAGAGATCCTGAAGAGGTTCAGAATGATGGACTACAAGGTCATGACCACACCTATGGCATCGAACCTGAAGCTATTGAGTGATGCTTCATTAGAGTCAGTTGATGCTACAATGTATCGTCAGATGATTGGGTCCTTAATGTACCTAAAAAATATGAGACCTGATATTTTCTTTGTTGTGAACACATTGAGCCAGTTCCTGACGGATCCCATACATGTTCACCTGATTGCTGCAAAGCATATTTTGAGGTACCTGAACGGTACAGTTAACTATGGGCTCAAGTATGAGGCGGATCAAAAGATTAACTTGGAGAGTTATGTGGATTCTGATTGGGAAGGCAGTGCCATTGATAGGAAGAGCACTTTGGGGTGCTGCTTCAGTATGGGATCATGTGTGATCTCTTGGTTTAGCATGAAACAATCCTGTGTGGCACTAAGTACAGCCAAAGTAGAGTATGTCACAGCTTGTTCGGCTAGTTGTGAAGTAGTGTGGCTAATGAACCTATTATCTGATTTGTTTGATCTCCAATTGGATGCTACTTGTATATATTGTGACAACTAGAGTTGTATGAAGTTTTCAGAGAACCCAGTGTTCCATGACAAGTCGAAGCATATCAAGATCAAATACCACTTTATGGTTTCCCAGAGGAAAATCTTTGTGTCTATTGTCTCTTGTGATTGATTGTTGTGCATGTTATTCTCTTAGATAAGATCCTAAGATCATACTGTCATAATTGATAAAAATCTCACAATACAAATATAAGTTTTGATAACACTTCACGTGAGACCTTCCCCTTCACGAAGATTGAAAATGTTAGTGCTTAAACTATATAAAACTCCCTTCGTTGGACACCAATGCAGGTCCTGGTTTGAAATTGAGCCAACAATATGAGTGTGTTAGTGCTACTCTAGGTTGTTTGGATCAATAGTTTCTAATTACACCCCTCACCAAAACATCCTCTAATCACATTATTACACAAGTATCGTTGTTGCAACAATGTTCCTATCACATTATTCCATTGCAATAAGGTTGTTGATTTACTTTAGCATCAAGCAAGTTGTGTTTTCTAAAAAATTTCTAAAAAATGAAAGATAGTGTGAAAACCAATCAATCCTATTGGCTTGGTGATAATTGGTTTCAAATATTAGACTCTATATTTAATAGTGCTAGGAAAAAAATCATCAAGGTGTTTACATGTCGATTTTCAAAGATAATATGCACTTGCAGAGGTTTGTAATGGAATATTTTTCTAAAGTTTGCACTATGATGATGATGTTGATGATGATGATGACGACGATGATGGTGATGATGAGGAGGAGGAGGAGGATGAAGATGACAATGATTATGATGAGGATGAATATGTTGATGATGATGATGAGGATGATGGCGATGATGATGGTGGTGATCACGACGACGACGATGATGATGATGATGATGAGGATGATGATGGTGATGATGATGGTGGTGATGACGACGATGATAGAATAATCAACCCATAGTTAGCTACCTTAGACATTAATTTAATTATTTTTGTCTTATTTTCCTAGTCTCATGATTCCACCTTATGCAAATTGTCATTTACCTATCCATAGTGGTCAAACTTGCCTATGTTGACTCATGTAGCACTTGTTAAACCTCAAGGAATCAATTCTACTTTATTCCTGGTCTCCTAGGAGCCCTTCTACTTTTTCTACTTTATTGCCTTCTTTTTCAGTGCTTTAAGGCAATTGGGAAAGTTTGACTAGGTGAGGTGAACTAGTTTTTTGTCCTCCACATCCTCCACTCTTTTCTCCTTTGAAAAGCATGTATGAGTTGTCATTCCATCACTCCTTAGCTTGCCTAAGTGCTTTTTCCAATTCATGAGCTCCATGACTGATTTAGAAACTACTTTATGCACCTATGGGGGAATTGCTTAATTTTAGTAAGCCTACTTTTGACTAGATTTGAATTGAATCCTCATGCATTCGAATCCCTTATGTAATTATTTAATGCAGTAACCTATTATGTTACAGGGTTGGCTATTGTACACTGTGTTAAGATAGTTTAGTGTTCAGCTCCATTTTCAGTCTCTTTTGTCAGTGATTTTGCATGATCAATTGATAATTGTTGTGAGTAAAATTGTTCTATCACGGGGTTCAATTTCCACATGGTATCAGATCCATTGTAGAGCCTTCTACTGACAGCTAGGACAATTTCTAAGCTATGGATCAATCTCAGAAGATCATCTTGACGCTCTTCAACTTCTTTGAATGGAAAGCAGAGATGGAGATACTGTTGAGAGCGAAAGGCCTCTACAGGGTGACTATGGAAATAGAAGCAGATCCCAATGTAGCTGCAGAGAAGATAAAATGGCACAACAGGAGGGATGAGGCCTATGGTCTCTTGTGTTTGAGTATTTCCAAAGACCTCCTTTTCCATCTTGATGGATTGACATCACCGAATGAAGTAAGGGAGAAGCTTACTGATCTTTTTAGAAATACAGATGAGATGAGGGGACATCAAATAAAAAATGAGCTGATTTCCCTGAGTCCCAATAGCTTTGAATCACTACAACTCTATTTCTCCAAGTTCAAAGCACTTGTTTTGTAGCTAAAACAATGTGGGATCGAAAAGAAGGATGATCAGCTGGTCTTGGAAATTCCCTCGAAGCTTGGCCCTGACTATTCAGTGTTTGTTTTGACCTTCTATGCCACAAAGTTGACAACTCGAACCTGGAAGACGCCTAGCCTTGCATATTTCATGGAATCTCTCACACAAGAACAGGACAAGCTGGTGATGATGGGCACCATCAAACCATCCAAAGACCAAGCTCTGGTTGCTGGAGATTCAAAGGTGGATTCAAAAAGAAAAAATAAAGCTAAAAATCCACCTGAGAAAAAGAGAGACAAGAACAAGTCTCCAGAGGAGCCACAAGGTTCCAAGAAGAACTACCAGAAGAAGAAAAACAAAGGAGAAATGAGCAAGTGTGCATACTACAATAAGGGCAATCACACTGAAAGCTCTTGTATGAAGAAGAAAATAGACATGCTGACCCAACTCCTAGAGAAGAATGGCATCTCCCTTCCAGACAACTCAAAGAAGAAAGAAGGAGGATCAAGTTCAGATGACAGAGAGAGAGTTCATGCATTGGTTGCTGGCACATCAAGCTCACCCAGTTTTATCATTGATTCTGGAGCTTCAAGACACATGGTTTCGACCAAGGAGGCATTCTCCTCACTTGACATGTCGAAAGGACCACCTATAGTATTGGGATATGACTCTCTCACTAAAATTTTGGGCAAAGGGAGGATTGATCTTGATCATGGTCAGTTCAGCAATGTGTTGTATGTGCCTGGTCTTGCCTCCAACCTCTTATCAGTGTACCAGATGACTCACACTGGGTCTCCAAAGAAGGTCATATTATCCCCTGATGAATTTGATATCACAGAGATCTCAAGTGGTAAAGACATTGCAAAAGGAGTTGCAAATCATGCTCAGAAGGTATACATGTTCTCACACTTCCTACCCTATTCAAAACCCTCTGCTCTTCTGATTCATGCTAATGAAGCAAGCAAGCTTTGGCATGAAATATTTGGCCACCTAAATTACAAGTATCTTTCTGATCTTAGTGAAAAAGAGATGGTCATAGGGTTTCCCAAGATAAAATTTTCCAAAGGAGTCTGCCAAGGTTGTATCCTAGGAAAACACCCAAAGCATAAATTTGAGAGAGCTAGTCATGAGAGAACCTCTGCACCCCTCGAGCTGATCCACATTGATGTTGCTGTCCTATTCCCTCATATGTCCATGAGTCATGCCAAATATGCATTGAATTTCATAGATGACTTTTCCAGGTATTGCTGGGTTTACTTCCTGAAACACAAGTCTGAAGTTTTTGGCCTCTTCAAAGTCTTTAAGGCTTTGGTTGAAAACCAGTCTGGGAGGAAACTCAAGGTCCTCAGATCTGAAAATGGTGGTGAGTATGTCAAGTCTGAGTTTATTAATTATTGTGCAGATGCAGGTATTCAGATGCATCATTCTATCCCTTACACACCACGGTAGAATGGTGTTGCTGAGAGGAAGAACAGATCACTGAAGGAGATGGCAACATGCATGATGGAGGCCAAAAATTTGCCACCAAAGTACTGGGCCGAAGCTAT
>LPNX011156238.1:338139-450706 GCA_001517045.1 Pseudotsuga menziesii
GTGGAAATTATATGGAGTCAACATAGGTACTAAGGAGGCTGCTGACGAGGCCATCTGGATTTGCTTGTAGCGAATGCTTCACCTGTAGAAACCTGAAAATCAAAACATAAAGGGAAAAATAAAGAAATTGAGCTATTTCTCACATCTCATGGCTTGTTCTTGAGATATTGATCTTTTGTGCCGCCGTAGCTCTGATACCATATTAATTCTTGCACATGATCTAGGAACTAAGAATCAAAATCATCAAAGAATAATTGACAAGTACACATGAATTAGCAATAATTTGAACCAAAATAGGTTTCCTCTCTGTATCTTTTATAAACAATAAGGGTTACAATTCCCATGCATGAGCCATAGCTTAACTCAATGAAGAATTCGAATACATAAGGGACAATTCGAATTCACATGCATGAGTCTAGCTTAACTGACTCTTTGCCATGCAATACCACTCAGTTAACCACTTGACAAAAACCCTAATTGACTCACCAATCCCTAACTGAAGTTGGAGTGCAATAAATGACTTAATCTCAACTGAAGGAGATCAAACACATGTCATAGCAACCAACCATCAAGTGCTAGAACTGCATGACTCCAATAAACCCTGATGAGGTTAACTGAAGCTGAACTGACCATCAAAAGTTGGTGAAGGCACCTTGTTCACTCCAGTTCATTAAATAATAATAAAATAATCATTAATTAATCATTAATTAATATATTTAATGAATGGAGGCACCTTAACTGACTGTAACTGATTGGTTGAACTGAAAGTAACCACCAGTTAGCAATTAGGTGCATTAATGTCACACAGCTCACCCCTGGAGTGCTCCAGTTAGCCTCCTTGACTGTAGGAAAGGCGAAGTTAGCCTCCTTGACTATAGGAGGCGTGGGTATGACTGGGATGATGGAAATTAATGCTCCACTGATGTCAATTAAACTTAGGATAGTGGTTTAACTAGGCCAATTTGACTGAAAGAGTGTGTATGATGGTAGATGTCTCCAAAATTTTGTCCTCCACATCCTCCACTCTTTTCTCCTTTGAAAAGCATGTATGATTTTTCATTCCATCACTCTTTAGCTTGCCTAAGTGATTTTTCCAATTCGTGAGCTCCAGGACTGATTTGGAAACTACTTTATGCACCTATGGGGGAATTGCTTAATTTTAGTAAGCCTTCTTTTGACTAGATTCGAATTGCCTCTTCATGCATTCGAATCCCTTATGTAATTATTTAATTCAAAAACCTATTATTTTATAGGGTTGGATATTGTACACTGAGTTAATATAGTTTAGTGTTCAGCTCCATTTTCAGTCTCTTTTGTGAGTGATTTTGCATGATCAATTGATAATTGTTGTGAGTAAAATTTTTCTATCACTGGGTTCAATTTCCACAACGACGATGACGATGATGATGATTATGATGATGGTGATGGTGATGGTGACAATGATGACATTGAAGGGCATTGTTAAACATCCATGTGTTGTTCATACAAACAGAAATAGAAAGTGGTGTAAACGGAAACACACCATTGTGTAACAAAGAAAAAGTTAAGCACCTAAAGTTCATTTGTCATGGTCATAATAATATTAAGTTTAATATAGTGTGATCTAACACATTATCACATACTGCATCGCATCATCAAGGAATAAACCTCACCACACACATAGGCACATAGTTGGGCCATATGGGGGAGACACATCCTCACACTATTGCATAGAAAAAATGGCCTCTTGTTGATAATTATTGGGCTAAAATCAATTTAGGTGTATGATAAAGGGTCACAAGTCACTAAGACAATATTGGATTACAACACTAGTATCCCTCTAAAACTCGACTTGGGGAAACAAATAGGAAAATATGATATAATAAGATAACACTTGAGATCACAACTCAATTACTAAATATATTGATAAATAATCATTCATCTATTTGACCAAGTAAATAATCATTCATTCATAAATAATCATTCCTCTTAGAGGTATTCGACTGGGTAGGCTCATAATCCAACTCTCTCTTTTACTTCAGTAGGTGAATACAAGTTCTTTGGGCCATGGACCCTGGTACCATCAACATTAAGGAGCACGCACACCACTTCGATAAACATGTCAATTACATGGTTGATTATGGATGACGATAACTTAAGTGTGATAATGGCATGTACCCAGTGGCCTTCAAGGCTATGGGGTACAAATGAAGCTGTCGAGATGTTAATTGGTGTCAAAGCAAAGTGATATTTTCAATAGATGGATGTAGTGAAAGCCGAGCTCATCATGCATAAAATACTTACTGATGGATCAATTTGACCATCCCCACATTTTAAGGTAGATAATCGATAACAAACATCAACCAAATGACACTTTACAAGGGATATTCCAGAGATTAAGTTGAGCAAACTTTGTGAACATATATGGCTATATTTTATTCATGTTGATTGATATATAGATATTCCACTTTGTATTATAGTTTATACATGAACCACCAGATGTACCTAAGAGTCCCCTTCAACTATTACCTAATAGTATACATTATTAATGGTAATCCTCAGCCCTTGAGCCAGATCTTTTAGTTTGACAACATTGTTGTTGTCGACTCCTAGATATCCATAATACATTCGAAGCGTAATATGGCCTTGATCATTACGAAGAACCCCACCAAAAACAATTGGTATTAGATTACCTTTGGAAACACCATCATTTATTACTGTTGTTACAGACAAGACCTAATCCCTAGTGGCCTTCTTAAACAAATTTTCCTACCTTGCGGAAACAACTCATTATGAGCAACAAATCATTGATTAACAACCTCTCTTCATCATCATCCTCATCAAATTTGCTTTTGAAAATGGTGTTTGACAACTTCATGTATATGGAGACTCTCTTTTGAAAGGCGAAGAGGAGGGCAGTTGGGAACCAGGCACGTGAAATATTCGATTTCAGGAGGGACCACAGAGGAGGAGGGCAGTTGGGAACCACCAGCAGTGGTGGCCATGGCGTTTGTAGTAGAGACGAACCCGAGAACCCTAACACATGAGCTGAAACCCTAGTAGAGCAGCTAAAAATTGTAGTTGTCCCCTATGCAAATATTCACATAAGTTCAATAAATGGTCACAAAAATAACATAACCATTTAAAATAACTTCCATAATTACAAAACAAATAATTAATTAATTTTCCAATTTTTTTTTCAAATCAACAGAGAACAGTTTTCATGTCTATAAAAATGATAAATTGAATCACTCAAACATAACTCATTCTAAGCACATCTATAAATTAAAAAAAAATACCTTAAACTTAATTTTCAGATTTGACAAATATCTTTTGAAAATTTAGTGGCTATATCCACCGATGATGACGAAATCATGGTTTTTTCCCATTTGCTACGAAGAGAAATTGCTCGATCAGGTCGGTAATTTTAGTCATGGGTTGGAAAAATTCACCTCATAGCACGTGGGGATCAATTTGCATCTCCTTAGGGGTTGATTTCACTGATTTTTCATAAATGGACTTTCACCGATGAGGTTGTGTTGCATTTTGGTCAGGACGAACGTTTTAGGTATTTTTTCAATTTCTATAACAATATTTTGTTCGGATTATTCATATTCATATGCATTTTAAATATTCAAACTGATTTGCTAAAATTTCAACTAATTTGTAAATTAAGGTGCCCTCCAATAGATGAATACACCATTCATGAAAAAATATTGTTTGTACCAAAACTTGACTGCGGGGATGATAGTGACAATGGAATACTCTTTCTTTCCAAACCATAATTCAATGAATTGGCCTGATCCTTTCACTCTAATTCATACTGGTTTTCCCTTAAATAACCCACCCAATTTGGCTTGCTGTATAATATTCATTTCCACTTGCCACCCGATTGTCTGAATCAAGCTTCTTGACGCCAAAGATCAAGGTTAGGGAGGTTTTGTTTTCTCAATCCTTCTAGATTGGATCTGAATGTTTATCTTTAGAAATACATAAAATGTAGTTTTTGATTCAGGGGCACTAGGATTAGAAGTATTCAATGGCGGTAGGGTTTGGATAACCAGTACGGATGATGGAGATCCGTGCTGTAATGTGATAATGCCTATTAAAAAAATGGAAGACTGTTCTGCTCTCGTCTATGTGCTTTTGATGTATCTTGATGATGTGATGATGTGTTTATAGTGATTGTATGCATTCTTCTCTGTTACTATGAATGAATGTAATTAAAGAATAAGTAATAATAATAATAATATCTAATCCTTTTGTGAAGAGCCTTTTGTTCATTGCATTTGAATCTAACCCACCAAAAAATATCTACATGATAGTTGAAAAGTGATTAAAAAAACATGCACCTTAAAATTTCTCAGAGTAGTATAGTAAGACATCCACTTACAGTTGTATTATTTGGATCATTGTATGACTGGAAGCCTTGACCAACAACTGCAGCTGCAGCACCATATGACTGAGGGTAATAGTTACCTAAACCAAAAATAAATTAAGAATAGCAAAAGGATTTTCCAAAACCATGTTTGTGGTATTGAATATTCACATGCAAAATGTCCTGGAAAAAAAAAAAGCAAACAAAATGAACATGCAAAGAATAGTAATATCCAGATGACCCCTATCTACCTCAAATATGATAAAATATTTAGTAAACATATTGCGACTCATCAAGTAGCCAATGATTGTATGCCTTGGTTATTATAATCACATCAACATTGTATTAAGGTTTGCTATGCCGTAACAAAATCAATTCCCACCCACACTGACATTGGCTTATGACTTCCAACATCAATATTAAACTTGTTGAAAAGGTGCAGCTGGCTGGGGATTTCCCTCTTCTACTTGAGAGATACAAAAGCATTTTCCAGAGAAATCACCAACAAGATTTGAAGTACTATACAAGTATCTATATGGCCTTCAACACAAATCATATTCATTCCAGCCAGATTGTCATTTTACAATACATGTCATAGTCATAGCTGCAAGATACATCTTTTACATCTGAAATAGCTAACAAGCAACAAGACACTAACAAGTGCATGTTTCAAGTTCAACCAAAATCTACTTAGCAGCTAACTTTAGCATAGATTATTATTTTTTTACTGTCCAAATGAATTGAATTTTAGACTATCCTTCAAATTAATGTAAAACCATATACAGGTAGCCACAAAATTTTAAATAATCACTAAGAATGAAATTTGCTAACATCCATAGAAAACCGTTCATGTACCACCTATTCTGATGAAACTATAGATATAATAATATTGTAAAAACTAAACTAGCATTGTTACTAATAACAAATACAACAACATGGTATTGATATTATAGCTAGATGCATGTGATGCTCATGGTGTTGATTTTGAACCATGTGCAGCTCAGCACATGAGGGCTGGATCCTCCACCCTCCGAGATTCACTGTCAGCAAACACCAAGGGTTTCTCTATGCCACTCGCGACCCCCATTACAAACAGTCCCTTTAACGTTTCTCCAAAATTATGGGCACGTGCAAAAGAGTCCCCATTCAGTAAAGTTGGGCCCACAACCCCTGTCTTACCAAGTCCAATAACACCGCCAGTGCCCTCGCCGAGAAAAAATGGAATTACCTCCGAAATATGAAAAAGGGGAAGGTGAAGAGAGTAATAGTTCAGACAGAGAGAAACCCTCCTCACCGTGGGCAGGTGAAAACATAACTGCTTGATAACTTTCAACCCATGGAGGAGGAGGATCCCCCACCTCATCCAAAACGCTTACACATGTCCCAACCCAGAAAACACCCTCCTCTAGATGATCACTGGAATAGTCTACCAGATCATCTTTTGCCATTTTGCCAGTAAAAGGAAAAAAATAACAGTAAAAAAAGACTAGTTTACCACAGATAGAAGATCCGTTACGAGTGAGAACCACAGTCAAGGCACCATAACCACCAGCATTCTCCAAGGGTTGGATCCAAATCATCAATCCCTGCTAGCTGATTTTGTCAGCGCCCTGTATGGTCTCGATCTCCCTGCTCCAAAGAAACCTTAGGCTCCTAGGGCCTACCATTCCCTTGAAACTTGCTCCTTCCTCTGCTCCATCCGGTGCACTCAGGTTCTATAGTATCCATATTCTAAATATATAAGTCTACAAACCTATATACTTCCTAGAGTAGAGATTTCCCAGTTGCATCATCTAAGTCTAACACCACCTCAGGACTTGGGTATGCAAAGTTTTCTCCAGGACAGGAAAGGGATTTTCTTGACCTCTTATATCTATGGCTTGCCAAAAAACTCCTTCAAAATAGAATTTAGTGAGTATTGTATACTTTCAGGAACTTTAAGGATTGAGAAGGGATAATTTGGCATAGCTTGGAGGACTAATTTTAACAATTGAATCTGCCTCTCCAAGATAGATACTTTCCTTTCCATATTGACAACCTTTTGTGATTCTATCCAGCAATTATTTCCATAAATTCTTTTTGGTCTTTCCCTAGAAGATGTTCTCTGTTGCATCCCAACAGCAATGAAATTCTTTGTTTTTTACCATTATAATTGAAGAAATATATCTCATATTTTTTAGCATTAATCCTTTCCACAGATGGAGAGGTTTTCCTTTATTTCATAGGCTTCATGATGGAGAGGTTTCTTGGCCAAACATGGTATCATCTTCATTTTGCAGATGGGAGATTGGTGGAGAAAGTGAGGACACTTTCAACTTGTGAAGCTCCCCTCTGTTTTAAGCATCCTCTAATTCTTTTCCATGAGCCTTGGTCATAATGATAGAGAGATAGGGAGAAGGGTTTCCTTAAAGGGTTGAGAATTCTTCTAGAAGAATCATCTAAGATTCTTAATCCCAAAAACCTACGGTTATCACCTATTTTCTTTTTTAAAATCTGAACCCTGGTGGGGTGAGGGCCTAAGACAATCCCCTGCTTTCAAGCCAGCTGGCCTAACTAAATGGCCATGATGGTTCTACTACCTTTAATTCCACCCTTGTGAAGGAAAACTGACCACTTTTGTGAAATCTGGACCCTTCTAGGGGCTAAGACAATCCCATGCTTTCACCAATCTAGTTAACCCACGGGGGCATCACCTAGGGACCAATATGATATCACGTCCGTTCATATTGGAGGGGTTAAAATTAAAAAATTAAAAATCAATATATTGGGGGTATATTAGGGGTAAAAAGGGATTTTTTTTTACTATTTAAATATCCAATATGCTGGGGTATATTTTATTCAACATTCCTTCCCGCGTCATTCACCAGTCCTCCAAGCCTGCTAGGTTCCTGTGAGTTGCGTCTGCTTATGGTCTAAGTGCACCTGCACCAAGCCTGCAAGGTGCCTACGAGCTGCGTTTGCTTGTGGTCTGAGTGCATGTACATATGCTGCATATATTTTTCAAGTAGTTTTCTCCATCATTTTGCTGGATTTTCTGGATAACAAGGGCATGTTGGTCCTTGGGTTTTCTATGGGTTTTCTCCATCATTTTTCTGGGTTTTCTGGATAACAAGGACATGTTGCTCCTTGGGTTTTCTGTGGTTTTTCTCCACGTTTTCTCCTTTGTGTTTTTTGGCTAGATAACAGGGCATTTTTTCAAATCGTAGCAGTGGTAGCAGTGTTTTCTGGAAAATGAGGGCGTTTATTCACCGTTTTCTGGTCATGGGTTTGTGGTGGGTTTCTCTGGTGCTAGACAAGGCATGTTGGAGAGCCATTTCATAGCATTCTTGGAGGTAATCTATAGTTTGTTTAATCTCTAATGAAAAATGCCTTCAGTTGAATGAAAAGTTATCCATCCGGGTCTCGAAATTGCATTTTGCTTTAGTAAACTTGAGTAAATTAAGAAATCCCATAGCCTTTGGCCTGTGTGCTTGAATCTTGCTTGAATATTCAACTGGACTTTCAACTCTGAGGTGGACGGGGCTTTATGACTACAATCCATCTATCCATCTGTCTATTTGTCTTATGCCCGTACCCCAAAGGTTGGTTCAATTTTTTTTGAATATTTATAGGCAGGGAAACTACAATAGAAGAGCAGATAGTGAGCGAAGACCTAAGTTTAGGCATTGAGAGAGCTCAGAAATGGTAATCATTCTAAGTTATAATTTAGAGAAGACCATTCTTGGCCGAAAAGGTTTTAAGTTTATTAGAAAATCCAGTCCCAAGAGTGTCAGAATTATAAGCTCGATTATGAACATTAATGCAAACATTTATGAATTATAAATACTATAAAATCCCAACTCCCATATGGTCGTGTCCTATTAAGAGGTGTATTGCAAGTTTTCATTTTAGGATTTTAGTAGTGTATCAATTTTATTTTTGATTGGGAAATATATGTGAAGTATCTAGCTAGATATTCTTGAAGTAGCAAGCCTAGTCAGGGTTATTAAACAGGTTTACGAGTCTGAATGATGTTGGTTGTTAAGTTTGTATTATGAAAGTTTTGTATGTTTATGTAATCATATCTGAGATAGGCCAGACAGAACATAGATTGGAAACATCAGGCTAGACCGAATATAGATTGGCAACATCATGCCAAATATCTCGAATGAAATTTTTGGAGTTTTTTGGTGTATTTGGTCATAGAAATGATTGTTTCACTTATTTTTAGCATCAAATTCTGTTATTACTAAACCTTGATCTAGTCCATCTGATGTCTATGGCTATAGCTTTCAAATTGAACTCAATTCTTACTTACAACAACTAGTCTATTCAGTATTGTTCTCTTGTTTGCTTATGCATTTGGTGAATCGGGCCATGCACTCAAAGTGGTCTTATCCTTTTGGAGAATCAGACCATGCACTCAAGGTGTTCTTAGCAGCTAATTCTAAATTTTCCCAGTCACACTCACACTAGACAGACCATCTGGCATCACACTTCTCTTCCCCTCTCTAATGAAGCATGCAGGTTTTATATCTATTTCTTATGATGTTAAACTATGTGATATGTTGGTATGCCTGTGGA
Source organism: Pseudotsuga menziesii (assembly GCA_001517045.1). Taxonomy (NCBI): domain Eukaryota; kingdom Viridiplantae; phylum Streptophyta; class Pinopsida; order Pinales; family Pinaceae; genus Pseudotsuga; species Pseudotsuga menziesii. The sequence continues at coordinate 347,060 of LPNX011156238.1, forward strand.
TGGTAGGCAGTGGGTTAAAGTCCAAAGAAGCATGCATACCTTAAATCTAAGATGGGTTATACTACAGGAATCACCACTTCATTCTATCTAACTATGTATTCATCTTCTATTTGTGTTTAATGCATCAATTAAAGAGTTAAATGTAAGTGAAAACTGATTCAAATAATAGTGAGCTTAATTTGTGTTATAAAATGATGGTAATTGGTCAGTTGTCAAACAAAAGTTTATCAAGGATGGCATTAATGGAATTTGACAATGCATGTAGGATCAAGGGCATCACATTTTTTAACCTATTGATATGCCAAATTGAGTCCTAAAATCCCACATGTAACCTTCTCCATGACAGGAATGTAGGTCGTTACTTACAATTTGATGGCCTGATATTTTATATATATATATGTGTGTGTGTGTGTGTGTGTGTGTGTGTGTGTGTGTGTGTGTGTGTGAGAGAGAGAGAGAGAGAGAGAGAGAGAGAGAGAGAGAGAGAGAGAGAGAGAGAACATACCTAAAGGAGAGTTTTAGAAACAATGAGCATATCAAGAGTTTTGATAGTCTTAGAAACAATGGGCTTATCTAGGATGCCCGAAAACCCTTGGTAGGCTTCCCGAGGCCCTGCTAGGGATTTTTGCTATTTAGCACAACTTTTACATTAAATTGTATATACTATTGGTGCATTATCCTACAATACTCCAACAACCCTTCTTAATGCTACAATAACAACAAAAACATCAAACTAAAATTTCTTTGTAAGTAACTTCACTTCCCATTTCCATAGTTCAAAGTCAATAAGGCACTCCATCTAGCTGTCTCATCACCCTCACAAGGGTAGTATTCCAGAATTTCTGAACACAACTAATTCCCTAACTCCCAATTCACTGCAACTCTTTGAATTCCTGAGTTCCTGATTCCAAAAGTCCCAAATCTAGTTTTGAATTTGTGAATTACTTAGACAACATTCCATGCTTTGTTAAATATTCTCTGATTCTATTGTGTTCTTCTGCTCGTAGGCACAATGAAAATTAGTATGTTGCAGTTGAGTTATATATGTCTAAGAACAATTGCATTCTCAAATCAAATGTTGTTTCGTGTCTCTAAATCACTATATAGGTTGTGTAGGGTTGTGGCCCTTTCTCTTCTTTCCTTCCACCTTGGTTTGAATAATTTGTTATTGTGTTCAAGTCCTATTGAAACATGCCCATAAATAATTTTGTTCCTCAAAAGAATTTGTTATGTTTGACAATCTGTGAGAAATGATGTTGTAACTTGTTCTTCATGTGCATGAACACTTGCTACTCAAAATGTGTTCTTGTTTATATAGGGATTTGATTCTCCTACCAATGACATTGCATATGACAATAAGTTTGCTGTAGTTACCCTTTATTATGTCTAGCATGCTTTGGTATTCATGTTACTCGACTCTCTCCATGCTGTCTGCATAGGGTTTCTGCAGACATCTCTTTGTCTATAAAATCATGGCATTTAGGGTTATTGTATACAAGTCTGCATGCTACATTTATCTCAAGGTCTCTGCCTTCATCAATGATTGTTGGACTTTGAGTTAATTCCAATTGTATGCAAGATTTCTCTATTGTGCACAGATTGTAAGATGCTTCTTTGATGGCTGTTGTGGGCATTTCATCTCCATCATTGCATTGAACGAATGGCTTCGATCTTTTCCTATTTTAATTTCCAATACAGGCTTACTAATGGCTTTGAATTCTATTTTTATAAGAAATTCCAATTTGAAGTTTAGGAAATTTGCAGTTGACATTTACAAGACTTTTAAATCTCCCCCTCTTTGAATTCTCGTAATAATCTTAAACTTTGAACTTTTAGTTATTGCTGAACAAATGGATCTTTATTGACATGAAACACAAAATTAAAAATGAAAATTTTGTCAAGGACACTCACAAGGTCCTCTTTGGGTCTTTTGAGGTGCCATATCCTATTTTTAAATATCTTGAAAATCACAGAAAATGTATATTCCTAATATATAGGAATACACAGCAATAAAGGCCTCCAATATTTGGTATTTTGGTTCCCAAGCAGTTTTTATAGGAATTGGTGAAACTTTAGCCTTAAATATTTGAAACACTTCCAATGACTTTGCCGGATTTCATTGGGAAGCATATTTATTTTGAACTTGCAACTTTCCAAGGGCTCTAGAATTATAGATGTTGATATAAATATCATGTATGCAGTATGTGAAGCCCAATGTTTACACACTGAACTGTGGAATGGCCTTTGGCCAGGCAGCAATGATTCTGTCACTTGGAGCCAAGGGAAATCATTCTCTTATGCCTAGCTCAACAAGTAAGTGTACTATGTGAGTCTCTACTTCATTTAGGCTTATGTAGTTTCTCAATAATTTCAAGGGCACACTCATATCTTTTTGCAATATGGTCTATTGGAACTTGAAAGTAAGATATCCTATCAAAATCCAAGCGTCACTCATACGCAAGTGTTAGAAGCACAGTTGAAAATGTTAATAAGATTTGTGTTTTTTTTTTCTGGTAAATTATGCGATCTTAGTAGGTTCATATATCTAGTCATTCTTTGTTAAAAAATATATTGATGATCTGTCTTTTTTATATCATAGCAAAACTGCACCTACGAGTAGTGAATAAATCCAGTGGTTCTTGCATCGATATGTATATCAAGGTAATATTTTTCCCTTTTTTCAAGATGTTAGATAAGAAATATCGAAATTCGTTCTTAAGTAACAAGTAAATGCTCACTTAGCTCCTTTTAAAGGAGTGCTTAATAATTATTATAGGAATGCTAATGAAATTATGTCTTCTTCAGGCAAAAGAGTTGGAAGTAAATACACAGTATTACATTGAATTACTGGCAAAAGGAATTGGCAAAACACAAGAAGATATTGCAAAGGATATTCAAATATCAAGATACTTTTTACCACGGGAAGCAATTGATTATGGTATTGCTGATAAGATCCTCCCAAAACAGGGTTTGGTCATGGAGAAAAGGGTAAGCATTAACCATTTTTAATTCATTTATACTAAATGTCTTGCCTTAAAATTTAACCTAGGTTTGCAGGATTGTTGCTAAATATATTCTACACTTCCTTCTCATTATGTTCTTTTCTTTGATTCTACATTGATAAATATTTTCATTTTTTTTAATGACTTGCAGAACTATGATGAGATGCTTGCTTAATCAAACGCTGCACGGATGAAATATGGCAGGGCTGGTCCACTGGTTGCTCCAGCAGGAAGGCCCTAGGTATAGATCATTGATGAGTTACCTTTTCTAGTTAGCATGATTTGTTCAGAGATTGCTACAACTATCATTGTTGGAAGAATTTGTATAACCTAGAAGATGTATCTTAATACGACCCTTATCAATATATGTTATTTTCTAGCATGCATACAGTGCTTTGTCTATTGTCAAAATTGCAATGAGCTTCTGGACAGGTTGTAAACAAACATTCAAGGCAATAGGATTAAATACCTAATGAAAGCAAGCACTCCTAAAAATGTAAATAATGTATTTCATTGATCTTCTCTGCATCTTTGATCTGTTGTTTATATTGTCAGATTTTTCTTAATTACACATCTTGTTTGTGTGTTTTGTATTTTACTGCATAAAATATTTTAAGCCCTACATTTTATGTGAACTCTTCACCCATCATCAGGGAAACCAACTGTAAGATAGAAATCAGTGTTGAGTGGGCTTGTATAAGGTAGGAGGGAAAGTCGGGCTATATACAAGGTAGAAGGGAAAGGAGAGGAGGATACCGTCCTCCTCTCCTTTCCCTTCTACCTTATATATATTATATAGCCCGTGATTTTATCTCCTACCTTACACATAGCATATGACTTTCCATCCTACCTTATATTAATAAATAGGTGCACTCCTCATTTGCAGCATTGCTTTCCAACTGATTGGTTTCCCTGATTATGAGTGAAGAGTTCATTTGAAACGTTGGGTTTAAAATATCTTATGCAGTAAAATCCAATAATCACATAAGCAATATGTACACCTGCAGATATCTGCATTCTAATATAATTATATCCTATTGCAAGCCATTTTCCCTTTTTACCATGAATCTTTTAGTTTGGAAACAATGTTCATCGCTTGTTTATTCAGCAATCCTAACTCTTGAACAGAAAATCAATTTATTTATTGCAAAAAACTCTTTTCACTGAACTTGATACACTTGAAAACTTATGTACATTCATGGGTTTGGGTTTCCTTTTCAATTATTAATGCTATTGGTGTAGAAAAGATAAAACTTAGCATTGTCTTGGGTATTTAGATCCAACCGACTATCATGAATGAAACAAGGTTGTAAGATTTAATATTTTTTGATCCACTCATACACATTGGGCTTAATCAAACTTTGGTTTTGGATACGATTAACCATATCACAAGATAAACTCCTTTTCTTTCCAAGAAAAGCCTCACAGGATTATCCCCCTCTTCCGAGGAATATCTTGATGGAGAGCAGCTCAAGAACTAGCTGCAATGGTGGTTGGTAACCCAGTCTGACTCAACAGGACTTGAACCTCGGCCAGACTAGAACTAGAGACCTTACAGTGAACTCCACCTGGAAACAACCGATTTGAACTGATTGAGATAACCCATTGGGCTTCACAAGGTGAACCCTTTCCATATGGTCAAACCATATTGGTTGTCAAGTTCATTTATAAACTGAAAATGAAGCTGGTGAAGACGATTATGACTTTAATCCAACCACAAACGTTTTAATGCCAAATATACAAGATAATTTATGTACACTAGATTGGGTTATGTATCATAATGCTTTTGAAAATATGTTGTTGGAGATATTTTTATGTAGTTTGGTTGGTTGCTTTGTTAGAGTCACACCTCTAGAATTTTCCTTGAATCTATGTTCAAGAAAATTTGTCAGTTTGAAGACTAAATTTGATTGCTCATAATGTTACTAGTGTTCAATTATTTGGCTCATATTTTTTAGCTGACTTTGCTTCTCCATCTTTTTGTTTATGTCTTCTGACCAACTTGCTTGTTTGTCACAACCCTTGATTTTTTTGTTTTCCTCGTAGACAATAAAGAATTTGTTTGAGTAAAACTTAGCTAGGAACTTGGTGATGAGGTAGACATCTGAACTAGAAATACAATCTTCAACTAAAAGGTGGCCTATTTTGACGTCATGAATTTATGCTTTAAATGCTCACAAGTTCATTGGATAAATGGATGCCAGCTCAACTCGTCCATTCGTCTTGTTAAATTCATATTGTTTTTAATCTAAAAATATTAACAGCATGCATTGAAGATTCCAAATCAATTTTGTTTCTGAAGTTGTACAATCTCATAGATACCAAAATGGTGCTTGGATAAAAAGTCCGTGATGGAAAGAAGCAGTTATAAATGGTGTAAGTTTCATTTTTGAACGCTTCTTGGGGAAAACACACTACTATTTGATATTGGTACAAATAAACCCTATCTTATTTGTTTTGACATCATGTGATACATAATAAAGTGATTTTCCTAAGAGCGCCTATCAAGTGTCGCCCTTTCTTGTGTTTAGTTTTTTTTTTCCTTTGTTGCACTTGCTTTTGGGTTTGCTCTTTCTAGGGATTCACTCCTTTTGGCTGTTGAATGTCCTAGTGCTAGTTTTGTTATTCTCTTTATTGCAAAATTTGATTTCATGTTGGTTTCATTGGATTCTCATGCTATTTCTTGTGAATCTCAACAGTGACCAAGAATAGTGCTTGAGTTAGTCATTATCATGATGTTAGCTTCAATTTAGAAAAAATCCCACCCAGCCAAAGCCCTTTTATCCAATGGCTATTCTCTTAATCAAATCTACAGATCCTTTCTTTTTGTTCTTCACCCTAAACCCAAATCACCCCCTCTTAATTCTCAAACCCAAGGCCTAGTCTCTCTCCTTTGTATCTGTGGCATCACTGATTGTTTCTCAAGATTACTTTTAAAAAAGAATATTAAAACCATTTTAAAACCCCACAAAACCATCAAACAATTACTAGAAGTGTTAATGACAAGTGAAATCCCTTTCTCTTGAAAGGATTCTACCAAATTTTGTGTTCTTGCAAAAAATCTTATATTGGCCAAACCGGTAGAACCATCCAATCCCGGTTCAAAGAACATATGGAGAATACTAACCACAATCACGTGAACAAATCTGCCATAGTGGAACACTCCTTCAACTCCAAACATCTCATATGTTTTGACTAAATAAAAATTTTGGCTTCCACTTCTCATTACACTTCCTGCCTTATACGGGAAGCTTTTGAAATAGAAAATAATCTCCATAATTTCAATAAAAAAGATTGTTATAAATTGAGTCAATCTTGGAAACTATTAATCCATTATTTAACTCATTAAAATTGTTAATCTTTCCACCTTTATTATTTTTCTGTTTAGTTACTTTCCTAATCTTCTCATCTTATATTATATAACCCAAGGCCTAGTCTCTCTCCTTTGTATCTCTGGCATCACTGATTGTTTCTCAAGATTACTCTTAAAAAAGAATATTAAAACCATTTTAAAACCCCACAAAACCATCAAACAATTACTAAAAGTGTTAATGACAAGTGAAATCCCTTTCTCTCGGAAGGATTCTACCCAATTTCATGTTCTTGCAGAAAATGTTATACTGGTCGAACCGGTAGAACCATCCAAGCCCTATTGAAAGAACATATGGAGAATACTAACCACAATCACGTGAACAAATATGCCATAGCGGAACACTCCTTCAACTCCAAACATCTCATATGTTTTGACTAAATAAAAATTTTGGCTTCCACTTCTCATTACACTTCCCGCCTTATACGGGAAGCTTTTGAAATAGAAAATAATCTCCATAATTTCAATACAAAAGATTGTTATAAATTGAGTCAATCTTGGAAACTATTAATCCATTATTAATCTTTCCACCTTTATTATTTTTCTGTTTAGTTACTTTCCTAATCTTCTCATCTTATATATATATATATATATATATATATATATATTGAGCTACTCTAACCCTTGTACTTTTGAATTACTACTTAAGAAAAGATCGAATTTGATCAAATAATTACCATTCTACTCCCTTTCGTTGGTTAATCTATTTTATTTTATTTACACTTTTACTTATTTTCATTAATTTAATTTAATTTTTATTCTTATTTGTAACTGATCTAATTCTATTGTTTTAATTAAAATTTTATGTTATATATATCCCCTTTTTTCACCCCCTTCCTATTTATTCTCCATGTTTCTTTCTTATTTTTACCTCTTTCCCCACCATAAAAACTATATGTTTATCTATTGATCTATTTCGATCCTTGTTTTATGCACCATTATTAATTTAATATAGCTTTTCATCCTTTATCGACTAACCCTAGGGTTCTCATCCATTGCTCATTCTTAACGACTAACCCTTGAAATTTTTCTATCCAATAATGCTTCTTCTCCTCCCATGATGATGGGTGGAGTGTCCACCCGAAACATCGTGTTTACAAAATTTGAATACAATGCAATCCAGAAAAAAAAACATCACAATAGGTAAATCCTTATTTCCTCTTAACAACCCCACCCCCCCAATCAGCTTGACTAGGTGAAAAAACTGAAAAATGGGTCTTAACAATTTGTAGCCATATTAAGTATCCATGCACACAATACTCTGTAAATTGAGTAAGAGGGAAAAAACCTCATGGGAATCCCCTCCCATGAAAGAGAATGTAAAAAATTAATCTACATAGAAAGTTTTGTGTGGAAATTGGTGAATAGTAGGAGCAAAATTTGTAGCTTCAGAGTCTGAAGAGACATGTTGGAGGTCTTCTTCAATGGGAACTTGATTTGGGACAAGTCCTCCAATGGGTTCTTCAATAAGAACCTGATTTGAGATGATTTCTCTAAAGTCTTTCGATTCAAGAATGCATGGAGAAGAAACTGCTAAAAGTGGATACATGTAGTTGACTTTCTTGTTGTGCTCCTTTTTTTCCAAAAGTATGTACCTGCAATCTTCTTCTTTATGTGGTTTTTTATTGCAGTAAGGACACCATGATTTCTCCTCTTTGGTATTACCATCACATGAGTCTAAATTTTCATGAAAAATCCTTGGGTTTTGGCTCCTTTTTGTTTGGGATTTTGCTTGCTTGTGCCCTTCTTCCCCTCATTGGCTGCAAGTGCATCACTATTGAAGCATCAAGAAAAAATAGCATTCCATGGCTACTAGTGTGAAGATCTATCAAGGCCAGAACATCATCAATCACTAGGGAACCATCACATAGAATCAAGGATCTAACATCAACGAACATAGGCCACCCAAATCTCCATCAACATGTTACTCCTTGCTAAAGCATGTGAAAAAATTCACGTGTGGACACCCATGTAAAATGGGGGGTAACACTTGGCATGGAGCAAGAGATTCTCAGTAACCTTGGTGCTTGCTAAGTTTGTATTCTATAGGTGACAGGTGGTTTCTTTTAAAAACCTATTGTGCCTGTACTTGAAGCTATATGACCCAAATTCCAATGTATTTGATTCTCCTATGACTTTTCTGTTCTTTGCTTAATCTTTTAGCACTTGAGGCAAAATCTCAAAGTTGTTTGATGATGAAACCTTTTTAGCAATTGGAGAAAGGAAGTATGCATCTGATGTAAGGTTCCAATCCTCAGTAGTCTCTACCTCATTTTTCTGTAAATGACCAACTTTAAACTTAACTGACTTGTCTCCACTGAGTAGCCTGTTTCTGATCTCCTTATCAGAAACATCCAATGCATCTCCTGTGTATTTTTTGTTCTTGCCTCAATCTGTTAGCACTTGATGAAAATATCCCTAAGCCTTGTAATTATTAACCTTTTTAGTAATTGGAAAAAGGGGCCCATAGGAGTGTGGTCTAGTAGCAAGCAACAAGGTAATCGAGCTTGTATTAACATGGAGACCTGGGTTCAGAGCCCCCAAGTGGGCTCCGATGAGGCCAAGTGCAAGTCCTGGGTGACTTTGAGTGCAAGTGCAAGTCCTAGGTGTGTACTTGAAGCTATATGACCCAAATTCCAATGTATTTGATTCTCCTATGACTTTTCTATTCTTTCCTTAATCTTTTAGCACTTGAGGAAAACTCTCAGAGTTGTTTGATGATGAAAATTAAAAAATTCAAATAAAGGGAAAAGTTGGCTCAGTAAAATATTTTAAGCCGGCCAAACAAAAGAAAATTAAAAAATTCAATATAGGGCAGGTTGGCTCAGTAAAATATTTTAAGAAAAAAATGTATAAATGTGAGGCCAACGTCCTCATTCATCACTCATCCAAAATTCAGTTTTTAGCTCTGATTTTCAGACTGTTTACTGAGGCATAATTAGGGTGGAGAAGAGGAAAGCCGCAGGACTAATTTATTAGATGTTTTTAGTGTGTATACAACTCTAAAATTTCAGGTATGCATTAGCTCTGAGGTAGCTGCAGTAACATACTCACAACAACAACAATCTGATGTAGAGGCATTTAAATAGACAACCAATGTACCATTTAAGTCTAAAATCCTTCTTTCAGCCTTGAAGCAGACCAAACTCAGACACAAGTCATATCTTTGGCATCTGAAGATCATCTAAGTATTGAAGCTTTGTAACCCAGATAAAAGGTAGCAGAAAAATATGTCAATCGGATGGATTGAAGACAAGTAAGTTAAAGTTCTTGTAACAAGTTTTGAAAATCTGTAAAGTGCAATATAACTCAGGTCTATTTATATAAATCAAGCCACTTTGAGATTTGTCTTGAGACATACTGAAGCTGCCAAAGTGAAGAAGATAGGAATAGTGAGTTGTTTCGACATTAACCTATGATTTGACACGTTACAGCCTAAACATGAAGTTGACTTTTTTAATGCTATAGTGATTGATTGTAAAATAGTTGCAATTGAAAGAGTTTGGAAAGCTTATCTGATTGCGCTCTTTTGTGCTCTTCTTGAAGTCATATTTTAGTGAGTTTTAGAGCGGACTTGAGGGCTGATTCTGTAGCAGCCTATGACAGGGTTTTGATGGCACTCATTGACTGTGCCTAGGGAAAATGAGATTGGGTTCCATCAGCAGATCTTTTGGATAATTGGGCATGAGTTCATGAGTAGCATTGTATTGAGCATACTTAGATGACTTGAATTCTTAGGAAGACTTCTTGATGACTTGACACGGTCTGTACATAACAGTGATGTGACTGGGACAATGGCATCAGTGATTAATTGACTTAGACATGTGACATGACAAATCTGTAATATGATGACAAGCACAATAGATGCTTGATGACTGACATACCTTTGAATACATGAGCAGGCGATGATGACCTCCAGCTGATTGAGGTCTGAAATTAATACTGATTGTACATGCCAAAGTACTCATTTTATTAACATACTTTAAATACTATTTTTCAGACTTCAAAGACAGATATGTGCTGCCCATTTTGTGTGAATGAATGATGAAATGCTTGCTAATGGAACACTGCTATACGCACTGTCATAAATGGACTGATTTTTTAAAGTATTTAATACCACATTGAATGCATGACAGGCATGAATGAGTGATCTGCTTTCTAGAAGATAAGTACCTCAAGTTTGGATATTTCAAATACATTGTATTATTGTGCTAATACACTTTCTTGTCCTCTATTTTGCTACTGCTATACTTGTGCTTACACTTAAATGAATGAGACCATACAATTTTTGAATGATATAGGCATGATCTAAAGTTGGAATTGGTCACTTGCTTATCATGAATGAAAGTATTAGTGAATGAAATTGATATGCTGATTTGCATTTACAAGATTCATATTTTTATGTAGTATGTCCTCTTCATTCCTCTTTTAACTTCATAAAGGCACTGGTCTCTGATTTGGTCACTAATATTTTTGCATAGAAGACATAGTCTCTTGTCCAAGTGTCTTGTAGAAGGGCTCTCCCCTTGGAGTTTACGACACTCCAAAGAAGTCATAGGGATAGTGACTGAGGTGACATTAGAATTTGGGTCACATCCTTCTTACATGCTTACTGGGCTACCCTACTAGTTTGCTCGGTAAGAACTAGCTATAAGGCCATTGTTACCATAACCTGCAACATCCAATATAGATTATTGACATACTGTAAACGGAAGTAAAAATTTGCACTAAAGTATAACATGTCATATTTTGCTCATGTTTCTTTTGAAAATGCAATATTATTCTTCATTTTTGAATTGTAACTAATTTCATACAACATATTTTTGTACTGTATGGTGATTTAGGTCACAACTAACTGATATTCTCGATGGTTTAAAGGAGAATCCAAATGTTGGAGCACTACTGCAGGTGCCTATATCTACTTTTGTTTTCTTCATGTGCTATACAAATTTCTATTTCTGTAAAATTTCCATCTATTTTTCTTAGTCCCTGCGTTGTTCACTATTTTCTACAATTTTTGTAACAATAAGTTGGTTTTATGTAGTAGCTTACCTAGCACTGATTGAGGAATGAATAACATTTCTATCTATATACAGTTTATGGTGTTCACCTGTATATGGAAGATATTCTTGCTCTAATCCTTAAAATCAGTTTAGAGCTCTGCAATTAAATACTTTAGGATGACAAGTATGATTCAAATATACAGTGAATAATGTCAAATTGGCACTCATCTCATTTAAATATGCAGTAGCTAGCTGATATCTTGTCTTGTGTGTGCTCTTGTAAGCTCCTAACTAGAGTTAACCCCATGGAAGTTATAAAAATCATTGGAATGACTAGCTTGGAAAAACTGGGTTTTGGAAGTTTGATCGTGGACATGATTAGCCCTACCAAGCCATCCTTGGGATTTGGATGCTTGGATATTGGAATTTGGGATTACCACTTGTCCACCTCTGTACTGGCCCTAGTGAATAGCATTTAACATTGCATGGGGGCAATGGGTGTTCTATGTTTGATCAGGTTCGTTGGTGAGAGATCTGATGGTTGATTTTTTATAAGTGTTTTTCATAACCTATCCTTCTCTCTCCCTTGTAGCATCTTCTTGCATTTTGGTTTTGAGGAGTTGAGAGCTCGACCCTTTGCACATTCAATTAAGTGCTTTCTTGGCCATGACTATTAGCCTGGGTTGTAAGTTTTTTTGTTGACTAACTGTTGGCTATTGAAAAGTTTGGAACTGCATCCAAATTGTGTGTTTAGCTATGTTTGGATAAAGGTAGACTCATACCTTCCTCTATGTTTCATTTTTAGTGCATTGTTTTTGGTTGATGGGTAGGAATTATTGTTTGGTTTAGTGACTCTGCCTTGTGCTTTTCTTCCCCTTTGTTACATTTGATCTCTATCACTATTTTTTTATTGTTTCTTTCACTTGTCCGGTCACTAATGTATGAGGCCAAGATGTTCTTTGGCCAATCTGTTTGCAGGGTTTGATGTTGTTGTTTAATCCCTCGACCCTTTGCATGGCTCAAAGTCCAGACTGTGAGCTATTAATGCACAGTAGGTGGAATTGTTGGTTATCTGTTGGTTTTCCAGTGGTCGAGGATGACATTTGCATGATTTATTTGTTTGAACAGCTCATTGTGCTATATCTCTTGAGCATTGTTTTCCATGGTCATCTTGGGCTTAAGGGCATCTGATTTTACTACTTATTGCTTCAGGAGTTAGACTCAATTTTTCATTTTGAAAGATATTTTGATCTTTTGTTTATTAAAATATCTCCACGACACCCTAGGAGCCTTTTTACCTTTGCATATATTTTGTATCAACTCTAAGCCTACCAAGCCCGATCGATAATTGTTACTGGATAAATCTACTCGATTAGAACCAAGCCAGATCTCACTAGTCCACGTGGATCTAGAACAAATCAAATACAAAATACAATCTACTTTCCTATATCAAACAGAAATGCAAAGAAATAGATAGATCACTTACCTGATATTCACAGATCCTCTTCTGTCTGATGATCCAAGCTCCAGAGTCTTCAGATATCCAGTTGCAAAACCATGTCAAGCAAGTGGAAACAAGAAAGTAGCATATGTGTATCCAAACATATAATTCATCTAAGCTAATAGTTAAGGAAGAAAGCTATAAACATCATCAACACAACAATGTTTATGGAAAGATATTTGTGTTAATGTAATAAAGGAGATACACAAAATTACATAGGAGAGAACATCACAACCTAGCCTTAACGCTGCAATCTTCCACCCAACAATCCAAGCCCATAGCCTCCAAAGCAAGATAGTAAGCCACCTGGAAATTCCACTAGCATAAAAGTACCATAGACCTTCATCCCTTCGAAATGGAGAGAGGGTTTATTTTATAAGGCTAAACGGATAGAATAGGTTGAGGATTAGGAGGAAGGATCAAAGGGATCTTCCCTATAGGTTAGGAACTGAAATTCCACCTCACCTAAATGATAGGGATAGACATCCACCTCATCCACCTTCGAGAAGGGTCTCGAATATTCATTTTTTTCCCTCAAAACGCCACCGGCGCACTTAATAGGAAGGGAAAAGGCATCGTCAACACTTCTATAAGTGGGAGACAGAGAGTCTGTGCACCTAGCATGAAGAATAAAGGTGCCAACCTTTCTAGAGAGGGAAAAAAGGAAGGAAAAAACCTCAATCTTAGTCAAATTTAGCAGAGAGAAACTTGGGGATTAGGCAAAGGGTTGACACATAGATCAAGAGTGTAATATTTTGGTATAAAAGAATGCCCCCCAAAGCATGAAGTTAGAGGAATTTGATAAGTGAATGATTTGCAAAGTGAAGAAATGTAAAGCAAGGATGTCGGTTGGAAGTTGCTACAGTATCACTGACTCAAATCTCATATAACTCATAACATGGCTGCCAACTAATACAATGCAAATACATTGAAGTAGAGACCGACTGAACAGAATCATGGCTACTGTCACATACCCCAATTTTGTAAAATTATGTAATTTGTTTTATTATATTTCTGAGACATAATGTTAAACTTAATCCTAAGTAGGGATTGATGACTCAGCAGAGTCAACAGTAATGGAGTGTAATTCAGAATATTTTATTATTAATAAATAAATTATGGAGACAACAGCATGGGAGAGCTGTTAAAAGAGGTTACTAGTCAAACTGGTGGATGAAACTAGGTGGAAAGGAAAAAGGACAAATGGCAGCATCCTCAAACACTTCCTAAGTTGCAGGTGGCAACTTCCCTATATTTGTGGTCATGATTCCCCAAGAAAGTGGAATCAGAGCAGGTGGCTCATTAAATGACAGTTAACCCAACAAAGACCTAGGAAATCTTTTAAAAGTACTCAATGAGGAGAGCTAAGGCTACTCAGATTTTATTCCAGAGAGAATTCATTCAGGTGAATGTTATTCAGGAATTTCATTGAGGAAAGAGGGGAAAACAGTAAGGAAGTGTTCTGAGTGTATTGTTGCAGTAACTTGATTTTATTTACAGCTTTTAACTGGGAGGACTTGCCGATAAGTTCTGTATTCATACTAAGTTTGAGGACTGGTATCTGACATTGCTGCACCTAGTTCCAGCCAGGGAGACCAGAGCAAGCTCGGGGGTCCTGAGAAGTCGCTATCTGAGCGCTCTCCAGGAGTTGGTAGGGAGGAATGGCCTCCCATTGCTGTTGTTGTCCACAGCCTAAAACAGGTTCTGTCAATTGTTTCTTTTAGTTTACTGAATATGAATGGATGCATGTTATGTTTCTTTTATATGTCAGAAGAGTTAGTAGTTTCAGTAAAAGTTAGTGTCTTAGAATATCAGTAGTTAAATCTGTGATTAGTTACTGTGTTTTTCCACATCTGGGATCACCAGATCGTACTCCAGCACAATATCTTGGTGTTGAGAAGTAGTACTCTTCTGAACTGAGTTTCCTAGTTTATTTGCAGTTACTATAAATGTTTTCATAAATTCATAAGTTATTTTCGTACAGTCTTAAAAACTATTCCTAGTACTATATTGTTGTTTCCATTAGACTCTTCAGTAAGAATAGATATTAAAAGTTAGATTAGAGTTTCTTACTGTTTACTTTATAGTTCCATTTCATGTTTTCAGATAACTTCATTACTAAAAATAAACTCAAACAAGAACCAGTTATGTAATGTAAATATTCTGTCAACTATTCCAGACTGGTGGTTATAAATGGTTATATTGTTTTCCTTTCTTTATTAATTAATTTCTTTTATTTTTAAACTAGGTTCGAACAAGTCACAGAGTTTTCATTATTTTATTTCGAATAGAAATAAGTTAATGTTTGTACTTACAGTAGATACATAAGTAACTTTATAACTAAGGAAAATAAATTAATTTCAGCAGAACATAGATAGAATAGTCTAAACTATAAAGGAATCAAATAATAAATATTATTCGAACATGTTATAAAAATAAATAAGGTTACATAGATGGAGATCTATTACTCCACTTAAAATAAGATTATTGTTTGGTAGTAGTAATTACTAATAATAATAATATGTATCTAATATCAACTTAGCAAGTAACAAATATTATTTATATTACAAATTGGAGTTAACAATACCCTAATTTAAAGGTCACTAGTCTTCTCCAAGATTCTTTAGTTAAAGTAATTAAACACCAAATATAAGATCTTATATGATTAAGGGTATAAACCCTATACATATTTATTACTTAGCAAATATTTTCATAATAAGCAAACCATATTATAACCCAGGGTTTTAATCTGACAATAACTTTATAAAAGAATTTTTACTTAAAATAAATAACTCAGTTGCATAATTAAAATGAAGATAAATAACAGAACTACTTGTACAACGAGCTTAAGCAATAGGTAATAATTTTTTATTTACCCTCAGATACAATAGAAATAGTATTATTATATTTTAGTATCAAAATAAGAAATAGTATTGTGCTCAAACTGTAAAAGTTAGAGTTTAACCCTACATTATCCAGTTATGCAAATAGCAAATAATTATAAAAATAAGACAACAAATTACTTGCATCCGTATTATAAAACAATACTATAAGGCTGTTCTAAGCCGGTATATTATTTATTTCTTACACATTTTATAGACTAAGAGTAAACGAATAATACAAACAGAGATACAGATAGAATTTGTAGGTAATACCCAATAACAAATTAAGAAACAAAAACAGTAATAATCTCTTAAACGGTAATTAGGGTTTGACCCTATAAATACCTGTATATGCAGTAAAATATTAATTATAAATTAAAGACGATAATTTACATACGGCCACTTTATAAATTTACAGTGGAAGGTTATCACAATGCCTGCATCTATCTTATCACACCTCATATCTTTTAAATTTAAAACTGTATATGGAAAAATAGATCAGATTACGCAGGAAGACAGTAATTATTTATATTATAAACCCTTGGGTGAAAAACCCTGAACCAATAAAGTACAGTCAAAGCAAAGAGCCGAGGTCTTAACCTCTTCGCAAACAGGCTTACAGCCTAAGTTTTTCTTTACAGCATTAAAAAGTATAAAAGCAAACTGATATTTACAACTGCGGCCTAAGCCGTAAACACCCTCACATCATGTGAAGGGTTTCACCTAATAATTTTTAAAAACCAGCAGTCTTAATGCCGAAACGAAGAAGCAAGGGTTTCAGACTTTTAAGTCAACCCTTGAAAATTTTTCCAACTGAAAACCATAAGGGGATCGGCCATGGCGTAACCAAGCTTACCAGGAGTGAAGCTTGCTGGCCCCAGTCTTCTACCTTCGGCCACGCCTTGAAGTCGTAAGAGCCTGCAAATGCAAAGATCGAACCCTAGATAAGAATGCCATATCCAAAGAAATTTTTAAAAGTTGTAAAAGTTTAACAGTAAACAAAATGTAAATCTTTACCTATTTCATGGAGGAGGCACGACCATCAACTTCTTGTCAAATCTAACAGCGTAGGGAGGTGGCACCTGTAAGAAGGTAAAGGAAGATTTCCTCACAAACTTTGCACAGAGGTTAAGACTGTGGATTCAACACGCGAAACCCCGGAGGAAGGCAAAACATTTGCAAGGGTTCAGCTCAGACTGTTAAAGAAGCGGTAATGGAGAAGCAAAGGACTGCACTCCAGCATACAATGAAGGGAGCAAGCCACGACCAGGAACGACAAGGAGGAGTCGACACAGAGTAAAGACCACGCAGGAATGCTCAACACCATTGCACAGCAACCAGCGCCGAGAGGGATGGAGAAAATAAGAGTTTAGGGTTAACTTACAACGCTTATATCCACACGATGCATGGCTGGAGTGTTGCCACGACAGTGGTTTAATATTTCACCAAGAGTGGGTTTCATCATATAGTCAACCAACGTCTCAAAGGAGGAATGATTCCCAAATCATTCGTTGAGTAAGGTTTTCCAAAGTCATGGAGCGAGGACCATAACCTACGCTGCATGCAAATGATGATGTTCATTACTCTCCACTATTATATCAACCTTGAAAATCATAAGTAAATGGTGTATTAATATCATAGAATTATTGAGCTCGATGTTAGGGAAGATTTCGATAAAAATATTAACCTTGATTTTATAGTTTACACTCATTGGAGAATAGTATATAGTATAATATATTACATTTTATGAAGAGAACTTTGGCACTAAAGTTAATATAAAATATCCCCTATGATACAAGGTGTTTTAAGTTCCTTATCAAATAAAAAGAGTATTAGCATAAAGATCATGGTTTTTGATTGAGGTAAACTAGGAAATCTTAGAGTCATAATTTTTTATTTGCCTCTAATCTTGAAACCATCCTTTATAGTGAAGTAATAACTCTTCAATAGTATAAAAATTGTACTGAAGCGGATAATCTTATGGTTGAATACAAGCTCAAGGATGGATAAATTGTAATAAGACTAATCAATGATTCTAATTGTTATAAGCTAATTATTTTCCTTTAAATTGCCTAGCATAGTTTAAAAATTTATAAAAGAAGTATGATAGTAGGAAGCTGGGTTATTTTCTTTCTACTTATCTCTTGAAAGAGTTATTTACCAATGTTGAAATAATAATTGTAGTGCAAGGCACATAAGATAAGGAAGTAATAAATTACCATGGAAGACGATGGTTTTACTTCAAGTGATAACCTCAATAACAAGTGAAGACATGGCAGAAAATAATTTAATAGGCCAAAAACCCTGCAGTAATACAAGAAGTCTTTTATCAGTATTCACTTAACTCGAATTGCTTGTATATGTTTAAATCCTTATTATAGATATTATAACTCTGTTTCTCTACTGTGATTCTTAAGGAATTGACAAGATAATTGTACATAAATTACAACTGTAATAGACTAGAGAAATTGACATATCAGTAAGAACAATATGTATTTCAGCTAGCAAGAAATTAGATGATTATACCTTAACTTAAAGTTGAATGTTTTGTCTCTTTCTTCAAACCTTTTCGCTTACGATGAACTTATAATAAAAACTCTAGAATTATGAATTGGAGCGCCACAACTTCTTACCTGTACATCTGTAAGAAAAGCGAAAACCGTTGCATTTGCTCGAAAGCTAAGCAAGCCAGGATATACATGACAGTTCACCTTATGATCACAAAAGGAACAAAAGTCAGTAAGATGAAAAATATATGTTCATTAACTAAACATGCTAACTGATAAATTCAATAGCAAGCTGTTAACATATAATTAATTAATGTTAGTTAATCTGTTTAACTTTAATGTTTTGTAGATTTAAAAATTTTAAATTTTTCGAAATTTTTGGGGTTATGACAGCTACTAGAAACAAACGTAGATCAATGATGAGATGATAACATAGCCACAACCAATACAAAGGTGGATCTGTGTAATATGACTCAAAAAAAACTCCATCGCAACCTGGTTAAGATATCTGACAACCCAGGGTCTTCAAGCTAAACTCGCAATGATACGAATCTAACCATGTGATTACAATTTCTTGACATCGAACATGGTAGAAACCACTTGATTACCAGTCAATAATGTAAACTGTTAACAAGTGTGAGGGAAATCACCATTGATGTCAATGATTCCCAAGGTATCTCAATACATACCATCGAATGTGAATAAAGGACTTGTAGTTGAACAATCGATGAGATCTTTCAATCAAGATCCAATGATGTAAACTCATGTCGAAAGCGAGGTAACCTTCCATTAAGGCATGCAGGCCCAAGGTGGTTGACTTGGTTTCTAATTCTAATTCCTGAATAAGGAGTTGAAGTGGACATGAATAGACCCGTTAAAGGAGGGCCATGATGAATCCCCCATCATCGACATGAAACATGATCAAAGATGTTTTGGAGTAAATCGGATAGCAGAGAGACGTATGAGACTGACTCAAGGATGACCAAGATGATAGAAGGTAAACTGGCTGCAAATAGTGGGTAAATGACCAAAATTCTCTTCAGCATGAGAATGGCATGACTTGGAAGTATTGACACGAGAATGATACCAATCCGCCAATGCAACTGACAGTGAGAGTATTCTTGGACAACTCAAAGAAGACTCTAGAAATTAGCAGGACTTGATGACAAATGGATTACCCAAGTACTCAAATGTATATGCAAATGAGTGCCATGTTCAAGAGTGACTATGTACTGTCATAACAAAATACAAACTCTTTCCTTAATTTCCCCATCATGATTGATGAGTACCTCTTTGCTTTTTAATGAGCTCGAAAAGGGTAACAAATGATCTGTATAGCTAGTCCTTTTGACGAGTCCAATCTCATATGTTTTATGAACCTAAGAAAGGATGGGTTCATTCCCAAAAGAGGGTCCTTCATCGTTTGATTTTATGAGTCTGATGAAAGGAAACTCATTTGGCAATTCATGTTTAGAGAGTCTAAAATGACTAAGAAGACTCCAAAAAGTCCTTTTTTGTAAATAAGGCTAGCCAGTCCGAAAAAGAGATAACCTACCACAAACTAGTCGAACGTTCTGATACTTTTACAAGCGTGAACGTAACAAGTTTGCTTGTAAATATTTTTTTGTTTTTAAGGAGACTGAAAAGAGCTTAAATATAACTCTAGAATGAGTTCTTTTTTCATAATCCAATTTTAACGAGTCTGAAAAATAGTAAAACTGTACTCGATACCTCTTCACTAATTTTTTCATGAGCATGCTAAAGGTATAAAAGGAACTCGGAACCTTTTTCATGTTTGAATCCAAAGCATGAAAAAGAGATAAAGTAATCTCAAACTAGTTTTCATGTTTTAACCAAAGCACGAAAAATTAAAAGTAAGCTCAACACCATCTTACTGTTTTTAACAAGCTCGAAGATTGATTCAAAGAACGCTCAGGTTATCTGCTTCATTTTTTAACGAGCTTGGAACATAATAAGAACTATGCTCAAAGGATCGTTTCATTGTTTAATGAGCTCCAAACTAAAATAAAGTATGCTCAAAACATAGTTTCATTTTTATGCAAGCTTGAAACCAAAAGGTAAACTATGCGTAAGGAAACCTACTTCATTTTTTAACAAGCTTGAAATAGAAAATGAACTATGCTCAAAAGGTGGTTTCATGGTTTAATGAGCTCGAAACTAAAACAAAGTATGCTCAAAATGACCTCCATTGATGCGTGATTTCTCAACATGATGTCCAGTAGTTGGTACTTGCCCCCCAGTATAACTATCAAGTAACTTAACACTAATAAAGAGATAGGGTACATGCCTCCCAAGCTTCATTGATTCTTGACACAATGGAAGGATTTGTTTCATTTTTTAATGAGCTTGACACAAAAAAGGAACTGTTCTCAAAGTCAGTTTTATTTTTTAATGAGCTTGAAACTAAGATTAAACACTGCTCATAGGCATCTATTTCATTTTTACGCAAGCCTGAAACAAAAAGTAACTATGCTTGCGGGGACCTGTTTCTTTTTTACAAAAGCCTGAAACAAAAAGTAACTATGCTTGAGGAGACTTGTTTCATCTTTACACAAGCTTGAAATAGAAAGTAACTATGCTTGAGGACATCTGTTTCATTTTTTAACGAGCTTGACATAGAATGGGAACTATGCTCACAAGCATCTATTTCATTTTTTAATGAGCTTGACACAAAATGGGAACTATGCTCACTACATCTGTTTCATTTTTTAACGAGCTTGACATAGAATAGGAACTATGGTCACAGCCAGTTCTAAACCAACATGATGTCCATAGGTTGGTGGGTTTCCCCCTTACATAAAAAGCTAGCGACTTAAATCCAGTATGATATCCATAGGATGGAGCCATGCCCCCCATTTTACCTTTGATGGGAAGAAGATAACTAGAAGGGGAAATAGCCACAAGAAAATGCAGGACATTCAAGGAAGTCTGATGACTAGGAGTCACACGATAATCAGTTTTAACGAAGGAAATCTGATCAACAGTTACAATATTTCCATCATGGGGAAAATACATCACTCAAAAGAGTGTGGACACTATAGCTTTCATGGCGTAAACATAGTCACGCCCAAGGAGAAGATTGAAATCTAAGGGACCTTGGACTACCATAACATCAATAAAGATAGTTTTTTCTTCCAAAGTAATAGGAAAATGAGGAAGGATCCCTAAAGGTGTTGTAGGTATTCGATTAAAAGACAGTATCTGATCAGTGGCTGACACAAGCAGAGGAGATCCTATGTCTTTCCAAGCAGTAGAGGATAAAGGGATAACAGAATCCCCTTTTTCAATGATAGTGTGAAGTATACTCTTAGTAGCAACTTGCACAGCTATCTGGAAAGGAACACTAGAATGAAGATGGTATTCTATTAGGTTAATCCAATAAAAGGAAATAACCTCACTACTTGGAGAGGGTTCTGTCGGAAGAGACAAAACTTCTTTGTGCATAGAAAATTCAGAACTAACTACGACAAGTTCAGTAGGATGATTTTCACTCTCAAGTGGAAGAGAGGGAGAAGACAAAGACTCTATCGAAGGGACTACTTTAGTCTCAACACTCTCTGACGAAAGAGTTGGATCAGGTGGAAATGAAATCGACTCAACCACTTTAAATTCAATCTCCAAAGGAAGAGTAGGGTCAACCAAGGATGGACTTAGATCAACCACTTCAACTTCACCCTTTAATGGAATATTGGGATCAACAAAGGATGGAATTGGATCGACCACTTGATCAACCGGTGGAATGTCAAAGGACAACTTACGATAACTAGTTGGAAGATGTTTATGAGAAACAGTAATATCTTCCAACAACTTTGAAGCTAATTCCATACGAGGACAAAGGTAAGTGTGTTGCATATCCTCAAATAGAGCTCAAGGATACCTAACCTTTCCTTTTTGACTCTTAACCAAAGAGTCACTAGTTGATGGGGCATCATCAGCATGATGATCAGAGCTTGACGACATAGGATGTTTAGACCACACTTCTGACACAAGGGAAAGACCTAGGCAGTCCCTGAGGAGGTGATCACCCTTGCAAAGTCTACAAGGGAACTTAACTTTACGCGTGTTGGAAATAGGTACATCAATACTCCCATCATGATGACTAGTGGCTAGTGGGCTTCCAACATGAAGATCAGAGGTTGGATTGATGACCTTGTTCTTAGTGTTCTTCTTCTTAGACTTCCTTTTGGTCTTCTTCTTAACCACCCGTTTACTAACATTAGATCTTTCAATAGGTGAAGAGCAAGAAAGGGAGTTTGATTTAACATTCGAAGAAGAAAGGGAAGGATTAACATGAGGTTGATGCTCATGCGGTAAAGGACCAAGATCCGACACCAAGGGTTCATTAGGTATGATAGAATTAGGGAATAACCATACAAGTAATCCTATAGTCAATCCTGGAAGGTTCAAAGTGGCCATGAAGGGAGGACCAATAGCTCCACAAGGGGGAGAAACAAAAGACATACCCTGAAAAGGGTTCTCTTGACTGGTGGTCTTGGGAGAGTCTCCCATATCTGAACTTTCTAAGAATCTCTGAAATACCACACAAGATCAAACACTACCCAAGTCTAAAATCCACAAGCAAACTGTGTGAATAGGAGTGGATCAAAATTTAGGAACCTCACAAGACAAGCCAAAAGGATAACTTAGTTGGTCACATGAATCCTAAGAGGGTATCCCAATATATGCTAGGTACGGGGGAGCTCAAATTGGTAGTAGTGTTTTCTAATGCATAACGGTTCACAAGGGGCCTTCCTATATACAATCGAGTACGTGAAGTACCTTTCTATATACCTCAAGGGTACGTGAAAGGCCGTTCGATATACCGATGGTATGTGGAAGAACCATGTGAGTCTCGAGTTGTAGTGCAGACAAATTAATGAAAACTGCTAGATTTTATGACACCTGAACACGCCACTAAATTACACACAGTTACTAAATGATTTTAAACCTAAGCTAGCGTTAATTTTTTCTTGAGCGGTTAATTGGAGGCATGATGTGTAGACAAGAAATGTAAAAATAATGCAAATCCTAGCTACATGATAATGCACATTTTTCTTTCAATGAAAACTACCTAAGGTAGGGAAAGAGGTTTCTGTTAAAACAAGACAGAAATCAGAGATCTAAGAAAAACAAGTTCTATTCAAATGCAACTATGAAGCTTTTAAAGATCAACAACAAATACAATTCTTCAAAATACTTGTGAATTCATACATGGGGCATGGGGTCCAAGTGGATCTAGAACAAATCAAATACATAATACAATCTACTTTCCTAGATCAAACAGAAATGCAAATAAATGGATATATCACTTACCTTATATTCACAGATCCTCTTCTCTCTTATGATCCAAGCTCCAAAGTCTTCAGATCTCTAGCTGCAAAACCCTGTCAAGCAAGTGGAAACAAGCAAATAGCATATGTGTATCCAAACATATAGTTGATCTAAGCTAATAGTTAAGGAAGAAAGCTATAAACATCATCAACACAATACTGTTTATGGAAATAGATTTGTATTAATTTAATAAATGATATACACATAATTACATAGGAGAGAACATCACAACCTAGCCTTAATGCTACAATATTCCATTCAATAATCCAAGCCCAAATCCTCCAAAGCAAGATAGTAATCCACCTAGAAATTCCACTAGCATAAAAGTACCATAGACCTTCCTCCCTTCCAAATGGAGAGAGGGTTTAAATTATAAGGCTAAAGGGATAGAATAGGTTGAGGATTAGGAGGATCAAATGGATCTTCCCTATAGGTTATGAACTGTAATGCCGCCTCACCTAAATGATAGGGATAGACATTCACCTTCGAGAAGGGTCTCGAATCTTCATTTGTTTCCCTCAAAACGCCACCGATGCACTTAGTAGGAAGGTAAAAGGAATCGTCGATGCTTATAGTAGTGGGAGATAGAGCACTGGAGCACCTAGCATGAAAGGAAAAAGCACCTTCGACACTCCTATCATGAAGGATAAAGGCGCCGACCTTCCTAGAGAGGGAAAAAAGGCAGGAAAAAACCACAATCTCAGTCAACTTTAGCAGAGAGAAACTTGGGGATTAGGAAAAGGGTTGAGACATAGATCAAGAGTGTAAGATTTCAATATAATAATAATTAAATATTAGGTGTATTTAAGATAGTAGAACACACCCAAATAGTCCTCACCTCATGCATTCACCTAACCCTTCAAGATAAAATCAAGCACTAACTTAGGTTTAAAATTTTTAGCAATTTGTGTGATAGGTTAGTGACATGTTCAGGCATTGTAAAATGTAGGATCTATCATTAATTTGTCTGCACTACAACCAGGGACTCATGTGGTTCTTCCACGTATTGTCAGTATATCAAACAGTCTTTCACGTACCCTTGAGGTATGTACAAAGGTACTTCACGTACTCGATTGTATATCGGAAGGCCCCTTGTGAACTATTGTGCATTAGACAACACTACTACCGATTTTAGCTCCCACGTACCTTGCATATATTGGGAGACCCTTTTAGGAATCCTCAAACCATCTGATTTATCCTTTTGGCCAATCCCGTGAGGTTCCAAACCTTTAATCCACTCCTCTCACATATTTTCCTTGCTTCTTTAGTTTGAGTAGTGCTTGTTTTCTGTATAGTTAGGATTTTTTAGAAGAGAGATATTTTTGTTACATAGTTATGGCTTCACCTTCCAGGACTACCAACCAAGAGAGCCCTTTACCAAGCATGTCTTTTGTGTTCCCTCCATATGGGGATGTTGTTCCTCCTCTCATGGCTATGTTAATCCTTCCTAGATTGACTATTGGATTACCTGTTTGGTTATTCTCCAGTTCAATTATCCCATGTACACCAGTTGCTTCTGATCCTAATCCTTCATCACAAGAGCATCAACCTCATGTTGATCCCTCTCCTTCTTCACCAGTTGTGTCTTCTCCCATTTCTCCCTCTTCACCTGTTGAAAGTTGTAGTACTAGTATTTAGGTGGATAAGAAGAAGAATAAAAGGAATATTAAGAAGAAGAAGAAAAAAACAAAAACCAAGTCTCAACCAATCACTCCTCCCAGTGTAGAGAGTGTTGATTTGTACACCCCAAGATTGCATAAGCCCAAATTCCCTTGCAGACTTTGCAATGGTGACCACCTTCTGAAAGATTGTCATGGTCTGGCCCTAGTTTTAGAAGAGTGGCATACGGTTTCCTGGCAAGAGATGTCATTATCCTCTTGTCATCATGCGTATGATCCCCCCTCAACCAGTGACTCTGTGGTTAAGAGTCAGAAGGGTAAAGTCAGAAATCCATGCTTGCTTTGTAAGGACATGCAATTTACTTACCTTTGTCCTCACATGGATTAAGCTTCTAAGTTGTTGGAACATATTATTTTTTCTTTTCAATGGATTCCAATAGGTTATCGTAAGTTGTCACTTGATATCCCACTGGTTGACAAAGTGGTCGATTCGATTTCATCCGTGGTTGATCCCACTCTTCCTTCCAAGTAGTCAATTCGGATTCATCTATGGTTGATCCCAATCTTCCTTTGAAGAGTGAAGTTAAAGTGGTCGAGTTGATGTCATCTACACCTGATCCCACTCTTTTCGTCAGAGAGTGTTAAGACTGAATTAGTCGCTTTGACCAAATTTTCGTCTTGTTCTTCTCTTATAGTAGAGAATGAACCGAAACCTGTTGAAGTTTTCATGCTTCGTTTTGTTAGTTCTTGACAAGAGGGAATTTTTTCTATTTCAATAGAGCCCTCTCTGAGTAGTGAGGTTATTTCCTTTGAATGGAGTAACCTAATAGAGTCTTGTCTTCATTCAAGTGTTCCTTTCCAGATAGTTGTGAATGTTACTTCTAGGAGGATACTTCTCACTGTTGTTGACGAAGGGGCTTATGTTAGTATTCTATCCTCAACTGCTTGGAAAGTTTTAAGTTCTCTTCAGCTTGTGCCAGCCACCAATCAGATACTAGCTTTTAATTGAAGACCTACTACACCTTTAGGGACCCTTCCTTATTTGCCTATTACATTAGGAGGGAAAACTATCTGTATTGATGTTATGGTGGTCCAAGGTCCTTTAGATTTCAATCTGCTCCTTGGACATGATTATGTTTAGGCCATAAAGGCTGTAATGTTAACACTATTTATAGTTATGCATTTCCCCATGATGGGAATATTGTGACCATTGATCAGCTTTATTTTGTTACACCTGACCATCACGTGTCTCCTAGTAATCAGACTGCCCTAAATGTGCCGCATGTTCTTATGGTTCCTTCCCCTTCTTCTAGTTAGATTCTTCCCATCATCGGTAAAATGGGGGGCATGGATCTAGTCTATGGACATCATAATGGAGCTAAGATGCTAGCTTTTATGAAATGGGGGAAACCTACCAACCTCTGGATATCATGTTGGGTAAGAGCAGGTTCAATGATCATAGTTCTTTTTCTGTGTCAATCTCGTTAAAAAATGAAACAGGTTGGTGAGCATAGTTCCCATTCTATCTCAAGCTCATTAAAAATTGAAATAAATGCCTGTGAGCATAGTTCCCATTCTGTGTCAATTTCGTTAAAAAATGAAATAGATTCCTTCAAGAATAGTTCTTATTCTATGTCAAGCTTGTTAAAAAATGAAACAGGTTGTTGAGCAAAGTTTCCATTCTATGTCAAGCTCATTAAAAAATGAAACATATGCCTATGAGCAAAGTTCCCATTCTATTTCAAGCTCGTTAAAAATGAAATGGATCTCCTCAAGCATATTTTACCTTTTGGTTTCAAGCTTGCATAAAAATGAAAACATTCCTAAGAATAGTTCATTTTCTATTTCAAGATCATTAAAAAATGAAGTAGGTTTTCCTTAAGCATATTTTACCTTTTGGTTTCAAGCTGACATAAAAATAAAACCATGTTCCAAGCATAGTTACCTTCTGTTTCAAGCTTGTGTAAAAATGAAACAGATCCCCTTCCCTTGAGTCGAGTCTTCCCTTTAGTGGTAGAACTTCAACCTTCTTTTCACATGCCTGATTCTCATTCTTCCTACCCCCCTAGTGAACATTTTCACATTAGTAACCAGGTTTTTAGGTTGCGTATGGAGGAAGAATCATCAGACAAAATGAAGCTTGGGGGGCATGCTGAGCCCCTAGAAACCATGCTAGGGGTAAGCTTCGCTAGCAATCATACTGGGGGAAAGCTTCCAAACTCTGTATATCATGTTAATGGGATTTTTCAAGCATAGTTTACCCATTGGTTTTGATCTTGCGTAAAAATGAAACCAATATTCGAGCATTCTTTCAACTAATCTTTGAGCTCGTTAAAAAAAGTAAGATGGTGTTGAACTTACTTTTCATTTTTTGTGCTCTGGTTAAAACATGAAAAGTGGTTTGAGCTTAGTTTATTAATTTTTTATGCTTTGGATTCAAACATGAATAAGGTTAATGGAGTCCCCTTTAAACTCTTTTCGGACTCCCTAAATATGAAAATATTTTCGAGTACTTATCTTCTTCATACTCGTAAAATTATTTGAAGAGTCATCTCTCCGATGGTAGGTTATCTCTTTTTCGGTTCGGATAGGTTATTTACAAAAAAGGAACACTCCATCCAACCATAACTAGAAGAGTTCTCTCAGGTATTATTTTATACTTTTTAAGGCCCTAGAGACTAAATCATATGAAAAAGGACCTTTTGGAGTTTTCTTTCATCTTTTTTTAGACTCTCTAAACATGAACGATACCGAGTTTGTTTTCATTGGACTCACTAAACTAAATAATGAGAGACCCTTTTCTGGGAACGAACCCCTCCTTTCTTAGGTTCATAAAACATCTGATTTTGGACTTGTCTGAAGGACGAGATACAATGAGTGTTTGTTACCCTCTTTGAACTTGTAAAAATGAAAAGAGGAACTCATTAATCATGATGGGGAAATTAAGCGAAAGGGAAAACATTTTGCAATAATGGCAGTTATTAGTCACCTTTGAACATGGCACTTGTCTGCATTTCATTCAGTCAATTGGGTATTTAGCTTGTTTCTAAGTCGATCCACTTTCATGAGTCATTCGATTCCTTTGAGTATCTCAAAGATTGCATTGTCCGTTGTTGCATTGTGTTCTGCCTCATCAAGTCAACGCTTCCAAGTCTTTGGTCGTGCCGCCTTATGTTCAGAAGGGAAACTGTTTTGAGAGTTTACACCTATAGTCAAAACAAATTTTTGAGTCAGTCATATGCTTACATCATACTTAAAATTCCAAAACTATGTTCCAAGTTTCTTGTCATAATTGTGGGATTCATCATGGCTCTCCTTCGACGAGACTATTCTTATCGACATCAGCTCATAATATAGGAATTAGTCTTAAAAACAAGTTTAGTACCTTGAGATCTATATTCCTTAATGACAGATTATCTCATTTCCGACATAAGTTCACATCATTGACCTTTGATCGAAAGATTCGAATGAGTGTTTGACATCAGATCATCTATTCACACTCACGATATTGTACTAGGGTACCTTGGGAATCATTGACATTAATGGTGATCTCCTTCACACTTGTTAATGGTTCACATCATTCACCTGTAATCAAGTGGTTTCTACCATGTTTGACTTCAGATCATTGTAATCACATGGTTAGAATCGTACTTTGTGGAAGACGAGACAAAGACCCTAGGTATTTGTTAAAATCTTTCATAACTTTCTCCCCAGGTTGCGACGGACTATATTGTATGGAGTCCTAGCATGGATCCACATTTGTATGTCCATGGTTGTGCTCATATTTGCATCTGTATGACATAGATCTACATTGTATGTCTGGTAGCTATGTCCAAATTTGAGTCTTCTTCGCATGGATCTATATTGTATTTTAGAAGCCATGACTTTTTTGTATCTCACATGGATCTGCGCTGTATTGGTCAGCATCCATTTTGTGAGTCATTTGGGACATGTATCAAAATATTATACAAAAATTTGGTGATGTTTAAGAAGCTCCAACCTTTGGACCTTTACCTCGACACTATACCTTTTTCTTTCAAAGTATATTGCATATCGTTTCCCTCTAGCCATTATACTTTGAGAGGCGTCTCTGTTATACTGAAATCTCATCACCCTCATGTTATGAGATAGGTATTCCCTTGACTACTCCAATACATCAAATTTTTCACTAGAGAAATGAAGGTTCAAATTAACCCCCTGCAATTTTTCCTTGTGTTGAGCTGGTAACGATCTTCTCCCATTGAAAAAAAGTGTTACCCAAGTTAGCACTGCTCCTGATACATGAGAAAAGAGCGTTTCCACTACTCTTTCCCTTACTGCAAGACGTGGTACCCCCTTACCACCACATGTTTTCTTCATTGGAGGAGCGGTGCTCAAGTTTTCAAGGAAAAAAGAGAAGCTTCGAGAGGATTCTCGAAGCTAACCTCCGTGGAGCCTCATCCCTATGGTTTAGGACCAGATGGAGCTTGAGATCCTCCCTTTAGGATCTAATATCCACCTCACCCATGATATCCTCAACCATACCTATCCTCCCATGCCTTTAAATACTGGCTCACCCCCGATGGGCAAAAGGAGGAAGAATTGTGTTTCATTCCCAAACTCTGTCAAAATCATTCTTGAGTCTTTGGAGGAAAGGTGAAGTTAGAGGCAAGGAGCCCTTCGAAGGAACTATCAACACCAAGGCATGAAGTTTGTAGTCTCTCCAATCATTTATTAATAAAGAATGTCTTTTCTTTCCCATATATGTTGTTTCATTTGTATATATTACTTGATTCCTTGGTCATGAACATAGGTCTAGTTGATTATATTGTATCCTATCATGTTTATCTTGTTGTTTTCCATTTTTTATATGTTCTTATGCAGTAAGCTTCAAGGATAGAGAGGACAACCTTTGAGAGAAGTATCATGGCACTCCATTCAGTTGATTAACCATATCTAGGGGAAGTTTAACATTTGGTGTTTGTGTTTTGTTCTAGACCTGAACCATTCAGATCTAGGGAACCAACTCTTATTCGTAGGAGGTGTGTATTTTCAGCTAACAGTTGCACACATGGTTTATGAATTGTGCAAGGAATTGGGGACTAGAAGTTTCCCACCTGGAGCCAAAAGAGGAGGAAAGAAGGAAGATTCATCAAATCCATTTGCTTCTCCAAGAAGTAAGAGAATCTTTGTATTTTTTTCAAACGAAAATTCCAGAGACCATGAATATGAAGAAGCCTCAAGTTCCTTCAAGAAGAGAAATGAAGTGAAGACAAATATCCATGAGGTGAAGTGCAAATCACCACAAGGTGGTTGCATAAGAGTAGAAGTTGAAGAGGAAAGGACTTCAAGAATCTTAGTGGGTGATCTCTAGATCACTGCTCAAGATGTGTGCTCATGTATTGATGGAGAGACATATTTTGGATCATAACCAAAATATTATTATAAATAAGAGTTACAGCCACCTCTGGAGCCACATAAGGAAGAAGAAGACGAGGCCACACCGGTTGGGTGTGAACAAGAAAATTTGTGGAGGAGAAAGACAGCTTAGTATCACTTCGAGAAGATGGAAATATGAAGAACATGGATTATAAGGGTTTTGATTTTTTAATAAACCATGTTTACTTACAATTATCTGATTCATTGGAGGTTGAAAAGAATGCACTTGCCTATGAGGACTGTAGAATGAAGGACAATGGCAAGGGAAAAGAATTCACTCCTAGTTTCTTTGTTGGTGAACACCAAATTAGTGCAAAGGAGGCTGATGTTGTTAATGATGATAAGGGATATTTTGGATCAGATCCAAAAGAAGAACATATATTAGATATGAAATCATCATTTGATCTTCCTAATGAAGTGGGAGATGTTGGAGGAGCTATTCGGTGAGCCAACTAGACTAGTTATCCGACTAATTAGAGATTAGGTCGACCTCCAAAGGTCATTGTGGAAATTGAACCCGGGTGTTAGAACAATTACACTCACAACAATTGCCAATTACACATGCAAATTACTCACAAAAGAGACTGAATATGGAGCTGAACACTAATCTGTATTGAATAAGTGTACAATAGCCAACCCTATGAATTCATATGCTGCCACAATAAATAATTACATGAGAGATTCGAATTCATGAAGATTCCATTCGAATTTAGTCAAAAGCGGGCTTACTAAATCTAAGCAAATCCCCCATAGCTGCATAAAGCACATTCCAAATCTGTCTAGGAGCTCACAAATTGGAAAAATCAATTAGGAAAGTTAATAGATGGTGGAAGGACAACTCATACATGCTTTTCATAGGAGAAAAGAGTGGAGGATGATGAGTACAAAAAACAAGTTAACTTCACCTAGTCAAACTTTCCCAATTGCCTTAAAACTCAGAAAAAGCAGGCAATAAAGCAGAAAAAGCAAACATGCACTAGGGAGGCTAGGTATAAAGCAGATTTGATTCTAGGAGGTTTCCCAAGTGCTCCATGACTCAAATTTAGCAAGTTTGACCACTATGGATGTGTGGAGGACAACTTGCATAAGGTGGAATATGGAAACTAGGCAAATAAGACAAAAATGGATTAATTAATGTCTAATGTAGCTAACTATGGGTTGATTATTCTAAAACCCCCCATTAAGCCTAACTTATGAGTAAAATATCAAAAAAATTATAGGGCCTAGAAACAAGGTTTAGTCACCCTTTACATACTACATGTCCATTTAACCAAGGAAAGAGGCAAAAACCCAATGGGAAAAATCCTCCCTTAAACATGGACTGTAAAACAAAATTTGGAAATATTGTCAGGACTCATGCTTCACAGCATGATCAGCAATCCCCAGCAGTGATTTGAGATTGCTGAATGTCTTCTCACAAAAAACTTTGGTGAAGATATCTGCTACTTGTTCTGAAGATGAACAGAAGAGTAGGTGAATGGTGCCATCATGCACAAGCTGTCTGATGTAGTGCATATGGATCTCAATTTGTTTGGTTCTCTACTTCTGAGCTAGATCATTGCAGATTCAAATGGTACTCTGATTATCACAATAGATAGTAGTTGATTATTCTGATTCGAAACCACACTCTCCAAGTAACCCCTGCAACCATAAACATTGAGTTGATGCATTTACAACTCCTATGTACTCTGCTTCTGTAGATGAGAGTGCAATGGTACTCTGTTTCTTGCTTGACCCGCTGATTGGCCCTTCTGCAAGCATGAACACATATCCTGATGTTGACTTTTGATCTGTACTGTCACCTGCCCAATCACTGTCAGTAAACCCAATCAAATCAAGATCATATTTTGCTTTATAGAAGATCCCATGAGTACTTGTTCCTTGAACAAAGTTAAGGATCCTTTTGGTTGCTCTCCAATGGATCTCATGAGGCTGATCCATGTATCTTGAAGCCATACTTACTGCATAATAAATATCAGGTCTAGTATGTGTAAGATACAACAAACATCCAATCAATTTCCTATACAGTGTATTGTTTACCATAGGTGAAGAATCAACTTCTTCAAGCTTAACCCCTGAAAGGAAAGGAGTCTTGCTTGGCTTGCAATCCTTCATTTTGAATTTGTTCAGAAAATCCAAGGCATACTTGGACTGATGTACTTTGATTCCTTCTTTGGTTTGAGCAATCTCGAGCCCCAAGAATTGGCTCAACAAGCCCAAATCTGTCATTCAGAAGGCATGGTTATTACATCCTTCAAGGAGGCAATTTCATTCTTTGAGCTTCCTGTAATGAGAATGTCATCAACATACAAAACAATGATCATTAATTAACCATGAATAAGCTTCAAATAGACATTTGGATCTGATTTGCATCGAACAAAATTCAGTGATAGCATAAAGCTATCAATCTTGGCATACCAAGCCCATACAATGACTTCTTTAGCCTGCACACAAGATATGGGTTAGTAGAAAATCCTTGAGGCTGCTGCATGTATATATATTTAGTGAGATATCCATTTACAAAAGCACACTTCACATCCATGTGGTGTACCTCCCACTTCTTTGAAGCTGCAATGGCTAAGGCTAGCCTGATGGAGTCCATCTTTGCCACTATTGCAAAGGTCTCATTGTAGTCTATTCCATGAACATGTGAGTAGAAATTGGCTACCAATATAGCCTTGTACTTTAGAGGTGAACCATCAGCAGCAAATTTGGTTTTGTACACCCACTTACACTGAACTAGCTTTCTCCCTGGGGGAAGATCGACCAGCTCCCAAGTGTTGCTCTTCTGGAGTGAGCTGAAATAATCTTCCATGGCTATTTTCCATCTTGGATCTTTTGCTGCATATTCATATGTCAATGGATCTGACTCAAACATCAGATAGCATTTCTCTGCAAACATAGGATCTTTCATGCACAGCGCACTCTCAAAATGAGATCTAGTCCTCCTAGGATCATTAGGATTTCCAGCTAGTTCTCCAACTGCATGAATGGTCTTGGCTTCCCATTTTGGTCTTGTAGGACTGTTAGTATCTACAATAAAATCATCATTATCAGACATATCAGAATCAGCATGTTCAACTATCTCTTCACTTACATTCAGAGGTTCTCGTGCTGAAGAGGATTGTCCAACTTCCACTGTTGCTAGGGGCTCTTCTTGAAACTGAACACACCTTTAAATGAAGGCTTTGTTTGTGCTCAAATTGATCAGCTTGTACCCTTTTGAATATTCAGAGTACCCAACAAATAGACACTCTTGGCTTTGGGGCTGCAAAGCCTTCCTCTTTTTTGTTGGAATTCTAGCCCAAGCCCTTGAGCCAAAAATTCTGAAATGGGTCACATCTGGCTTGTGCCCAATCCATGCTTCGAAAGGATTCATACCATCAAGTTTTTTATGAGGTACCCTATTCTGGATATAGGATGCACAGTTTATAGCTTCAGCCCAGTACTTTGGTGGCAAAGTCTTAGCCTCCATCATGCAGGTTGCCATCTCTTTCAGTGATCTGTTCTTCCTCTCAGCAACACCATTCTGCTATGGTGTGTAAGGGATAGAATGCTGCATATGAATACCTGCATCTACACAATATTGAATAAACTCAGACTTGACATACTCACCACCATTTTCAGATATGAGGACCTTGAGTTTCCTCCCAGACTGGTTTTCAACCAAAGCCTTAAAGACTTTGAAGAGGCCAAAAAATTCAGACTTGTGTTTCAGGAAGTAAACCCAGCAATACCTGGAAAATTCAACTCAATAGGAGCAGAGGTTCTCTCATGACTAGCTCTCTCAAATTTATGCTATGGGTGTTTTCCTAGGATGCAACCTTGACAGACTCCTTTGGAAAACTTAATCTTTGGTAACCCTATGACCATTTCTTTTTCACTAAGATCAGAAAGATACTTGTAATTTAGGTGGCCAAATATTTCATGCCAAAGCTTGCTTACCTCATTAGCATGAATCAGAAGAGAAGAGGGGTTTGAGTAGGGTAGGAAGTGTGAGAACATGTATACCTTCAAAGTGTGATTTGCAACTCCTTTTGCAATGACTTTACCACTTGATATCTTTGTGATATCAACTTCATCAGGGGAGAATATGACCTTCTTTGGAGACCCTGTGTGGGTCATCTGATACACTAATAAGAGGTTAGAGGCAAGACCTAGAACATACAACACATTGCTGAACTTACCATGGTCAAGATCAATCCTCCCTTTGCCCAAAATTTTAGTGAGAGAGTCATCTCGCAGTACTATTGGTGGAACTTTCGACATGTCAAGTGAGGTGAATTCCTCCTTGGTCGAAACCATATGTCTTGAAGCTCCAGAATCAATGATGAAACTAGGTGAGCTTGATGTTCCAGCAACCAATGCATGAACTCTCTCTCTATCTTCTGAATTTGATCCTCCTTCCCTCTTCTTTGAGTTGTTTGGAAGGGAGATGCCATTCTTCTCCAGGAGTTGGGTCAACATGTCTATTTGCTTCTTCATGCAGGATCTTTTAGAATGATTTCCCTTACTGTAGTATGTGCACTTGCTCATTTCTCCTTTCTTCTTCTTCTTCTGGGGGTTCTTCTTGGAACCTTGAAGCTCCTCTGGAGACTTGTTCTTGTCTCTCTTTTGCTCAGGTGGCTTTTTAGCTTTCTTCTTGCTCTTTGAATCCACCCTCGAATCTCCAGCAACCAGAGCTTGGTCTTTGGATGGTTTGATGGTGCCCATCATCACCAATTTATCTTGTTCTTGTGTGAAAGATTCCATGAAATCTGCAAGGCTAGGCATTTTCCAGGCTCTAGCTATCAATTTTGTGGCATAGAAGGTCGAAAAAAACACTGAATAGTTAGGGCCAAGCTTCAAGAGTATGGCCAAGACCAGATGATCATCCTTCTTTTCAATCCCACATTGTTTTAGCTGCAAAACAAGTGTTTTGAACTTGGAAAAATAGAGTTGCAGGGATTCAAAGCTATTGGGACTTAGGGAGATCAATTCATTTTCAATTTGATGTCCCCTCATCTCATTTGTATTTCCAAAAATATCAACAAGCTTCTCCCATACTTCATTCGATGATGTAAATCCATCAAGATGGAAAAGGAGGTCTCTGGATATACTTAGACATAGGAGACCATAGGCCTCATCCCTCCTGTTGTGCCATTTTATCTTCTCTGCAGTTGCATTGGGCTCTGCTTATGTTTCCATAGTCACTCTATAGAGGCCTTTCACTCTCAACAGTATCTCCATCTCTGCTTTCCATTCAAAGAAGTTAAATGGAGTCAAGATGATCTTCTGAGATTGATCCATAGCTCAGACATTGTCCCGTCAGTCAAAAGAATACTCCCAGTCAATGATGTTGAACCTACAAAACAAATTGGAAGGATATAAATCGATCTACAAATGCTCTGATACCATGTGGAAATTGAAACCAAGTGTTAGAACAATTACACTCACAACAATTTCCAATTACTCACAAAAGAGACTGAATATGGAGATGAACACTAATATTTATTGAATAAGTGTACTATAGCCAACCCTATGAAGTCATAGGATGCCACAATAAATAATTACATGATAGATTTTAATGCATGAAGATGCCATTCGAATTTAGTCAAAATCAGGCTTACTAAATCTAAGCAAATCCCCCATAGGTGCATAAAGCACATTCCAAATCTGTCTAGGAGCTCACGAATTGGAAAAATAAATTAGGAAAGCTAATATATGGTGGAAGGAAAACTCATACATGCTTTTCATAGGAGAAAAGAGTGTAGGATGATGAGGACAAAAAACAAGTTAACTTCACATAGTCAAACTTTCCCAATTGCCTTAAAACTCAGAAAAAGCAGGCAATAAAGCAGAAAAAGCAGACATGCACTAGGGAGGCCAGGAATAAAGTAGATTTGATTCCAGGAGGTTTCCCAAGTGCTCCATGACTCAAATTTAGCAAGTTTGACCACTATGGATGTGTGGAGGACAACTTGCATAAGGTGGAATATGGAAACTAGGCAAATAAGACAAAAATGGATTAATTAATGTCTAAGGTAGCTAACTATGGGTTGATTATTCTAATAGTCATGTCAGTTGACTTAACCAACAAGTAGTTATTCATAACTATTTTGTAATCATATATAATAGGCTATTCAGCCAAATACGAACTTGGTTTGTTTTGATGTTTGTGTGAAACCATATTTGTTTTGTGTATTATAAGTTGTTATTCAACCTACGATATTTTTCTCTTCTCCCTATTATGATCATATGATTATTTATGTGTATTATTGATAACTTAGTGATATGAGTGATTACAACAATGGTTTTGTTTTTTGTAGTACATGTACGAATGAAATGACCATTAGCAGATGATCTCAAGGAAAGAGGCTAAGGACTCATGGGACCGTAAGATCACAAACTATTTGTAGAACTATGATTGAAGAAACAAGCTAACTATTTCCCAGGTGAAGGAGAAATTTTTCACTAAAACACATTAAAATTTTGTATAATCGGTGCCTCAATTTCTGAAGAAATTACTGGATAAAAAATCCGATAGAAACTAACATACAAAAGTTGCTCTAGAAATTGATACGGGGTAGATGAACAAACCTTTTAGAGTGGTTTGAGAAAATCACAGATGATTTCTATCAGAAACAAGCCATGGAAGAGAGAGTTTCAGTCAAAACTATCGAAAAGAGGTTCTATACCGACTTTACTGAGAAGTTTCTTTGATCACTGTCGACTCTTGTATTTAAATTTTTGGATCGATAAAGGAGTAGGAAATATTGTTGATCCTCATCCATCACTAATCAAACTGCCATTGAATACCAAGTGGGCATAGAAGCATAACGCGTGGGAGAATTTCATTGTAGAAAGGGAGTGGGAGTACTTCTTGAGAAAATAAATAGAACTATCCAGGATTACTAAATCATCGGGTACGCTATGGAGGGTAGGTGGTCATGTGTCAGGGTGGAGTAGAAGGATTCGAGTCAACTTTAAAAAGAACAACCTACAAGGAATAGTTGGTCCAAGAAATAAATAATTCAGACAGTGACTCACAAAAGCACTCTGGATTTGCAGAAAATAGAGAGAGATAAGAGGAAGAAGAGAAAGGAGGAATGAAGAGAGTAGGCCGTTGCACCTCCGAGAAGAATGAATACCAAGGTGACTAAATAAGAAGGACATCCTCTAGATTTGGGTCATCACTAATAAGAAGAAGGCGTAGATGAGTAGTAAGTGTCACCAATGGAATAATATATATGGATAGAGCAGCATGAAGCTCTCCATATTAAGATAACCCTAGAGGTAGTTCCTATATGTCCAATTAATTCGAACTTAAGTGCACAAGTGCAGACCATTGTCAAAGAGGACCTAAGGCTATGAGATGGTGAGTTCAATGTATGGAGTTTACTAGATGACAAAGGAAACAATGTTGATAATCTCATAATTCGTCAACCTAAGGAAGGAAATTGGGTCACATTCCAAATGTACCCGTCCAACCAAAGTATCAACCTACTCTACCCAGGCAATGAAGGAGCACCCCCCCTTCCAGACACAGCTCTAGGAAACACAAAATAGTCATATCCATAGAGGAGAATATCCAAGATACAACAATTAGTTTGGACTTCGACAGAAGAATTCAAATTGATCTGACTACTTGTCAAGGAGAAATTGACAAATAAAACTTTTGATGGGAATGAGAGTTCCTTCAAAACTAACTGTGACCAATAAAGAGCCACAGAGAATATCCCACCACCTTTTGAATAATCCACCGACACCGATGACAAGGGGAATGACGTAGCACACATCCCCTTCTGTGAGGGTGATGAAGATCCTAGATGACACTGGTTCATCTATGAATCGACATGGGAGGCTAACGCTGTAACTAGCAAAGATAGATAGATGGCATAGCTCTCTAGTTCCTTGAGGAAGAAGGAACTAACTTGGTATATGACATGAACCAAGAAAACACCTAACGCGACCAAGGTAGAAATTAAGTGACAATTCTTATCCTTCTTAAAAACACCAGATGCAAAGCATCTAGTGGCAAAAAAGCTAAAAATAACTGTTCAGAAACCCGCAGAAAATGTTTGGGACTATGACAAGTGATGGAAGGACCTATTGAGCCAATTAGACTATAACATTGATGAATAATTATTAATTCAATGGTTTCTTGCAGGACTTCTAGAGAATATCTGAAGACATATAAGTCTGGACACATTCAAATCATATGAAGAATCACTCACGAAAGCACTGCAGGTCAAGCTGGACGATGACTATCCAACACACCCTGTCGACAACCGCATTGAGGAGAAGTTGAAAATCATGAAAAAATCACTAAGAGAACTGAACCTCAAAGGTTAATATATTTGTTGCATGAACTACTCAATAGATGACCATACCAAGGACAACTTCAGACAAGAATTCAATCGAAAAAATGTCTGTTTTGTTCAAACGAAGTGTTTCTGTGACATTTTCCAAGAACATGGGTCACACAGAATGAAGGAATTTCCATACAATATGAAAAATGGACAACCTTCTTGGTGTCCAATCTGTGAAGTAAAAATTCATGCAACAACTGGCTGCCATTTGAACCTAAAGAATTGACAAAACTACCATAAAGTATACCAGGAAAATGATGTTTCTCAGAACAATGATAATATCCTGAGAAACAAAGTACAAAATAAACCAAGTAACCAATGCTACAAAGGTTGAAGATATGAGCGACGGTATGACAATCGTCTTGGAGGATTTGGAGGTCGAGGTCGATTCAATGGAAATTGGGACAATAGATCACGACGACCAATTTAGTGTTTCACGTGCTATAAGGTAGGCCACCAATACATATACTGTCCATATAAAGATCATACCAACCTGAAATTTTGTACTAGTTGTGGAGTGGGTGATCACTCACTAGAGGAATGTCCCACCATATTTGACAAAATAAATAATAAGAAAAATGTTAATGTCTTTTCGTTTGTTCTATCTGATATAAGTCCTACAAATAATTTACATGTAGTCACTAGACAAGGAACAAAAACTAGTAATGATAATCCACGCATAATTTAAATAATAATAAAAAAGATGATTATCCTAACCCTATCAATAATAAAAAAATTGTATGACGATGCATCAAACATATCTCAAGAATTCACCCAACAAGAAGAAAGTTATAATAGTCGACAGGATATATCACAAGAATTACTTAACTTAATACATAATGACAAATCAGTACCACAGTTTATTGATCTATTATCTAATATTAAGAGCAAACCTAGCATGGAGAAACAAATTAAAAATATATGTCGACCCACTTGTTGACCTAGAAATTGAGGGATATCATGTTCGACAAGTTGTACTCGAATTTGGATCTCAAGTAAATATTATGACGTGGGATACCTAGGAACTACTAGGAAGACCTCGACTAAATGAATCAGGCATATATCTAAAGTTGGAAAATCAACGACTAATCAAACCCATCGATGTATGGCGTAATGTCAACACCACCATCAAGGGAATTACTGTGAAAGTCAATTTTGAAATCATAAACCTTAAAGAAGTATCCAGTTCTTTCTTGGCCTTGGTGGGTTGACCATGGGGTAAGAAGATGAAAGAATCGATTTTGTTAGACAAATAGAGGATAAAACTCAAAGGAAATGGATAGAAAATAATTATCCCTATTCACCCTTCTCAAGGTGAACCTTGTACCAAACCAATAGATGAAGAAGTCAATGTTCAACAACTTTACAAAATTCAAAATAACAAAGACTATATTGAGCCAAATATCTATGGGGAACTTCACTTGGGTAACCAAGATTCAGTCGGATATAATTCAGATCCAGAGCTATATGATTGGGAGATAGAAAATTATGATACTCAAACATGAGGATACAGAACTATCCAATCCATATCAAAGAAACTGAATCAAAAATTCTTCTTCGTTTCCATCATTCCAAAGATATTTAAAAGGAAAATTAGGGAATACCCTTCTTTAGCACCGATTAAAATAGAAAATAAACAATATGTTCTATAAAAAGAAAGAGAAGCACCAATCCTCCATATCGAATAAGTCTCCAAAAATTTAGGTGAGCATGGCTGACTACAAAGCCTAGTTGAAACCTTTACATCTCAAGTTGCTCGACAGTGGGATACCCACCATTCAAGGTTACAGACATTGATAACAGCTTCTACATACTTCATTGAAATATTTGAGGGAAGGAAGCTAACTAAACATGCACAAATACTAGTCTTCACACAAGGACAAAACCCTGAAAATCACATAAGTATATGTGAAAGGGAATGGAGAACACTTAGTTACAAAGATGAATGAACATGGCCATGCTTATTTCCATCCACACTTGATGATTTTCCAAAAAAACGATACAAGATGGAAGAAGCTTGAGGAGAAACAATCATATGGCCGGAACTTAAGGGAAATTTCATTAAAGACTTTAGATTCATACCGGAAGATGAAAAAATGGTCGAAGGAATAGAAGAAGTCAAATTCTTGACCAAATGTAGGAATCTGACACAAACAATTATACCAGGAATAACAGAGACCGACTCCGACAAACCATCGGAGAGAGACTACTAGTTGTTGGAAAGTGTCATGTCGAACATTCAAAAATAGTTGCAGACCAAGAAACATGAGAAAAAATAAGAGACTTCTGCACTACTAAGACATTAGTACACAGTATTTTCAGAACCCCACAAGGTACTCCAAAATCATTTGGCTAAGTCTATCACCACAGAAGAAGTATTGAAAAAATAGTATACCTATTATGGTCAGGTATTTCAGCATGCTAGAGAGACTAGTGAACATATCAAAAAACTAGAAAACCAACAAAGACTTGAAGAAACAATGAGAAGCAAAATCTGATATCAGATAATATTAGAATCAACAAAGCTCAAGAAATTAGAAAAAAAAACAAATCAATAGATGAATCAGGCACTTCCTAGCCTCGATAGACTTGGCAAAATTTGTCCACAAACAAAAGGACTAGTAGACGCGGCAGAGGAAAAAGTTCAATTGATGGGACCTAACATGATTAATATCACCAACCTCTTGCTACAAGAGAAAATGTCGACCCTGTCAAGCATTACAACCTTGACCATTGACATTCAGAATGTTCTCCACAATTGGACATAGTTTCAACATCAACTAGCCATTATAGCAGAAGCCATTGTGGAGATATGTGTACAGAAATGACCATGTATTCGACTGTATAGCCCATGAAGACAAAGAAATTGGAAGAAAACTACTCAGATAATATATTTTTCGTTACCTCCCCTATTTCTTCAGGACGAAGAAGATTTTTCTCCTGGGGAAGATGTTGGAGGAGCTAGTCGGTGAGACGACTAGACTAGTTAGCTAACTAATTAGAGATTAGGTTGGCCTCCAAAGGTCATGTCGGTTGATTGAACCGACAATTATTTATTCATAATTGTTTTGTAATCATATATAATAGGTTGTTTATCCATATATGAACTTGGTTCGGTTTGATGTTTGTGTGAACCCATATGTGTTTTGTGTAATATAAGTTGGTATTCAACCTACTATCTTTGTCTCTTGTCTCTATTATGATTATATGATTCTTTATCTGCTTTATTGGTAACTTAATGATCTGAGTGATTACAACATGAGACAAGCCCCCACCAGCTGGGTGTAAACTAGGAAATTCAAAGGAGAGAAATATGCTACAAAGGGAGGAACACAATTCAGATTTTTGTACTCTCTTACAACAATATGAAGTTGCAACCACATCATAAGTGAGGATTCACATTGGTAATAATTCAGATCCCCCTATTATCATTAAGGAGAGCTATGAAGCATCTATTCTTGCAAGTGGGAAAGAAACAACCAAGATTCATGAAGAGAAGCGCAAGCTACTGCAAGGTATTTGTAGTGAAGAAGAAGAGGTTCATCTACCAGCACCTCATTTCCTTTCAGGGTCACTAAATATGAGTGAGAGAAAGATCAAAGAGGCCCTTCACACACTCCATGGAACCCATGCATTGATTCCAAATATCTATTTGAAGTTGGAGGATAAATATTCCATGGAAGACATGGAGAAGTTTCAGAAATCCATGACAAGAACCAAAGGTATTTTTATCCAATTGATTTCTAATAGAGACAAATTGCTTGATCTTGTTGAGTTGTTGCATGGAGAATCCTTGAAGGATTAAGAGTAGAATTACAATCTCACATAAGAATTATTGACCACCCAAGATTCCTTGAAGAGCACTCAATGTGCACTCCAAGAGTCCAAGATGTAGATAGAGCAACTTCATGAGGAGTTCTAAAGATTTCACTTACCCTCCTACACACCTTTCAATCATATTCAAAAGGATGATTTCATTCCTATTCATATACATGAATCTCATGATATGGTGGATCATGATATGCATTTAGTTTTTCATTTTATTGAGGACTATGCAGACAATCTTGAAGAGAACCAAGCACTTGATATTTTCTAGAG
Organism: Pseudotsuga menziesii; assembly: GCA_001517045.1. Classification (NCBI taxonomy): domain Eukaryota; kingdom Viridiplantae; phylum Streptophyta; class Pinopsida; order Pinales; family Pinaceae; genus Pseudotsuga; species Pseudotsuga menziesii. The sequence continues at coordinate 390,163 of LPNX011156238.1, forward strand.
AAAACTAGAGTTATTTTCTTGAGAGAGTCTCTTCTCCATGGAAGAGTCACATGAGCCCACATTGGTTGGATCATCCAGTGATGAAGAATATTTGGTCATAATATGGGTGAATAAGTATTGCAGAGATTTGATTCATAGTTCTACTCACACTTCTATTTCAGATGCATCAAGTGGGGAAGAAAATTGGGAGAAGGAATTTTCCTTGTTGGCGCCACATGAGGAGAAGGAGGCTCCCATAGGTGACTTAAGTGATGCACCATTACCTTCTCAGTGAAAACATATGTTAAATTAATTTAACTGTGGAATATATTCTATGTCTATTGTATTCCTCCTATTGAAGATGTCTATTGTATGTCTATTGTATTCCTCCTATTGTATTCCTTCTCAAGGTGACTTAAGTGATGCACCATTACCTTCTCAGTGAAAACATATGTTAAATTAATTTAACTGTGGAATATATTCTATGTCTATTGTATTCCTCCTATTGAAGATGAGTTTGGTCTTGTTCGAGTCATTGAAGGATGCAATGTAAACCTCCTATTGTAAGTCAAATAATTAGTACCCAAGTGTCAATATAATATATTCTATTTGTAATGTATATTTTCACAAGTCATCCCTTCAGCAAGTGAATTTGGCCCCACCAAGTTAGAGTTCGAGTCAACAGAAGAATATAAATAGCGAGGTGCTACCCTTCATTTGTACTCACTCACCCAAGAAGTTTTGCAAGAGAGAGAAGAACTGGTGCACTAGAAATGAGTAAGAAGTAGTTGTCTGGGTTTTATACTGCGCAGGTCGAGATCTGTACTAATGAATTTTTGCGGGGTTTTCTCCCTTGTTGTTTCCTTGAGGAAAATCTATGTTTTCTTGTGTTCTTATGTTTTTGTGCATGTTGTTCTTTTAGTGATCTTCTAGTGGATAATTGTTTTGAGATATCATATAAGAAAATTCGATAAAACATTAACATCGTATTAGAGCCACCTAGAAAGGAGACACTGCACAACTAGGTTTTGTTGTTCTTAACAAATCCCTCGATAGTTCAACCAGAAAAGAAGGATCATCCAACTCACCTCTCATAGGTTTCCTACATCAAACCCTAAGTCAACTAGAAACTATTTTATTCAAGTAAGTACTCTTTCTCCCTGTTCCATTTGAAGTTATCATTCTGTTGAATATGAATAAGAGCACCAAGCTAGATGAAAATCTTGAAGGAACTGAAAATTTCAGAGCATGGAAGTATAGGATCATGCTCATCCTACAAGAGAATGATCTGAACCAATTTGTGAAGGAGGAAGTAAAAGAACTAGAAGAGGAGGAATCTAATTCCAAGCATAAGAATGACATGATTATAGACAAAAGGATCATAGTTGATTCCATCAAGGATAACTTGATTCCTCAAGTATCATCAAGGTAAAATCCAAAAGAAATGTTTGATTCCCTCTCCATTCTATTTGAAGGGAGAAACATCAATAGGAAGGTGACCCTAAGGAATCACCTCAAAAGTGTAAAGACTCAAAATTCAAATACTATGCAATGTTATTTTTCAAGAGTGTCCCAAATCAGAGATCAGCTGGAAGCTATTGGAGATATAATAGAAAAAGCAAAAAATGTGATGACCACCCTAAATGGTCTTCCAAGAGATTGGGAAGCTTTTATTCGAGGAATCTTCTCAAGAATGAAACTAACCAAATTCAGAAATATATGGGAAGAATGTGTCCAAGAAGAAGAAAGAATATTAGCCAGAGAATTGAAGCTAAATATAATGAATACCAAGCCTTAACAGCCCATTCCAAAGGAAAGTATAAAAGGAAGAGTCACACTCATCCTCAAAAGACTCAAGGGTTCAAAATACCCAATAAATACTTCTCAAATTATGAGTGCTTCACTTGTCACAAGATGGGACACAGTACCATAAATTGTCTCATGAAAGTAGAAACAATTGAAAAGATGAAAATATTCCAAGCCCATGCTGCTGAAGACAGTGATCAATAAGTAGAAGAGGAAGCAAAGAAAGATGAATAATCAAGTGAAGAATATGCACTAGTCTCTGCCCTAACAGGATCATTCTCACCAGGAAATGAAACTTGGTTAATAGACAGTGGTGCATCCAAGCACATGATAGGTTACAAGCGCTCACTATCATGCCTTGTACAAAAGGATTATCCTCAAAAGGTAATTCTTGGAGATGACTCCCAATATCCCATCAAAGGAATGGGAGAAGCATATTATAAGTTGGATTCTGGAAAATCCATGAAGATGAAGGATGTTCTATAGGTCCCTAGACTAAAGAAGAACCTCCTGTATATTTCATCTTTGGACAAGAGAGGGTTCAAAGTTTCCTTCATATATGGAAAATTACTCATGTGGTCAAAAGGAAAAACCTTAGATGATGCAGTATAAATTGGAATTGAAGAAGGCGGACTCTACAAATTGAAGGGACATACAGATTCAACCTTAGCAACCAGTACAATAAATCCATGTGAGCTTTGGCACATAATGCTTTCTCATGTTCATTACAGATCTCTTCCAATTGTACGTAAGGTTTCGACTGGTCTACCATAAATTCAAATCAAACATGAAGGTGTATGAAAAATATGTACACAAGGGAAGAATACTAAGAATCCCTATGTGAAGAGTGACAAAAAAGCAAAATGGATCTTAGATATTATCCATTTAGATATATGTGGGCCGAAACAAAAAACTTCATTAAGCGGGTTTGTTTACTATGCCTCTTTTATTGATGACTACTACCGCAATACTTGAATATATTTTTTGAAAAGAAGGATGAAGTGTTTGAAAGGTTTAAATAATTCAAATCTCTAATAGAAAAACTTTCTGAGAAGAAAATAAATATTTTAAGATCAGATAATGGAGGAGAGTTCACATCAAATGACTTCAATGATTTCTACAAGGAAGTTGGGATAAAGAGGGAGCTCACCATTCCATATAATCCTCAAAAAAATGGTGTGGAAGAGAGAAATAATAGATCTATTATGGAAGAAGTAAAATACATGATACATGATCAAGAAATACCAATGTAGATGTGGGAATAAGAATCTATAACAATAGTATATGTACAAAACATAATTTCCCACAGTGCCCTTGGGAATAAAACTCTAGAAGAAATGTTCTCTGGAGAAAATCTTGAGGTAAGTCATCTAAATATATTTGGTTGTCCTATGTATATTCACATTCCCAAGGAGAAAAGAAAAAATATAGATTCTTCATGAAAGAAAGGATTGTTTGTCGGATATAGTGAACAGTCAAAATCTTATCGGATCTATATCCCAGGATACCGTCAGATTGAGCTTAGCAGAGATGTAACATTTAACAAAGACTTGTCTTTGATAAAGTCAAAGAAAGATAGATAATATGAAGAACATGAAACTACTAAATTTATAGAAAATACTAAGTCAATAAGGAATGAAGAAGAAATTCAGATACCTGAGGATCATGACATGACTGAACCTCGGTTTCCTACAGAAGTTCCCAATGAAATAATATCTTGAAAGAGAAATCCTTCCTGGGTCGTGATATAATTGAAGAATCAAGAAGACTTGGTATCCTAGATGGAACCACCAAAGAAAGAAATAATCCAAATTAATATCTGAGTTATATGGCCCTGATGAGTGATCTAGTTGATAAATAACCAACTTGTTTTGAAGATGAAAAAATATGGAAGGAATGGGTTGATGCAATGGTCGAGGAATACCAATCCATAATAAAGAATGATGTGTGGGAAATTTTCCTAAGACCAAAATACAAATCACTGGTATTCTCAAAATGGATCTTCAAAACAAAGCATTCCACAGATGGTAGTATAGAAAAGTGCAAGGAAATATTTGTAGCAAGAGAGTTCTCCCAAGAGGAAGGAATTGACTATGAACAGACCTTTTCTCCAATAACTAGGTACACTTTAATTAGAACTTCCCTTGCCTTGGAAGCCAAGAATAAATGGAAGTTACATGAAATGGTTGTGAAGACAAGTTTTCTAAATGGCTTGATAGAAGAAGAAGTGTATATCGAACAACCACAAGGTTTCGAGACTGATGATTGAGAAGCTTATGTATGCAGACTCAAGAAAGCATTTTATGGGATAAAACAAGCACCTAGAGCATGGTACGAAAGAATAGATGGATTCCTTGTGAGTTTATGCTTTACCAAGAGTAAGGAATATTCTAACCTTTACTATAAGGTTAATAATTATGGTCTTATGATACTACTTTTATATGTGGATGATTTATTCTTAACATGAGAAGAAAAACTCATAGATGAATGCAAAAAGAAGCTAACTGCATAATTTTAGATGAAGGACCTTGGAATGATGCAATACTTTCTAGGTCTTGAAGTTTGGAAATCCCCAGATGAGCTCTTCCTAAACCAAGGAAAATATACTGTAGAAATCCTCAAGAGGTTTGGAATTCTAGATTGTAAGGCCATGACTACACTGATGAAAACAAACTTGAAGTTACTAAATGATGATACATCGAAAGATGTAGATGCCACTTTGTACAGATAGATCATTGGTTCACTAATGTAATTGACCAATACATGACATGGTATATGCTTTGATGTAAACACACTAAGTTAGTACATGGTGAATCCCAAGCACATTCATCTGATAGGAGAAAAACATGTGATGCAGTATCTAAAGGGAAATTTAGATTATGGGCTCAGATATACCTCAGACAGTGAGATCCGCTTACATGGGTTCACAGACTCAAATTGGGAAGGAAATACTAATGACAGAAATACCACCTCAAGTGGTTGTTTTAGTTTAGGATCATGCATGATCTCATGGTTCAGTAGAAAGCATACCAGTATTGCACTTAGCACAGCAGAAGCAGAATACATTGCTTCTTTTTCAACTTGTAGTGAAGAAGTATGGCTTCGAAACATGTTGGTAGGTTTATTTAATGAAGATATATGTTACTAATATCCATTGTGAGAATCATAGTTGTATCAAGATGACAGAAAATCCATTGTTTCCTGATAATTCAAAACAAATTTAAGTAAGATATCACTTTGAGACATGGTTCAGAAAGGAGCTATAAAGCTCAAGTATGTTCCTACAGAGGAACAAGTGGCAGATGTGTTGACCAATCCTCTTGCTCATGTAAAGTTTGAATACTTTCGAGAAAATATTGGTGTAGTTTGGAAGGACCTCTCTCGAAATTTGGAGTGACAGTAGATGGAAGAAGGATGCATTGGTGAGTAGCTCAGTCTAGAGTAGGGTAAGGCTGACTAAGACAGTTTGGCCCGATTACTGTTTAGTTCAGCATTGTTATACTGGTAGCTGCTGAGATGATTGGTTTAGCATTGATATGCAGAAATGTGTAATTCTATATTGTTATACGGATGACTGCTGAGATTGTTGGTTTATCATTAATATGTTGATTGTTGAGATGGTTGATTCAGATGAATGATTAACATGTATGCTTCTGTAATTCTATACTGATGTTAGTTTCAGTATTGTTTGTACTAATACTTATTGAGATTCTTGAAAGATGATTGATTGATGCTGAGATGTTATTGTGATAGCCTCAATATATCTATACTAATGTTGATGTTTATGATGATCTAGTACTACAGATGATTTGATATTTAACACTAATATGATAATGATGTTGTTGACTATTTTCGTATTCACATACTATCGATGCAGATGATCATGTTTCAATATTCATGTACTGAATATCCAGATGGTGATGGTTCAGTATTCATGTACTGAAACTACTAATGATGATAGTTCAAATAATGATGATACAGAACATGTCTCAAAAGATGAAGAAAAGGACGATGATCCAGAAGATGATTCAACATTCAAATGTTGATGTTGCAAGAGATGTTCTAGAATATCACAAGAAGAAGACTGAACAAAAGATGTTTGCAGAAGAAGGTCCAGTTGAGATTGATGATGAATATGTATGATGTTGTACCAAAACTTACTATTACATATAGAGTCTCACCACTCAGTTGTACACTTTTAATAGTAGCAGTTGCTGATAAAAGTTGAATACCTTCCTAGTTAAGAGGGAGCATTAAAGTAATGTAACTCTGTAAGATATTATAGTTGTATTGTATTCCTCCTATTGGAGATAAGTTTGGTCTTGTTAGAGTCATTGAAGGATGTAATGTAAACCTCCAACTATAATTCGGGTCATTAGTACCCAAGTGTGAATATAATAAATGCTATTTGTAATGTCTAGTTGGATAAGTCGGCCCTAACAGCTAGTGAAGTCGGCCCCACCAAGTTAGAGTTCAAGTCAACAGAAGAATGTAAATAGGGAGGCTCTCCCCTTCATTTGTACTCACTCACTCAAGTAGTTTTGCAAGAGAGAGAAGAACTAGTGCGCTAGAAAGGAGTAAGAAGTAGTTGTATGGGTTTTACACTGCTTTGGTTGAGATCTATACTAAGTAATTTTTGTGGGGTTTTCTCCCTTGTGGTTTCCCCGAGTAAAATCCATGTGTTCTTGTGTTTTTGTGCATATTGTTCTTTCAGTGATCTTATAGTGGTTAATTATTTTAAGATATCATCTAAGCAAATTTGATCAAACATTAACAACATATGCACATATTTCCACCACTTGATATCATTCATCCACACATAGATTGGATAGGAAGATACATAACAGAGATGGACACCAAATGGTGTGCAAGCTTGGCTCACATTGGTAAGATTTTTCTTTGAATTTGTAGCAGGATCATAGATGTGTATGGCCTATTTTTATTATGTGAGAAGCATATAAGAAATGTATGTCAACCATTGGATGCATTGTGTGCACAAAATTCCATGGATTGGATGAGTAGAGACATATTGGAGATGAGCACCCCCACAGAGAATCACCACCTATTCCTTGAGAACATAAATGATATAGGTTTCAGTTTTTCCCGAAACATTGACTTACATATGGTGGAGAGACTCAATAATATTTTGTCCCACATTGAGAAATTCCATGTTTGGTGGGAGAGTCCTAGAAATGTTCATTTTTGGATGGGGAGAGATGAACTTCCAGTGTGGTGGTGTGACTTTCACAACCTTATTTTCATCCTCTATGATGATAATTTTTTGTTGTTATTACTGATGTTTGGAAGGAGGGAGATAAAACCATGGGACCCTGGAATTATTGGGAATGAGATATTTCCAAATGGGGTGGAAAAATTTGGGTCCTTGCAGAGGAGGAAGTGGGATCTAGGAATTCTACTCAGATGCCTTAACTAGGTTAACAATTTTTGTTCAAAGAAGTGGTCATCAAAGAAATGACTATGATCAGAGTGGTGAAACAAAAACATGGTGGAAAGAATTTGTAGCACTCTAGAGTGCTTCTTCCTGAGGACAAGTAGAATTGGGAGGGAATCAACGTCATGTCCCCACATTTTGACCATCAAAAGTGTTAGCCATGATAAAAACCTAGGGGTTCTAAGTGATATTATTTAATTACCCTAGGGAAAATTAATAAAATAATTATGTAAGATGCTTATACTAATGTAATTTCTTGTCATTTTAATTACTATGAAATTAATTATGTAGAAAATAATTTTCCATTAATGGGAGGGGCACTTTGTAAATCCAACTTTCCATGGAGGAAATAGAATCTCTCATAGGAGTGAGAAAATCCAAGAAAAGATGTCAAAAACCAAAGAGGCAACTCTGGGCCAAGGTAGGGTGCAGTTTCCATTTGGATACTGAGTAAAAAAAGTAGGTAGTTCAGAAAAATTTGTCATAAGGAAAATAAGAAACTATAGGGTATAATTTCCATTATGGAGTTCAATGACAAAAGCAGATTGTGTAGGAATAGTTGTCATAGGGAAAAGGAGCAAATCTAGGCCAATGAGGGTGCAGTTTCCAAATTGGATGAAGGTGGATGATAGGGAAACATATTTCTTGTCTCACACATGCTAATTTCTCAATTAGGGTGCATCATGTGTCTATGGTTAGGGTTTAAACAAGGAAACTTGCTCAACGGGTGGTTGAATTGACCAAGAAGTCACCATAAGTTTATTTAAAGAGAGAGGGAGCTACAGCACTCACATTAAATGTTTATTATTTTGATTTTTATGAATCTAAGGCTTCCTTTCTGATTTTTTTTCCTCAGGTTCTCTGGAGATGCACCCCAAGGTTCTCATTCCCCTTCTTCTCTCTCTTCCCCTTCTATCTTTTTGCAGGGGAATAGAGATAAGGATGATCCCATAAAGATCATATAGACATAGGTATATGATTCCAAATTATTCTGATATGTATGTGACATTAATAATATGTTCCATAGAGTTTCCATGACTAAATGCTCATGAGAAGTGATTTATGTGCCCAACTAGTGGGGTATTTGACTGTATAATGTAATGAATCTAAGTTAATTCCAATGGGAGGAGTTTTACATGTTTTTTTATTATTAATTATTATGTATTTAACTCTTTAAAAATTCATTATCAGGTATGAGTTATTCTGGTATGAAATTTATTAAATCTTACACACCCTAGCTAGTTGACTAGCTAAATTTAACTGGTCTTACATTTTTTGTAATTTTGGGAGAAATGTGCATCCAAATTTAATTCTGTAAGTTTATATAGGTTTATAAATGTCACTTTTATCCATATAAACATTCATACAGAGTTTTATTTGAGTATATACCATTTTTGGGAAGCTTTCTTTATGAGGGTCTTCCCAAGCCAAAACTGCTAGTTTTTCCGATTTCTCCCCAAACAACCCCATATCACTTTGGATATGTTCTTGAATGTATGAAACTAAAATTAATACCTTTTATCAGTCATTCCAAACCTCTTCACCTTACGAAATCCCCTGGTTGATTGAATTTGAAAAAGTCTTCCTAGTTTCACGATTAGATGGCCCAAAACCATGGGAGTAGGTTTCAGTGGATGCCAATTCCAAAAAATAACTGGTACATGATATAAAAGTCTTAGGTAATATAATTTATTAGTCTTAAATTTTTCCTTTATTTCTCTCTACATCTCGCTTCCCTGTTTGCAAAAGTATATGCCACATTTCTAGTTTTTTCCTAGTCTCAACAACTTTCTGATTCAATGTTATTTTCATGTAATATTTTGGATAAAATTATATCATAGATAATATTATGATATGATTATAGATCATGAAAATTAAATTAATATCGTATCTCTGAGTTCATATTGAATAATCCTTTTAGTTTTTGTCCTTCTAGTCAAAACTAGTAATTTCCTAGCACCTAGTTTGACAATTTTCTGCACCAAGTCTTTATCTCAAGATGGTATCTCTCAAATATGATTCAGGGATATTACAGTGGAACCCAAATTATTTTCAATTTATTCTGGTGTGTCAATGTAATTTTCTGAGGATTGAATTTGTCATGGTTACTTTCTATGGTAACATGTATAATTTAGCAAACCTTCATGATCTCGAGGCTTGAATGAACCTCACTATGAAAGAAGGTTGAAGGAGGAAGAAGAAACTTAGTGCACAATGATCAAACAATCATGGTGAAATTTCAAAGTAGAGACAAAAAATGGTTAGCATAATATTATTTTTATTATCATTAATTGGTATGTAATAAATCCATGATACAAATAAGGAAATTTAAATCCTCTAGGAGTGATTCAAATCCCATGACTTGGAGTGACTCCAAAGATGACTATGTGGGAAAATCGCCACTGGAGACTCACTAGTGTAACTCCATACAATTGAATCAGTTCACAATTAGTTGACTAACTAAGGTAGGTGAGTAAAATATTTTAACCTCCTTAAATCATGAAAAGTTCCACTAGGATAACTAAATATGAACTAATCGATGCCCATTGGAGCATAACTCAACACAAAGTAGGGTGAACTAAGAATGGGACTCCAATGACTCGGTGTGGGTTCCTAAATTATAGGGATTGGTATTTGGAGATCCCAAACTCATGCAAACTAGTGTATCAGGTGGTAGGTGGGCCCCAGATGAATTCCCCATGCACTAATGAAGTGTCAACATACTCCTAAGATACATAATGGCATTTAGACTATGGTGTTTAAGGGAGGATTGCAATTAATACTAACATGGTGCACAAGGTATGGAATTTATTTGTGAATTCCAATAATATTTGGTCCCTCTCTTGATACAGTGTGGTCCATCTCATGGATTTTTTGACATAGCTTACCATGAGGAAATATTATTCCTTAATGACATATATAAAAATGGCCAAAGTTTCATTGGCCTCAAACATTCCAAACTCCTATGTTGATTTTTTCTTGCAATAATTTTCTGACTAGTTTTATACATGGGGGACATCCTGGAGGATCACATGGGAAATATTTTCCTAGTTGAAAAAAAAGTGGACAAAGAAATGCCCTTCTAGCAGACTCAACCATTTATCTAGAGAATCAACATCAATTTGGTCTTCAAATAAATGGATATCAAACTTAAATTTTACCTTCAAGGGTGTGTCTCCTCTGAAGTGACTACCTAATGATCCCTCCGCTGCTCTCGATATCCATAAAAGGATTTGAGTGAAACTTCCCATCATCTATTTCCTCTGTCACATGAGGTATTCCTTGAGCAATGTCTTGATGGGATGTTTTTATCTATCATATCTCTTTTTTTCGGCCATGCAAATTAGTTTGGGATACTAAGGGTGGTATTTCTCAAGATTAAGTAGTTGGAGACCCAATTCTCTAAATTCCAACCTCATCAGGGAATTGCATGGAGAAATAATAAAAGAGTATACTACTTTGATACCATTGATCTATATTTATGTGGTAATGAAACACAGGAGTATATATAGAACCACATATAGACACACACACACACACACACACACACATATTGTAGGGATACAATAAACTAAAATTCTATTAACTAGATGAAACAAAATAGATTGTAAAATAAAATAAACTAGAATGGTGGTTTATTTATCACTAAGAAGAGATGTGGTGGCTATGCTCATTCATCACAAGATTATTACAAACAAAGGATAAAGGGTCTTTCTATCATAATAATTAAGGAAAAAACCCCAAACATCCAAAACCATAATCCTATGAGATGAACCATAAAAATGTTTATGGGCATGAAGGTCGTTAGCTGATGTGATAACTTCCTAGGGGCATACATTTTGCATATGAACCTCATTTAGGGAGTTTGGAAGCCTATTGGAAATTTATATCTGAGAGTTACACATTCTACCTACTCAGACAACCTTCAGCTATGTATAGATTGTGATTTCACCAAAAACGTTGCTTTTTCACTCAAAATGACCCTCAACATTTTTGACATGAAAATCCGTAAAAAACTGTCAAATTGAAAAAAACATTTGAGGAAATGGAGTAGTTGGATGACCATTAATGTCCATATAGATAATATACTCCTCCACCAACCCATACACCCCACCCCTCTCTCTCTATTTCCCAACCCATAACACCACATGTTATCTCCATTTCTCTCTATATATATCTATCTATCTTTCTCTCTCATAACCCTTACTAAACCCCTTTCTCACTCTCTCACCCATCACTCCTATCCATACCTTTAATCCCACCTTCCCTCTCTCTCTCTCTCTCTCTCTCTCTCTCTCATAGACACACACATACATGACTCTTCCCCCTAACTATTATTTACCACCTCTCTCACTCTATCTCTCTCCTATTCCTCCAGTTGCACTTAAGTCACACATCTCTCTCTCTCTCTCTCTCTCTCTCTCTCATTTGATCACTGACAAACCTTATCACTCCCCCTCTACCTCTCATATTATTAGTACCCCTAGCCCCCTGATCTCTCTCCCTAAGTCCCCTCCTTCTTTCCCTACCCATAACCACCTTGTTTCCCTCTTTATCTCGCATTCCCATACTCCTTCTCTTACTACTATCCCCCCCCCCCCTCTCTCTCTCTCTATATATATATATATATATATAGACCTACCTACCTATCTATCTATACATATTACCCCAACCTATACCCCCCCTTCTCTCTAACCACCCCCTAAACCCATATACCTCCTCCCACCCCAATATTTATGTTACGGAGAAAAATTCCTATGGCTTGGAGTACTAGAAAAGGAAGAGTAACTGTAGAAATCAATCCTTTCCTATATGCAAGAGAAACCAAACATCTAACACTAAAGGATCTCGATACATACCTTATTCCGAATGGTTGATGTAGATCCCCGTTGACCTTTTCCACTCTCGCTTGTATTGATAATTTGCTCTCTCAACATGCAACAAACAAGACAAGCATGCTATATATAGTTGTGTTAGACCTACTCTAGAATATATAATCAATAACATATAAGCATTTAAAAGAATCCATGGATTCAATACTCATTTAAATACACATTATTGTATAGGAAAAGATATTTCTATTAATATAAATCAGAGATTACAATAGTGAAAACCTTTGTCGGCACGTCTGCGAATCAGAGAAACTAAGTCCTCCACCACTTCAATCCTCCATATCTCAATAGCAAGCTCACCAGAAAAGTAAATCTTGGGAAGAACACAAAGTGCTCCAAGGGACAAAGGGATGCAAACTCAAGTATAATCTCCAGCAACAATGGACTATAGTTTTCTTGCTCTTCAATTCCTCTCCCTTCAATGTATCCAAAAGGTTTCTTATATAGTGCTTCAATGGGGTAATGGAAGGTTGAATCCAAGTGATCTCAAGTCATATGTAATGCCAAGAGACAAGTGACTCGGATCCACTTCAAGGAAAACTCCGAAACTATTTGTCCTTTTGCACACATCCCGATGTACGTGGGTTTAAGGGTCAAATCCGTGTATATACGCGAGAATGGGTTTAAAAGTTGTGTATAGAAAATAATACATGTTTTTAGGGATGATATTGGAAACATCAAAGGTACAAAACTGGTCCATGGGGTCTAAAGATTCTACAAAGGGATAGGGAAGGCCATAAAGGTGTGATCCACCATGTGTGAGGTCAGAGGGGTCATACGATGGCCGAAATACATTATAATTCAATCCTAGAAGTGTAGTGATGAAGAACCAGGTGGAAGAACCAGCCATCCAATAGTTCAATACAATAATGAAAATCTGCACATAACTGCAAGTAGATATAGCAGTCTCAGATACCAAATACAACATGTACAATACAATGGCCATGAATAGACATGATACCAAATACAACATGTGTGGTCATCACCATGTACAATATAGATATATCAGAATCTCCATGATGAAGATATAGAAAGGATCGTGATCTCCATGAAAGCTGAAGATATACAATGGATCAAGATCTCCATAATGGCTGGAAACATCTGACATATACTGGGATCAAGTCACGATAGCTGAAATCTCATGAACACTGGCACGATCAAGAAGGTAGCATATGTGAAATTCCACTAATTTGGATGGTCTTCTACACAATACATTATGATTACATGTCCTACTATGTGAATAGAGGTGTCGAGGTCAAACATAGTAGTCCATTGTCTGATTACCGGTCATTGAGGTATACCATTAACAGACACGAGATCACCCACCGATAATGAAAATGGGAATCAAGGTACTAGATTAAGAACTAACAAGTGTGAATAAATGTGTTGAGGTCGAACACTTGAAAGGATCCATCAATCAGGGGACATTGATGTATTCCCAAAACTGTCGATGGTGAGAGAACCTGCCATTTATGACTGCAAGTCTCAAGGCACTCAAAAATGACTCTAGATTCCTATCCCAGAATAAATGATCTGAAGTTGATGGGATGAAATCTGCTGGAAGGAGGGCATTAATGCATCCCTCATCATCCAACACGAGGTACTCGGAAAGGTTGTATAATGTGGAAGGACTCAATCATAAAGTGCACGAACCAGTATCAGTACCAGGAATGGTCGACATGCAAAGTCAAGAGAATTGAGGAATGGCCGACTCAGGTTTCAACTTCCTTTGAACAAGATCATAAAGGTGAATGGTGACTGAATGTGGGAAGCATAGACTTGATATACAAAACTGGGACATCTCTGCGACACAGGAGGCATCGACAGAGGCTCCAAAGGGATTGGAAGCTTAACCAGTCGATGGAGATAAACTCAGAGAAATGCGTACAGATCCTAAAGTCAAACTATTAACCCAACCAATGGATGTGATATACAGTGCTCTGTTCGAAGGCAACACGACTCGACTGCTGCCAAAGATAACATCTTTTCTTGTTCGGATTTTTTGTTTTTTTATTTTTTTTGGAATTTTTCAAATATTTTGAAAATCTTGAAAAATAATAAAAGTGCTTTATAGTTACAAACTAGGAGGAGACGAGTGTCAATGGGAAAACAAACTAGTTCCATGTAGTAGAACATACCTATTCTCAATGCAAGGACACATGTGTAGGATAACGACACTCAGGGGAAAGTCCCCTCCCGGTAAAAATGGGGAATCAAGTTGTAAAGGATATATAAAATGGCTCTGCGTGGCTAGACATGAGACAAGATCAGGCTATATGGCTAATAATAAAAGTCAGGGAAGCTGGCATAAGATTCAATGAGGCAGGCAAAACTCATGATAATGCAATTACAACTTGACATAAGGGAGTCCTGGGGACAAAGGCCAACAAAAAGATCAAGAGGAGTATGAGGCTCTTGTGCAAAGACATGATGATACTATACAAAGGACTCCCACACCCTAAAGGGAAAAATTTCAGCATGGGAACCAAATGCAACAAAGGAGCTAACTAGGGCACCCATGTATGATCAAGCTCTACCATTCACATCATGTCACTTCTAAAACAGCAAGAAGGTTCCATGACAAGATAGAATGGGTTCGTACCTAAGTTTATGATGAAATGGTCATAAGGTCATGCAAAATTCACATGGATGTGAAATCAAACGTATATGCCATTTTAGACATAATACTTGAGAACGGCACGAACGAATCAAAATAATGGTCGAAACAGTGCTCAAAATAGACTCCTACATCATCAGATTAGTCCCAAATGGTAAGAAATGGTCCAAAACTATAGAAAGGGGGTAAAAAATTTCAAAAATTTCAAAATTTTTCTATAAATAGTAAAAAATTACATATCATTTGAAATTTTTATCCATTTGAGCTCAGAACTTCAAACGCGAATTCCGGGAGCTTCGTCCAGCGAAATTCGACACCGTTTGTTCCAGGTAACTTCTCATGTCCTCCTCTTCCATTTTCATGTAAATTTTTGCAATTTCCATGGTCAATTTTTTAATTTTATGCCATTCTAAATTGGTCTTCTTGGCCCAGGCAAAAATCAGGGCTTTTTCCGCGTATAGGGCTGGCTATACGTGGAAAAACTACCCAAACTCGCGTAAATACGCGGTTGTTTGGAAAAAAGTCGCGTATGTGACCGTGCACATGATTTTTTAAGGTATCTAATGACCAAAAATTATTTTTAATGTGCATGATGGTTCTAGAATGGAGGGAAAGGGAACATGGAGATTTAGAAGAGGTTGTTCAAGGTGATTTGATGGCTCAACAAGCTCTACATGCATGTGGCATATACAAGTTTTGGTGTCTTGGTAGCCTAAGGGCCAAACCAAGACTCTTGCAAATGCTAGTAGACTACTGGGATCCAAACTTAGAGTCTTTCCATATCAATGGGATTTCCCTAAATACATAGGTGAAGGACATATACTTTATTATAGGATTGTCCCGACGAGGAGACGTGGTGAACCTATGCTCTCGCAGGCCTGGAGGTTGCCTCACCATTGATGAGTACATTGGAGTACACTATTTTCTAAACATGAAAAAGGTTACCAATCAAATCCTGATAAACTCCATCTAGGTGCTAGGACTGAAGGCCATACTATTGGCACTCGGTAGGATAGCTGGTCTCGTATCACTCCACCAAGCCTTGTGACCATTGATGTTCTATGCAATGGAGTGCATGAGACCCATATTTTACGATTGGAGCATTACGTTGTTGAGTAACATGAAGCAGCAGCTCAGTGACTGCAAGATGGGTAGGGTATGAAACTTCGGTTTCGATAGTATACTAAGCACATTCTTCTTTGAGAGTGTTCCAAGGCTAAGCCCTAGAGTTGATTTTCCTCCTCACAGGGTTCAAGATCTGACCCAACAACGTTGGGAAGATACTATGCACAGACTGGGCGGAGGTAGGGTGTCTAACCCCTACCTAGCTGATTTATTTCCATGGTGGCAGTGGTAGATTATTGCCATCAATGATTATACCTATGCGGGAATAGATTCCCAGGGAGATCCTAACATGCCTCTATCACCAGGAGTACCATACGGTGACATTGGCAATGAATCCCAAACCCTCTTTTTAAAGTTTTTTGAATTATTAAATTTTTTTGTGTTTTTTTATATATAGACTCAAAAGACATGTTTTGGTGTGACGACACATAGTGACAATATATCATATGTATGCAGATGTTGGACCATGGTGACCTGATGTATTCCCTCATCATAGACATAGGGTAAGAGGAGATGATATCCACAGGGTCTTCACTTGTTGACCAATATCCTATCACATTAGTTCATATTGTGGGTTTTAAAATTATCAAAAATTGAACCAATATATTGTAGGTATTAGGGGGATGAGGGGTTTAAGGTGGGGGTGGGTAGGGTGGTTTATAAGGATTGAGGTATAAAAGGGGGTGGGGAGGAGGTTTTAAGTATTGGGAGGGGGTTTCAACAAAAATATTTTGGGTCAATATCAATGGAAATTAAGGGTATTCTTTAATATCCCATGATCATACGTGCTATGTGAGAGGTTCACTAAGTGAAGTCCCAATGATGATATCATGGGTGTGGATGTGGAGCGGATGCTCCAAAGCATCCACACAAAATTTGTACGATTGACACACCGGGTACCCATGGCGTAAGTCGAGGACTTTCCTAAGGCCATGCATCGTCAGGTGGTTGGGGTACCACGAGCATGGGTTCAGTTATTTCGATGACTAGCTAGATTCATGGTGTGCTACCACGATAAGAACCCCCCTCCTCCTCCATCACACACTTAGCGACCTGAGAGTGATTCATTTCTGTACTATCGTGTATTATATTTTGGTGGCTCGGAAGCCCCATTTTTGTATTATAACACTTATGTATTATGACATCACATTTTGGATGTTTAATGAAAAACTTTTATGATGATCGATTTTATTTATTTATGTGTTTAAAAATGTATGTTTGTGATGTGCTTATGGTCTATGAAACAAATTCCAATCTAACACATAGTTAGCATATGATTCAACAACTTGATTAAAAATTCTTGGAACATGTATGTATGTTATTTTGTCAAATTGTTGTTCTAACAATCTCACATGTAAGAATCTTCATAATAATGTCGGATCCCTAATATGATACAAGCCATTAAGTTGTGACACTAATAACTGTGAATCAAGATGTTCCTCAAGAGAGAGAACACCATGTGAAATGGAATCCTGTAATAGCTCAATAACGGCACTATATTCATCAACATTGTTCGAAGAAGGCAGTAAACATATGCCTCCTGAAGACAATACCTGACCCGTAGGAGTATAAATCACCCAAGCAGTAGAGGCTGAGTGTTGAGTGTGGTGGTTAGCACCATCAGTAAATCCTATGTAAGCAGAAGACTCCATTGACATCTGCTATAAGAAATGAAAGCTAATCAACAAACCCAATCACCATAAGAAAACCTAACTATTTAAAAAACTGTACAATAATATACAATAATCATCCCTGGCCGAAGATCATGCATAGTAATTTTTAAGATAGATCCCATTTCTAGGCTCCGCCAAGGCTGTCCCTTCATAATCCACCAGCTCATAGGTGCCCTTCTCTAACACACGTTTGACCACGTAAGGACCATGCCACATGGGATTAAACTTCCCTGCCCCCAAGGGTTCTTTAGCTTGGTCCCACAAAAGGACCAAATCTCCTTCACTATACCTCCTCGGACAGACAAACTTATCATATTGGACCTTAACGCGACACTTATTTACTTCTAGAGCGACTAAATCATCTCGGCGCTACTCCTTAAGCTTCTCTAAGTGGACCAAACATTCCTCCAATGTGGAAGTGTCTGGTAAAATATCTATGGCTAGCTTCAATGAAGGGATTTATTATTCAATAGGAAATATAGACTCCTCTCCATGTACAAGCTGATATGGAGAAAAATTGGTGGAAGTCTTAACCGTGGTCCTATAGGCCCATAAAGCAAGATATAACATGATATGCCAATTCATTTTTCTTTGTACGATGGTTCATTAGAGAATGGATTTAAGTGATTTGTTCACTACTTCAACTTGTCCATTCACCTGAGGGTAATAAGAAGAGGAGTGCTCCTGCTTATACCCTAACTTTGAGGCCAACTCTTCCATCATTCGATTGTGAAAGTGCCTACCATGGTCAGTGACAAGCTCTTTCAGAATACTGAACCGAGTAATAATTTGGTTGAATACAAAATAGGTGGCTGTCTCATCGTCGGATTTAATCATGGGAATATCCTCAACCCATTTCGTAAAGTAATCAACAGCCACTATAATATGATGATGCCCCTAGCCAAAGCTGGGTTGCAATCCATGAAGTCAATCCCCCACTTGGTGAAGGGACAAGCGGTGATAATTGGATGTAATGAGGTAGGATATGAGTGCATATTGTGTGCAAACACCTGGAAAGGATGACACTTCTTGACCGCATTGACACATTTTTTAAAGATCGACGGCCAAAAATATCCCGCTCTCAATATTTTTTGGGCTGTAGAAAATGACCACCAAACACCCCTCCATGGCAATCATTTAGCACAACCTTAGCCTCTTCATGGGTTAAAGAAAGACATAAAATGAAATCTACCCCACGGAGGTACAAAGTGTTGTCCACTATAAGGTAGTTCTTAGATACGTGACATAATCGTTGTCACTCATCCCGTGAAAGGTGAGTAGGGACCTTCAACGCTTGTAAATATATGATAATATCCCCATACCATGGATCCAAAGTTGAGGTAAGGAAAATATGCTCATTGACAAACATATCCTCATAAACCTCCTCCTCCTCCTCCCTTGGGAAATCAGAAATGAGCTCCACAAAAATTAATGATTTCTTCGATTTCGTCGAAAAAAACTCAAGATCAAATTCTTGCAAAATAACAATCCATTTATTATACTTTCCCCCGATCATCCTTCTAGTGAGGATGAATTGAAATGGATGGACATGAGCTACCACCAAGGTCTGGCAAAGGAGAATGTAGTGTCTAAATCTCTGAACCACATGAACAATAGCTAAGGAAAGTTTCTCCACATGGGAATAATGGATTTCCACATCTATAAGGTTCTAACTCAAATAATATATGACATGATCATGGAGCTCCTCATCCTCCTGAACCAAAACCATACCAATCATCTCCATGGACGCGGCCACATAAATCAAAAAGTCATGGCTATAGTCGGGTGGACTAAGCATGGGGGCCGATGCTAAGGGTCGCTTAAGAGCATC
Organism: Pseudotsuga menziesii; assembly: GCA_001517045.1. NCBI lineage: Eukaryota > Viridiplantae > Streptophyta > Pinopsida > Pinales > Pinaceae > Pseudotsuga > Pseudotsuga menziesii. Next base: position 409,538 of record LPNX011156238.1, read on the forward strand.
AAAGGACTCTTGGGCTCACTCATCCCAGCAAAAGGTAGTGTACTTCTTTAAAAGATGCATAAATCCTTTACTCAAATTGGCAAAGTTAACCACAAATATCCGTAAGAATTTTTCCATGCCTTGCAAACATTGAAGATGTCTAATATTTCTCGGGGGAGACAATTGAAGTATTGCCTCAACCTTTAAGGGATCAACTCTTATACCCTCCTTGGAAACAATGAACCCTAATAAGAGACCATAATTCATGCAAAAGATGCACTTATGTAGATTTCACCTAACCTGGTAATGGCGGCATCTTTTGAATACTAATCTCAAATGGTAGGAATGATGCACTCTCAGCCGAGAATGAGAAGCTAGGTCATCCAAAAAGACTTCAATAATCAATTTGAGATCATGAAAAATCAAGGTCATAGCCCGTTGAAATGTGGATCCAGCATTTTTAAGACCGAAAGGCATCTTTTGATATGCAAATGTACCCCAATGAAAAATAAATGCATTTTTGTGTTGATCCCCAAGTTTGATCTGAATCTGATTATATCTGGAAAATTTGTCCATAAAGGAAAATACCTCGCTTCCCACACACTCATCCAAAATTTGATCAATAAATGGTGTGGAAAAATTATCCTTAGTACAAGCACGGTTTAAATCGCGGAAATCAGTGCATATATGGATCGTTCCCTGCTTCTTATCAACCGGAATGGGGTTTGAAACCCACACCGTCAAGGGAATGAGATAGATAAAACCTTCTTTTAACAACTTTTCTATCTCAGCCTTAATCATGGGTGCTTTTCGAGGATTCACCGTACGCAAATGTTGTCGAACAAGCTTCGTATTTGATAGGTCTTAATTTCATGTTCGACAATATAAGGGTCGATACTTGGCATTTCTTCGTATGACCAAGCAAAGATGTCATGAAATTTTTTGAACAACTTGTTATACTCCTGAATCTTAGCATGGGAAAATTCTATCCCAATATAGACATTCTCAATCTTTCTAGGATTGTGAGAGATATTGATAGGAATAGTAAGTGATATATTCGCCATGTTCCCATCATCTATCTGACCAGGAGAGCTTAATGGAAGCACGGGGCTACCAATATTCTTGCTAAGAATCTCCCTAAAGTCCTCATGCTCCAAACAGTCAAGCTCAGGAAGAAAATAAGATATATGATGTAACTCTTCCCAAGGTGGCTCAACCCCAGACATGGCCTCAATAATAGCTTCATCTAACGGAAAATTAGTATCAAGGAAATCATGTGCATGAGAGGACTCAACTTCCCATGCATGCAGCACATATGGGTCCTCTTATTTTATCCATGAAGAGGAAGGACTATGCTCTGCAACACCATCAAGATTCACTTGATATGCAATCATTGCTGCAAGCAATGACACGTTCGTTTCAATAGGTCCGTTTGAAGGACTCAGTGTAGGAAGAATCCAAGGATCTTCCATATGGGTAGTGCAAAAAGACGCCGAACTCAATGAAGATGAATCCCCATCTAAACTAGATCTTATCATAAGGACGGGTGCAGGACAACTAAATGTTCCCATAAGGGATGGATACATGCCTACACCCACACTCCCAGTTGTCGACTAAGAATGATCGATAATCAGGATAGAAGCTCCCGATGATGCACTAACACTCAGATTTTTGAATGATGTCTGATCAATCATAACAATATTCCCATTAAATGGAAATCATACAAGTTGAAATAGAGAAGAGGCTACGGCTTGCATACTATACATCCAATTTTGACCCAGTAAAGATGGTAATCAAGGAGCACATCAACCACCTCTACCTCGATCGTGACAGTATTCCCTCCCAAATGGACCTTAAGAGAAGGAAGAATTCTATGTGGCCAAAACTATCTACCATCAAAGGTAGTCAACATGGTAGCGAATTTAGACAAATCGGGAGAACCCAAACCCTTCCAACACGACAAATACATCATGGAAGTAGCAGCGCCTTCATCAGTCATAGTGTGTTTGACAGTCATGTTAATACATTCTACATGAATCAAGAGAGACACATAGTAAAGCAAGCAAGGTTTTAGTCCCATGGTTTCAAATTTGATGACGAAAGAAGAGTTATCATCATTCACCCCAAGAGCAGAAATCAAAGCTTTCCTTTGCGAAGGACAACTATGAAGAACTTCAAGCGTAGACATTACACAAGGAGTTTGGCCCAAATCCTCGACAATAGAGTAGTTCTAGGTGGCTCAAGCATTAGGATTGTGCTCCGAACACTTTAGGACTCCCTTAGGAATGCGAGGTGCAATCTCAGGTTTATCCATAGGGTTTTCAATATGCAAAGGGCTCTCGGTAGGAGGGGGTTCCTTCCCAAGGTCTGGTTGTGACGAACCATAGTCTTTCACATGAGTCACAACCTTAATAGTATGCACCATGTTGATGCACTCATGACCAGTACTATTTTCTGGCGGATTTTGATCTCTAGCCGATGCTAAATGAGGTTCATGGGTCCTTGAGTTCATATTTTGATTATGGGGTAAAGGATTGGTCAGCACAGTTGGGCCCTGTGCTATGAACCTTGACATGTCTTCCATATGAGGGCACAAGTGAGTGAGGTGGTCATCCTTACACAATTTGCAAGGAAACTTAACCTTACATTTAGACTGATTTTCCCCCCCAGCATTACGGTCGTTCTTGTCATTAAAATTGGAATTTTCATTCTTATTCCCACCCTTACGATTGTTTTTACCCTTTTTCTTATTCCTTTCGGGCTACTGGTAGCCCTTCTGGTCCAACAATTGCATGAAAAGTACACTCACCATTTGGGTGGGTTGAGAAGAAGCTGTGGCTTATCCTAGAGTGGATTCATTTACAGACAATTGACTCACTTGTTTTGCAACCGAATACACAGGTTTGGCACTTGTATAACCCACAATTCCATCGTCATGTGGTCCAGTCTTGATCTTGGGATCAAAACTAAAATGCAGAGAATTAGGTATGATCTCGTCTAATAATCCGAATTGAGCATAAATCAAATCCAATTCATGTGCCCTAAAAATTGATTGTTCCCCATTCTGAACTCCAGATGTAGAAACATCCTTCGTGATGTAAGGTAACAATGATTTAAGGAACCACTCAAGGAGAAACTCTGGCAGTATGAAAGCTTTAATCAACCTCTTCTATCTATGCCACTCTTGGATATGGTCTGAGATATGTGTGGCTTTGTCCCACCGAAATGTCGACAAGAGTTTTGTATCAATGTCATAATGCATTGGTAGTTGGAAGTGATTGAGGAAAGTCATAGCAAGATCATCAAACAAAATGAATGCCCCCCTCGGTAACTCTATGGACCATTTCACTGTAGGCCTGGTAAGGGTGCATTGAAATAGCCTTGAATGGATCGAATCATCATGTAAGGAATTGGAAGATAACCAAAGGTGAAAGGTAGTGACATGATCACTAGGATCTTCTCCTAGTTTTCCCTCAAATTTTGGAATGTCTGGGGGAAGCTTAGTAGGGACAGCCATCCAAGCTGGGTCATGAGATACAGGATAGTTCATTAGTCTCGATAATTCAAGTAAATTTAATGTTGTGAGGAAAGGGATCCTAGGTTGAGCCAGTCTATGCCATGCTCCCTGATAGTTTTGGTTCATATAAGGATGACTACTGTAAATACCATGGCCTTGGCCATAATATCCTACTCCCATTTGACCTGTGTAGGGTGTCATGGAAGCATTATGATGTGGCGTACCTTGACTATGTGGTTCTACGAAGCCATAATTAGAAGAGTAAATGGGTTGTTGATACCCGTACCCATAAGGTTGATAGATCGATCCATACTGTGGTCCATAAGATTGTCCATGAGAAGATCCATAAGATGTCCCATGGGATATCCCATGAGAAGCTCCATAAGTAAGGATATGGGGTACTCCCTGCGATGGAACATAAGACGATCTAGAAACAGGAATATGACCTCCCAAGACAACATGAGATACTTGACTCTGAGATACTACTGTGCAAGCAATCATAGTACGAACCTGACTAGTAGCAACATTCCAACCTGAAGGACCACGAGAATGCAGGGGAGGAAGGGTTGTCAAAAATGCATTTGAAGGAGTAGGAATCAAGGACGAAGGGACATGTGAAAGGATGTAATTAGTATTCCCTATGGTCACTCGTCTTGGTTCTGGTATCTGCATATGACTACTAACATTAGGTCTAGGATGGACACGTGAGGTAGATTCCACCGCTGAGATGGAAGGTACAATGTGACTAGTGCTCCCAAATATCTCTGCATGGAAAGGAATAGGAGTGCCCCTAGGCATAGTGTTAGGTTCAATTTCTGACTCGACATGATGCGTCGGATCATGTGCAGGGATATCAGGCATGCCATAACTAAAATGACTAGTTCTTGTGGGTTCATGGTGAGTCGCATCGCCCGAAAACCAATACCGACGACCTGTGAATGAGGGATCATAACCGAAATGTGAATGTATATCTAGTGAAGGATCATATATAGGAGTAGGATCTTCCTCCCCAACCTCTTTAGGTGGAGAAGACATCTCAGGAATCTCATCTTCATGATCTCCCATCGTGTGTGAATCAATGTGAGAAGTAGTCCACCCGAACTATCTATTTCTCTGACCCAAAGGAAGACAAGATGTTGAAGGTGGAAGTCCTACTAAACAACAATAACGATGAAGTTCCACACTTGAATCCACAATGACTCAAAAAATGAAAAAGACTCTATCTAATTACGCAAACTCTAGACGAACTAGTGTGCATAGAGCATACACCTATATAATGTAAATCCAAATCACAATAAAGCAAGGGTAGGATATGTGAGCTCCTAAATGAAGTGGATATGTCTTGCCTAAAAGAGTATTGAGACTCCCATACACAACAAGTGGAGGTTCGTAACCAATTATTGTGGCCCTCAACTTCAACACATATAGCGACTGTGTTTTCTGACCCCAACCTGGTCGGGACACCTGCAGAATAACCTCCACAAAGTACCCCCTTGATAACCTAGGTAAGGAAACTAAGGTCACCTCAATATAATTAATGCTTAGGCAGATAGTCGTAGGTGGGATTGACCGTATGGGCAGGGTAGTAAAGCCCAAAATTCCTGAAAGATCCCCCAGATATGAATACAATCCTGGCAATATCTCTGGTAATACTCAGTTATGACTAGGGGTCATCCCAATCAATAATTGCTCACACTGCCTTGTGCTTAACTCCCTTGTAAGAGGAGGATCCTGAGAAACACTAATTATACCAAGGAATTTCACACTCTCACCTGGACAGACACATACATGTTTTTGTTTAGTGGTCTTGGAGATTTTACTCACAATGAACTATTCCAAGACCCTAAAACCTAATCTTGTTGGTGCACCCTATAAAAGAAAAGAGTGTAATTCATTTTATTATGCGTTGATTTTAATTGGCTTATTACTCAAAAGGGTAAATGATCATGCAACTAGTGGTGTTATGACGCAACAAGAAGTAAAATGCACACCTAACAATCATTGTAAATGCACTGTGTCAAATGAAAAACTGGGTATGCTACTACGTGAAATGCAAAATTCTCCTTCAAATGAAAAATGCAGTCATTCCTATATGAAAATATGTCTAATAATTTTCCAAGCAAACCTAGTGCAAGTACCATGCAAAATGAAAAATGCGATGATGTATAATGATGCAAAGAAGCAAATATTTTTGTAATTTTTTGAATTAAAATGAGATAATAAATCAAAAGAATGACTCTACCATCCCCATACTCTGCAAGCACTATCAAACAGCACCCACACAAAGCTTTAAGGCAAAAGAGACCTAATGCACTAATCCCAAAACAAAAAATAGAAAATGCAATGATAAGAACATTCTTAAAAAATTCAGCCTAAAAAGCATCTCTGGTCAGAAACAGAGGTGTATACAGACTCTAGAAGCATCCAAGGAGACTCAACACTCATCATAACTCACCCAGCAACACTTAATATTCCCTTAAAAATCAAAACTCATGGCATATGCAACTATGTGTAGAAAACACGTGTATATACATGGAAATCCCAGTAAAAACCGCGTATACACGCAACTGTGAAGCAAAAACTCGCGTATAAGAAGAAAAATAAATGAAAAAAGAAGGTAAACAGACAAGTTGAGACAAAATTTACTCCTATCAGACACTACCAAGCAAACATGCCCCCAGACCCGACTCAGAAACAAAGAAATCAGAGCAATTCAAGAACATTGAATGTCTATAAAAAAACCCCAAAGGAAATGACTAGGAACTCCCCAGTATGGTCGCCACTTCTATTATGGAGAAAGATCCCTATGGCTTGGGGTACCACAATAGATAGATTAACCGCAAAAATCAATCCTTTCCCATATGCAAGAGAAACCAAACAGCTAACACTAAAGGATCTCGATACATACCTTATTCCATATGGTTGATGTAGATCCCCGGCGAGCTTTTCCACTCTCGCTTGTATTGATAATTTGCTCTCTCAACATTCAGCAAACAAGACAAGCATGGTATATATAGTTGTGTTAGACCTATTTTAGCATATAAAATAACATATAAGCATTTAAAAGCATCCATGGATTCAATACTCATTTAAATCCACATTATTGGATAGGAAAAGATATTTCTATTAATATAAATCAGAGATTACAATAGTGACAACCTCTGTCAGCACATCTGCGAATCAGAGAAACTGATTGCTCCACCACTTCAATCCTCCATCTCTCGATGGCAAGCTCACAAGCAAAGGAAAGCTTGGGAAGAACACAAAGTGCTCTAAGGGACAAAGGGATGCAGACTCAAGTATAAGCTCCGGCAACAATGGACTATAGTTTTCTTGCTCTTCAATTCCTCTCCCTTCAATATATCCAAAGGGTTCCTTATATAGTGCTTCAATGGGGTAATGGAAGGTCAAATCCGAGCGATCTCAAGGCATATGGAAGGCCAAGAGACAAGTGACTTAGATCCACATCAAGGAAAACTTCAAAAATATTTGGCCTTTTGCACACATCCCGATGTACGCGGGTTTAAGGGTCAAATCCACGTATATACGTGAGAATAGGTTTAAAAGTCATGTATAGAAAATAATGCATGTTTTTAGGGATGATATTGGAAACATCAAAGTTACAAAAATGGTCCATGGGGTCTAAAGAGTCTGCAGAGGGACAGGGAAGGCCATAAAGGTGTGATCCACCATGTGTGGTAAAATCAGCTGTAACAATTTATCTCTTTCTCTTCAACAACCCCTCTCCTCCCCAATAATGATTTATACTGCTATCTCTTTATCTCTCCCAACCTCTGTCCTCCCCCATAATGATTTCTATGTCTATCTCTTTCTCTCCACCAACCCCTCTCCTCCCCTATAATTATTTATTTCTGTTTCTCTCCCCCAAATCCCCTCCTCCCCCCTACCCCATATTATAGCCCAAAATGGAAATTATCTGTCTGTGATGACATTTATATGTTATGTTGCATGAAGAAAATTCCATGATGACACTTCATGAAAACTACTGTTCGTCACCCAAAAGACCTTTCTGGATGGAAGGGTCATATCATGAGTTGTGTAGCTCTGTTTTACCTCTTTTATCGACCATTGGAAAATTAACAGACTAAGGAACAACTTTATAGAACAAATCAACTCCTGAAAATTCTTGGAAATACATTTAAAATGCATTTTTTGACAAATACATGGGTTATGACTGTTCACCTACATTTTTCACTTGGCATACATGTGTTGTTAGTGTTGCACCCATGTATGCATTTAGAAATGGTCACTTCCTCCTCGGTTGTGGCTGCCATATCCTCGACCCTAACTCTATATATTTTTATATAAGAGAGGTAGAAGAGACCATGAAATGGGAATGAGCCTTTGGTATTCTTATGCTAGAAGAATTTAGACTCTCATCCCCCTCATCCTATGCCTTAGTTTTCATCTACCCTTGCTGTAGACTTTGGAGGATGAGAATCTTGGCGGAGAGAGGCAAGAGATCTAGATATAAGGTTTCACAAGGTTACTTGCATCAGGATAAGTTATATCTTGTACTTCTTCCATTGATTAATAAATATTTAATGTTCTTCCCTTTCCAAATCACTATTTATATCTCATTTTATAATCATATGTTGATGTTGATGAGATTAGGGTTTTATGTTGTATTGAATATCATCACCTTACATGTGGTAAAATTTGTTTGAGGGAGGTTTGAATTTGTTTTACAGGTCTCTTGGTTGGAGAGAAAGAAAAGGGATAAATGGAAGCTTGGATCAACCTTCATTATATAAGGTATAAACCCTCCTAACCATTAAAATATTGCCATATATTCATACTTGTGGATATTAATATATCAGTTTGTATACCCCTAGTGTGTTGGTGTCCTCAACCCCAACCATACGATCAATTGCTTAACAACACCCCTAATCGCTGACACCCCTCTCTCCCCTAGTCCCTATCTCTCTCTCTCTCTCTCCCATAACCCCCTAATACTCCTCTCTCTCTCTCTCTCTCACCCCCATACTCCTCCCTTTACAACTATCCCCCTCCTCTCTTTATCCCTCTCTCCCTTCATCTCCCTAACCCTTACTAACCCTCTCTCTCACTCTCTCACAACCCTACTCATGCCCCTAACATAAATCCACCCTCCTCATGTTAGTTTATCTCCCCCCTCTATTCCCCCTAACCCTTGCTAATCCCTTCTCTCACTCTTGATCCCCCCTAATCCTCCACCTATACCTTATCCTCGCCCCTCTTTATCTCTCCCCCAACCCCTTCATACCCATGGCTCTCTCTCACACTCTCTCTACCGCTAACCCCTCCTCTCTCTCCCCTAATACCCTGCTACTCTCTGTACCCATAACCACCCGCTCTACCCCTCTCCCTCTCTCACCTACTCCCCTTACCCCTCTATCTCTCTTTTTCTCTCCTGCTAACCCTACTCCTACCCCTCTCTTTCTATTTCTACCAATCCCCCCCACCACTTACCACCTACACATCTCTCTCTCCACCTCCACTATATACCCATTCTACAATATAAATACCATAATCCTACCTAAATCCCTAACCCCCAACCCTGATATCTATCTCTTTCTCTCCCAAAACACCCTCCTCCTCCTTACTCCTAATGTAAATTGGATGTCTATAACATTTCACGTGCATTTAGCTGTACAAAACAAGTGTGTGTTGTAGCTCTAAAAAACATCTACATGTTTTGTAGAGATAAAACAAACATGAATTTTGGTTTTCATGGAACCCATATATGAAGGAAAAATAAATTTGAATTTAAATGAAATAAAATCGTGTTCTTTACAACCTAAATCTAGCCTCGTCACATGTTCATGTTTCATCTGTCTTCCTATAAGTCTTCTTGAAAGTTACTTCATTTTATAAAAACATGTGCTATAAAATATGGTAAACCATAGCTAATTGGGAATTTCATCCATTTTCTCAATATGCATGTGTTTTACCATTCATTACCGTATGCTACATACATTCATTTTTTTTTATGAAATTTTAGACCTAGATAGCATTTTTCTGTAAATTCCAAATATGTAATTTTTTAAGTATTATTTTTTTCTTTTTCTCTTTGCACCCACACTTCATGTATTTTTTTTGAGGTTTCATCACCTGGGTAATTAAAAAAGTTGTAAATTATGAAAATTATTTTGGAAAAAAAGTGTTGCACTAGTGTTACTTGTTCTCTATGTGTCTACCTGTTTTTGTAGGTTGATTCCATCATTTAGGCTCTAAAAGGATGCACCCATACACACATATACCTTATCATTTTCCTAGAAAAATATTTACCTGTTAGAAAAGAACAAACTTGACATAGTTATGAAAAAATTCAATAGATAAAATTTATATATTCATAAACATGATCCAGTTTTCTACATTTCATCATTTTTACTCAAACCAAGATTCATTGTGTATGTATCTCAAAATATCTATCTAAGTTGAGGGATTCCTATTTTTTCAATTTTGTATTGTGTCTAATGCATTAAAGAGACCCTCATTATCTTTCACCATCTTGACGGTGATACTACAAGATCCTCACATTGAATCCCAACAATAATAAATGAAATCTGAAATAGTACTTGGATCCAAAGAGATACCAATAAGATTATTTAAGAAATTAACTATGAACAAAGATACCAGAAAAATAATAAATTTCAAGGAAAGATTATTCTTTCCAAATGTCCCTTATAAATGACTATAGTGGGTGTACAAAATATGTACGAAGGTCAAAGTTGAGAGAGAAAACCACAAACTTTCAATGCACATTTTTCAAATCCTAACTTGATACTCATGTTTACCACAACAAACACATGAAAAATAATATGGAAATGTGGAGGAGTCCCTTCATGGTTGGAAATTGAGTTATTAGGTATGTTCATACTCTTAGGAAAGCTACATAATTTGACTTCATAAACCATATATGTCGATGATTTCTTTCCATGGAAAGACTTCTAGTATAGCTATGGAGTGAAGCATGGAAATATATACTTATAAGCGTTGACATAGATTTCAGTTGGACAAAATAATCCAACCCAATTTAAACTTTTTCTACTGAAGAATAGTAGTGTTAGTGGGGAATGGAGCCAAGGAACTATATCTATAAATATCTTCTTCTAGGGGAAGGACTTCCACTTCAAGTTTTAAATTGAAGCAAGGAATAACAAAAATCATGTTTCATTCATAGATATCCATGGGACGTTACACTTCAACGATCCATGTATGAAATATTTGGTGGGACTCATAGACATGAAATCGTAGCTACATGTTCCTCTAAGAGAAGTTTGGATGGAGGGAATAACTGAAGGAAACTAGAATTGTAACCTATTTCGGTATATATAAATGGTATAAATGACTTGATAAAGTGGTAAATACCTAAGTTAATCATACCATGTCATAAACCATATAGGTGTATGCAATATTTGTATATGGTTTCTCTAGGAAAACCAAATTTAAAACCAAAACTTTAAGATATTGATGCAAAATTGAGTTGATCCATCTCTAATATTTCTTGTTGCACCTAGTATGGAAAAAGAGAAAGTTGTATTGGAACGGAAGGGAACCATGACACCCTTGTCATCATGTAGAAAAGAAATGGAACCACATAGGCTCTATCAATAAAATTTTGTTTGGAGTGGATAAGAAAAGTGATGTCTAAAAAAAAACACATGCCAAAGTGGGGGACCTCAATATGGGCCTCCACAGGGGGGAGACCTCCAGGTGGGGGCCCTTCAGGTGGAACTCCAAATGGGGGACCTATGAGAACACCTCTAGACAAGGGACCTCCGGGTGGATCTCCATACATATTTACAAATGTGCTTTCGTATATAGGTACATTCAACCAATTAGGTCCCCCCATGGGATATTAGGGTTACAAGTATAATGGATTCTAGGAAAACCATTTGCTAAGGTAATGGGTTGATAGTTATGGGTATCCATTTCTTGTTGATTTCTTGGGTGAAGGTATCCCCATGTAGGTTGATTGGGCATTGGTTTTCCATGTGTGGAGGAAGAAACAATTACATTTGTAGTTGTGGAGGGTGGTCTAGCCATGGGATTCCCTAGAGAAGCACTCTACCCAAAACTTGAAATAGTTCTCATGGTCGTAGTGACATCATGTTATGGGGATTGCCCCGTAGTGACAAGATGAATAGGAGAACTAGGGATAGATGAGAGAGTTGGAGTTGAGAGGGAATGGATAGAAGGTTGGATGAGATCATAAGAAACCACACTTTGAATTGGTATTCCAAATATAGTAGAGGCATATGATCGAACACGAGCATGGTGATATTCGGTAGTGGCTCTTTCCGAATGGGTTGGAAAAGGAGAAAAAATTCTCCTTCTTATGATTTCTCCCCTTGTGCGTAATTTAGACACTATCTCACAGATAGGTCTAAAATACTCATCATTCGATAACAACATTGAACTAGGTGGGGTGGCATAAGTTAAACAAATAGTGTTGTACTGATAATTGTCTGTCCCAAGGAATTTTCCCAAAAAGGAGCATTTGGACCAAGGGTGGAGAAAATACCCAATCTTGTGCACCAAAATGCCCTTCTATAGAAAATCTAAAAGTTGAATCATGTGAAGGAGGAAATTGTGCCAATACCAAGATAAAGGCAGGTGGATCATCTGAAGAAGAATACTCTTCTTTTCATTCAACAACCAGAACACCTTCCAAGGAAGGATCAATTGTGGCAGGATGGTCCATGGTGAGCCCTTGTCTTTATTCCATGGTAGCAGGAAATTCGGGTGGTAGACCCTGCAATCTGCGAGATCTCCTCACATGTGGTTCATACAAAATTATGGGTAACCACTTATACTCTAAATATTTACTATTCAAAAAGATCACACACAAAAAATTCTACACAATCTAAGGTTAGAAGCAAACTTAAGTGAAAAGAGGAGATTAGAAAGACAAAAATTCACTACGATTTTCAACTTGTCGCAACTCGTGATATATTGTAGGGTCGAACAGTAAAACATGACAAGGAGTATTGGGACCATACCCTTTCCTGAATACTCAGCTACCTAGATGACACATGCATAGTAGCTCCTCGAGCGTTGTTCTTGTTGTATTGCTCCAACAATACGACCAAAAGGATTTTCTCAATTGGTATCGGTTCTTAGAAGGGTTTCCCTATATACAAAAGGTATGTGGGAGCTTGTTGTAATCCCACATATCACAAAGGATTACCAATAATACACATTAAATACATACAGACATATCAGAAACAAGAGACAAGAACATAGATGTAAGAATACATATTATATTATAATAGAAGAGTCCATACAATACACAGAACTAAACCAAGTTCTCATCTGGCTCAACAGCCTAATATATATGATTTAAAAAATAGTTACAAATAACTACCTGTCAGTTCTGTCAACTGACACGACCTTAGGTGGCCAACCTAATCTCTAATTGGTCGGCCGATCAAATTAATCAGCTAGTCAACTAGATCCTCCAACATCTCCCCCACGAAAAAAATTGTTCTTCGTCCCAAAGAAACAAGGGAGGTACTCAAAAATTATTTGGTTGTATACAGTAGTTATTTCTTTATTTATCCTTTTATGGGATGTGTAGTCTGATAGTTGGTCTTTTCTGTACACAGACTTCCATAATTGCTTCTGTTGTCACTGCCATCTGATGTTGAAATTTCATCCAACTTTGCAGTACATTTTGGATGTCGATCGTTAATGTTGTAAGACTTGAGAGTGTCAACATATTCTCTTGAATGGAAAGGTCTTCTATCCTTTCCATTTCATGACCCATAAACTAGTCCTTCTCTACTGCTATCTCAAAAAATATTTTCATCTATAGGCAGATGATCCCTAATTTGTCTAAGCTCGGAATTGCCTGCCGCACTCACTGGTGTGCTTGTCATTCGAGCTTCTACAGTTTGGTTGTTTCAAGCACGATTTGATCTTCAATAGTGCTTCTGAGTGCTTCTTCTGTGCTCTTCCTCTTCTCCATTGCTTGGATTTCTTTATGGGTCTGTCAGTTCTACTGGAAGACTTGCCCATAATAAGCAGGCCAGTCCCGTAGTACTCCTTCTGTGATGACCGACTCCTCCATGTGATATTGAAGCCCTCTGTAAGCTTCGGAGAAGGTTTTGTGTTGTTGCATCGGTAGTCGAGTTGTTTCTTATTTTTTCTCTTCCCTTGTGTTTTTCATCTATGTCTGTAGTGCCGACACCATGCTTTCAAATAGCTGATATTCTTTCTCTAGCGGCTTGTCAATATCGAACTCTGCTGGTCCTGGTATCACAGACTGCACAAGGTTTCGACATTTGTTTAGGAAATCAACCTGTTCCCTTTCATTGTCATCAAGTTCCTTGTGTCTATTCTGGCTCCTTGTCTTTGCTTCGATGGCCAGGGTCTTCAAAAGTTGTCCCAACTCTCCATCCCTCAACTTTGTTGCATCAACTGTAGTGGTCGACCCGAGTTGGATGATGTGACCCATTTTCACTTATGGTTGATGGTTTCTCCTCTTTATATCTCTCTTTCTCTTATGCTTTTGCTTTGCTTGATGTTGTTCTTGTGTACCTGTGAAGGTTATATTTTTTGGCAATGGGTTGTCTGGTTGCCGGTCTGTAATGGTTATGGGAACTTCCAGTTGGGTTTGCGGGATGAGTGCTGTAGGTGGTTGTGTATCTGGTGGATTTTGTATAGAGGGTCCAGATACAGATGTTGGTACTGATGGTTGCTGCAGAGGTGGTTTAGGTGCAGCTGGTTTAGTTGCAAGTTCTAGGTTGGGGGGTGGTTGTAGTGATGGTGAGGTTGAATGGTTGTGTGTGATTGGAGTGGTGGGTATGTTTTTAGGTGTCAGATCGTCGATATGTGGGGGTGAACCTTCCAGAATGTCGAAGAACAGTTCATCAATTTCTCAATTTATTTCTTCCATGTTCTCTTCTTCCTCATTTTTTGTCGGTTCATTAGCTGGTGGCGGGGGTTCAGGGTCGTTGGGATGAAGGATGAGGTCCGACTTGCGACGACTTGAGTTGTCATGTCGAGGTTCCTCAAAAATGTGCATTGTCATGTCGAGGTTCGGTTTTTGGGGTATTCGGCTAGGTTATGGGGGAGCAGGCTTTTGTAACCCACCAATTTCAAATAGAGGCATTTTGGTGGTGATCTTTTGCATAGAGGTGAGTAACTCAGGCAATTTTTCAATGTACTCCTAGAAGTCTCTGTCTCGATCGAACCTCTCCTTTAGGGTGTCTGTCATAGCATTCTTGCATATGTTGACTGAACTTATTGAGGGGAGCTCTGGAAGTGTTTCCTGCATGATTTTGGTCAAGGATGGGGGTGGGGGTGTAGACACTAGGTCGACAACATTTTTGGCCGTGGAGGTATTTGTGCTTTTTTCCTTTTTTGGTTGACCTTGCTATGCTCCTTCCTCAACAAATTTTTGGAATTGTGCCTCCACTGAAATTTTGCTTGCTACGGAATCTTCTATGATGTCGACTGCCCTGGCTACTAGTTTGTCTTCATATTCTGATAATTCTTCAATGATAAGATTATGCTTCCCCTTCCCCTGTTTCTACTCCTGAATTTTTCTCCTTTTCCTCGAAGCTGCTATTTCCTTTGATAGCTTATAGATTTTTTCTTTGGTTACAGCATACTCGGTGTTTTCATCTTCCATGTCATCCCCTAGTCCTTTTCCTTGCCCTTGTTGTTGAGTTGGGTTGATGCTTTCTTCAGCTGGATTGGTTACCTATTGTTCTATTTGTTCCCCTTCCATTTGGGATGTCGGCGGTATGATTGTAATTTGTAGTCGACTGGTGTCTTTTGTTGGTGTTTCCTCTGACACAAATGTGTTAATGTATAACCAGAGTTCATAATCTTCTTCTTGTTCTTTGTCTATCAGTGACTCCTCTATTGCTAGGTTCGTCTCCTTGGCCTTTGTTGGTATCGACAGTTTTGTTCCAGAATGTTGAGCTAGCTCCTAGAAGATCTCTTCGACTGTTGGATAATAGTCGAGAGTCTTTACTTTTTCCTTGGTTCCCTACATGTACCAAACCGATGTATGGTCAAGTTCCAGCTGTATGTACATGGTTTTGGGAAGACTTTGTCGGATGTTCTGGGGAACCCTCCATCTGGTTGTCTGGATTTTAAGCTGTTGGAACCAATTTTCCAACATCACCTTGTCGTTTTCCAATTCCTTCATTGTTCCAGTCTGAGTGAATGGTTTGAATCTCCACATATGGAATCTTGTGGGTTCTTGAAACTAATTGTCCCCGACAGGGCACAAGTAGTACATCACTATCCATATTATAAGGGACGGGAACCTTATAACCCCTCCCAACTCTTGACATTTTTCGTAGATGCCTTTAAGCATGTCGGCGACATACTCAGCCCATCTGTAGATTTTCCCTATGTCGGCAATGGTATCCACTACCTCTAGCATATATAGCTTTAGGTCGCTTCCTCAACCTGTGGGTGTAAGCCCCGTTGCTATGATTTTAGCCACAATTTGTGGCATTCGAGGTTGTATCTGGATAACCATTAGCCCTTTTGAGTTTTTGCCCAATGGTGATCCGGTTAGTTGCTCTACCAGCCCTTCTTTTATGTCAACTAGTACTGGGTCACCTTGGATGGATAGACGATTCAATTTGTATATTAGTTCGCCAGAGATCTCGACTGGCTTATCGAAGTAGAATCTGCCAATGTGGTATCGGGTTATGATGAATTTAACTGTTGCCTCCTTTGTACCTCCAAAACATGCCATGAACGGTGTGTTCATGTAGTTCATCATAGTAATGTGGTTTACCTTTTCTGTAGCTAGGGTTGGTTTCTTATCGACATAGGCCCATTCCTTGATCTCAGCCCATGTTTTTTCCCATGAGGTATTTTGAATCGTAGCGTTCTTTATGTTTCTTAGTCTCCTTAATAATGGGGTCTAAGAAATTTTTATTTCCTTGGTCTTGGCTATAGCTCTGGTTTGTTTTGATGCCATCTGGTCGGGTTTCTGTTCGACTTTACTACAGGGTTCTTGGTTCTCAGTTTTCTATTTGCTAAGTTCCTCTCTCTGTTTGAAATACTGTAAATGATCCTCTTGTAGTCTAGTATTTATAGGTGATGCATTTCACGTATTTGTCGATGGGTGTATTAATGGCAGAAGTGATGGTCCAACGTCAGTACTTGAGTTTGTGTTAATGTTCATATGATTTTGGCGCTCGTAGTCATGAAGGCGTGATGTGACTTTCAGGGTCGTTGGTCGATGTCAATCGTGTGAATGGTCGATTGTGGTATCTCGGTGGGTGTAATGTTGGCTGCCGAAGCGTTGATTTTTTGTCATCATGGTTTATGCGTATTGGTTTTGTTTTGCTTTTTGGATTTTTTTTTCAGATTTTTATAGTTTTTGTCTAACCGTTATGGTCGTTATATGTTTTTTTTTTAACTTCTTTTAATTTTTGTACCACTTTAGTCGGGCACCATTAACAAGTTTTTGAAATATTATGCCTTGTAACGTCCTTAGTCGGACTGATCCGTTGGCATGAATTTCTTCGACAACGTAGGGTCCCATCCATTCTATATGTAGATTTTTGGGTTTCCCTTTTATTGGACTGTTGTATAGTAATGCAAGGTCCCCTATCGACAAGTTTTTGTTTTTGATATTGTGGTCGTGCCATGCCTTCTGTTGTTGTTTTTGGATTTCTTGATGTTGTAAAGAAATCAGTCGGTGTTCTTCAAGCTTATTTAATTGCATCAGTCAGTCCCTCCTTCCTTGTTCAACATCGACATGTAAAATATCTACGATAATAGGTGTCTGTTGTCGAAAATTTAGTGGAACTACTATTTCTTGTCCATAGACTAGTCAAAATGGTGTTTGGTCAGTTGAGAGCTTGTATGTTGTTTTGTACGCCCATAGTACTGTAGGTATATTTTCATCCCAGTCATCTTTGTCAGTGTTACATATTTGTGTTAACCATTTTATTAGTGTTTTGTTGAATGCCTCAATTGCTCCATTCGACTGAGGGTGGTAAGATGTACTCTGTCAGTGGTCAATTTGGAATTGATCTGTTAGTGTTTTAATAGTTTTATTAATAAAGTGTGACCCTTGGTCGCTGATTAGGGTTATTGGACATCCAAACTTGGTAATGATATTTTCATAGAAAAAATTAGTAGCTATCTCGCTGGAACATGTGTCAACTGGTTCTGCCTCTGCCCACTTGGTTACATACTCAACTGTAGTTATTATGTACCTTGCTCCTGTTCTTTTTGCTGGTATGGGAAATGGTCCTATGAAGTAAATAGCCCAAATTTCAAATGTCAAAATTGGGTTTACTGATATCAATCACATTTATGTACTAGGCAGAGGTTGACCTAGGTGTTGACATCTATCACATTGGCTTACAAAATTTTTACATTCTTTGTGAAGTGTCGACCACCACAACCCTGACTGTTGGATTTTCTTGGCAATTGTGTCTACTTGAAAATGTCCTCCCGCAGGTCCATAATGTGCTCCATACATAACATTATTTATTTCATCTTCTAATACACACCTTATGAGGATGTCGTCCAAGCCCATTTTATATAAGAATCCATTTATGAGGCTATATGGTGTAGCTTCCATGGCTAAGATTTGCTTCTTCTTTGTACTCATGCCTTCTAGTGCTTGTCCATCTTCTAAAAACTGAGCTATTTCATCTAATTCTATTGGCACTTGTTGGGGAGCGCACCTTAACGGTCCCTAATTTTGGTAACTCCGCGGTTTTTGTGGAAGTTGTAAGTGGAGTTACGACTCAAAACAGTCTTAGGGGTGTCGGGGTTGAGTCAAAGTCCCCTTTTTGTAATAAACCCATGGTTTAAATCCAGGGTTTAGGGTTCGGGGTGCCCATGGTTTAAGCCCATGGTTTTGTAATAAGTGCACTATAAATAAGCACTCTTGTAAAGAATTCAGGTTAGGATTTTTTATGTAAGATGAATTGAGGCGAAGCTAAGGCTATTTGTAAGAGAAGGTTAAGTCCCAGCTGTGTGCATGGACGACCTCTGCAGCTGTGTGCGTAGAGGGTTTGGGTCATAAAGGAAATCTACAGCTGTGTGCGCAGAGGCCTGCAGCTATGTGTGTGGCTTTGAGGACTTGAAGGGATCTGCAGCTAAGTGCGCAGATCAGAATTGTGGTTTTTGTAAAGAGTTGAATAAAACACAGTTCTATGGACGTAACCCCTACACAGGGGGTGAAACACGTTATATCGTGTGTTGTGGTTTCTGTTGTGTTGTTGTGTTGTTCTTTATGCATTGATAAATATACATCTGATAAGTAAGATCACTGCTAAATTAATAACTTCGTTGTGAATTCCCAATAAAGGGTTAAGCAAGTCACTGTCTGTTTATTTAGCTGCGAGGTTATATATGTGAATGTTGAATCTCTGTGTTATATGAATATAAGTTATTAAAGACTAAAGGTACAGTAATATCCCTCTTCTGCTTGCAAAAACCTGATTCTGCAGCATCCCATAGCTGTTTCGGGTGAGACTACAACTTGTTCGCAGGTTGTTGCTGAAAGGGCCAACACTGTGGGTCTTTTGTTGGTATGAAGTTAATGGTATAAAGCCCGGGTCTGCCCTATAGCCCAACAAATTGGTTCCGTTGCTGGTTGAAATCAGTACCTGCTCAAGAGGGGTTCACATCGTACCTCGAGGGCTATCTTCTGGAGACCCTCTGTGAAGGAAATTGGTGATTGGATTGATGAGACTTATCTGAAATTCACTGAGCAAGAGAACAAAGATCCGCGTCATAGTGCCAACGAATTTTTACAAAGGTATGTTTTCTGTGATGTTTATGAAATTTTCTTTGGTAGTATCCACATAGAGTTGCACTAGTGGTTATCCAGGTTAATGGAGAGAAGGACGAACTTCCAAGAACGTCAGCTTTCTGATTGGACCCCCGCAAGAATTAATATACTGAAAATGGTGAACAACGAGATATCTCGCACTGTTGATTTCTGGACAACGTGAACCCTTGAAGCATTTGTGACGAAGTTCGCCATCGACACGAGTACTTCCTTTAGCGAAGACGAGCGGCAGTTTTTCAAAGGACCAAGGGGTAAGTTTTTGAATTTATTTAGTTTGAGAATTAAAATGCTATTAGATGAAAAAGGTATATTGCTAATTGAATCCGACTGTTAGATTTACTATTACTAACCTATGTTTGCAAGTGAAAATACCTTTGATGAGAAAAGCGGTTTGCTGCGAAGTGGAAAAAGGTACAAGAGATATTTTGGATCCTATTCCCAGGGTTAGCACACCAAGTATTCCCCTGTAAATCCCGCAGATTCAAAACCCGAAGAAACCCCTTCTGTTGGAAACCCTTCGGTAACCCCGCAGCAAAGACCTATTATCCTTGAGAACACGTCACAGTCTGAAAGTCACCCTAGCCTGAGTGTTCCTGTCGTAGGTCAATCTACCACAGTAAGTTCCCCCCCGCCTACTTCCAGTCCCCCTCCAACCCCCCCTAGATCCACTATGGCCCACAAGCATGATGATATTAAGCTACCTGTTTTCAAAGGAACTCGATCAGAGGATCCAGAACAGTTCTGGTTTTTATGCGAAGTAGTGTGGACTGCTAAGAACATTATGGATCAAGATACAAAAAGAGCGTAGATGGTTACTTCTTTTAGAGACCGTGCTCTGACCTGGTTCATGAATTTTTCCAGCACTCAGAACCATGCATTGGCTGATATAAAAGCAGCAATGATAAAGGAATTTAAGAAGCCGAAATCAGAGTCACAGTGTATCACTGAGTTGAAAGAGATTCAGCAGAGGCGCAGCGAATCAGTGTGGGACTTTGATCAAAGATTCAAAGTTCTGCTAGACCAAGTCAGTTTCACCATTGGACCTGCGCAGCACAAGGAATGGTTCATTGCAGCGTTGCTACCGCATATCAGAACTCCACTCATGCAACAGAAGGTTGCTGACCAACAGGAGGCTCTGGAAATCACGATGAAGCTTGAAACCGCTCCTGTCAAAGACAATTCTGGTATTGCTCAAATCCAAGCGTAGTTGGAAGTGATGGCTCTGGAGCTTCGCAATATGAAGAAAGGAAAAACCGGGCATGAAGAGGTTTGGTGTACACAATGTCGAATAGAAGGTCATTCCAAGGAACAGTGCCCTGTGGTAAGAAATTACCTGAATACTGGTGCGCCAAACCTGTTTAACCCACAAGTCCTATATTGTGAGCTCTGCAGAACAACAGGTCAGCATCTACCTGAAGACTGCTATCTGCTACAGAGGTATGGGAAAGTACCTAAGAACCCCTATTGTAAATTTTGTAAGTCTGTGGGACACAACGAAGATAAGTGTCACAGCTTTGACCTCATGAGAGAACGAACTTACGACGCTTATCGGGTACAAAATGAGGGACAGAGCAATGATGGCTATGGCTACCGTGGTGGTGCATCAGGTAGAGGTGCTTTTGGAGGTCGTGGTCGAGGTGGTATGGCTGGGAGAGGTCGAGGCCAGGTTGTGTGTTACAACTATAACCAGGCCGGGCATCTAGCGAGAGACTGTCGGAACCCAACTACGACATGTCGGTATTTATGGGTAGTAGATCATGTGATCGAGAAGTGCCCACAGTTGATAGCTAAGATTCAGGAAAGAAATAGTGCCCCTACTAAGAATATTCAGATGATTTCTGTCCAGCAAAGACCTCCCCCAGCCATTAATGTTGTTACCCGGAGTGGAGCTACGATGAAAGTACAGAATAAGGAGCAACAGCCTGACGAGGCTTGGGTTCATAAGGCCCCAGCAAAAGTTCTAGCATTTGATATCGAAAGAGAAAAAGAGACATTCATGGAAGCCAAGTGAGATTTTGCTACTACTAGCACATCAGTAGCACCTGCGCAACAACATTAGCAATGGTCGCAGATGCAAGAAGCTTCGCTAGATAAAGTAAGTACACTGTCCTCCTTTTAACAGAGTTGTCTGAAGCTCCTCAGAAATCAAAATGCTTTAAGCGAGTTGCAGAAAGTTATTGCTTCCTGCGAAGCTCAGCAAAGTTCTGGTCAGGCAAAAGCTGTTAATAGAGTCAGGAAAACTGGCAGGGAAATGAGATTGAATGCTCAGATAGGAGAGTATGATATGACTGCTGTTATCTTGGACCTAGGATCAGAGGTAAATGTCTTAACCAAGCAAACTTGGGAAAAAATAGGAAAACCTACCCTGGATTGGTCCCCCATACATTTGAGATTAGCCAATCAGCAGAATATTGTGCCCCTAGGAAGACTCCCTAGTGTACTAGTAGATATTGATGGAGTGAGTACCTTAGCAGACTTTGAGGTAATTGAAATAATTTATGACAGCAACCCCTATCCTACACTACTAGGCATTGAATGGGAAATATATAATGATGCAGTCATCAACCTGAAGAAGAGACAGATGACTTTCGAATGGAAAGGAATGAGAGTCATAGTCCCATTGGACCCTTCTCAAGGAGAGAGATACACAGAGCCAGTAAGAGATGAAGACCAAGATGCTTTGGACCACATCTACAATATCACAGCTAAGGAAGAAGATTATGTTGATCCTACTACCAAAGGTATCATGGATTGGTAGTGTGATAGCTCCTGCATGACAGATTCAGATGATGGGTTAGAAAACTGGCAGAACAGACTTTATGAGCTGCATGGACATAGATGTCCCAGAATTACCAAATCTATCAGATGGCTTAGTGCACAGGTAAGAGTCCTACCTAATTTTGATGACTTGTCAGATCTAGAACAGTTTATTGAACAATTCTCAGACCAGATACCAGATTCATAGAAAAGGGATACTCTGGATTTAGTATTCAGAGCCACAGCAGCCAGATGGCAGAATGGCCATCAGAAGAATAGTCCTAGTTGGGAAGCTCGTCAAAAGTTCCTTCGCCTGAGAATTATGGATCAGCCCCAGGAGCTACAAAGCAGGTTTGATGGGAAGACTAGCCCTCAGGAACATTGGGCACAATGCTACGAAGCATGGTAGCATGTACCTCAGGAAGCATGGGTACATAGGTTTGTGCATACTTTGGAACCAATAGCAAAGAACTGGTACGCGGAGGCTGAGCTTCGCCAGGATACTGTAAGTTGGGATTGTCTTGTCGATAGTTTTGTGCTTACCTTTTCTACTAATGAAGTTTGTCCAGCTTTAGATGTAGCTATTAGGTTGGTCCATACTAAGGTATTTGAGGATCAAGAAGTAGTAAAATACCGGCCTGATGGGAAATCCCAAGAAGCTCATTATAACCTCGCAATTGATGAGGATGATGCTCCGCGCAATATTGGTATTCCTGAGTCAGAAGGACATTGCAACGTACATGGATCAGCAGTCAAAGCCCCTGAAGTGACTCAACCCCTGAAGACATGGACAGTCAACATTGGATCAAAAGACCAGCCTAAGTATGCTACCAGTGGAGATTATTGGGATAAAGACACGGTAAGCAAAGCGACCCAACTTCTCCATGAGTGTCGGGACTTATGTCTGATGAAGTTCCTGGAAATAAGAGGAATCAGTGCAGCTGTGGATGACATTTTTTCATGGCTCGAACCTCAACTCCATGCCACAGATGGTGTCTAGAGGTGTTGAATGTCCTCATTAGGGCGCATCCGTAGCTACTATTTGTGCCGAAGAAGGAAAGGTATGTCGAAACTTTTAAAAAAATGACCATTAGAAGAAATCAAATTTGGCGGCGCCGATACGTTCTCTGTATTAACTGCTTGTATTAATGTGATCTTGGAAAATATACCACTGTCTGGACAAGATCTCTGTCAAAATTGGTGCCATCAATGCACAGTAATGACAGTTTTCAGGGATAGATTCTATAAGAAGACACCCACACCCACAAGGTTCACATTTTTCAGTTTCTTGAGTTTTACAATTACATCCATGTCCACTGGTCGTGAGTTCCAGGAACTATTGAGAGAGTTTGAGCAGACGGGTTTGCCGAACCTTTTCAACCAACCACCTACATCTTCCCCCCATGAAGAAACTCCCCCAGCGCCGACTCAACCAATGCAGACACAATCTTCCCGAAAGAAGTTCAAACCTGAAGTTCGTTCTAAGCATAATGAAGACTACCAAAAGCAATCAGGGAAAACACCAGAGGACCCCGAGATGCCTCCGTCAGGTTCAGCAGAGGTCCCACCTGCAGAAGATGAGAACATTGCACTGAAGCATCCACCGTATCTTCCACCAGTTCGACCAGGATTCCAGCCACCTCGACGACTAAAGAAGTTCACATTACGCACCCCTTCGTTGCCCCTGGGAGTGCAGTTGGTCGGGACCATGATAGGGAAAATAGATCGGATTAAGTATGCCGACCACGACACGAATGATCGTGGAAAGTTTCCATAGTTCGTCCCAGCACAATACTTGCATTTTGTCAAATATCCAGAGACTAGCACAACATTGCTGGAAGTAAAACAGTGGGATGCTGGTTTGGATCAAGCTTGTCTGCTAAAGATGCTCGATGTTCCCCATTTTGGTCGCAGCACACAGGTAACCATAGTGGTCAAGCAGCTGCTAGCATTAGTACATGATAGCCACCTGTGGATAGGAGACAAGAAAATTCCTATTAATGGTGAGCTCATTCATAGGATCATAGCCTTACCAATAGCGGGGCCTGATCCGGGGACCGAATTTCCTTCAAAGCATGAGGATACGAAGCTCGCACAAAGCATGAAGGAACGCTTCGGCTTCACGAAGGGAAAATAAGGGTATCACACTTCCGCAATTCAACAACATAATATTTGCTTCACAGTTGAGCTTCTAGCATGCAAGATCAAGTGAAAGTGCAGACCATATGAAGTGCCTGCCCCAGTTATCATAATTGCTGCGAACTGTGCTGAATGATACAGTTACAACTGGGCAACGTATATAGCGAAGGAATTCCTTGAAGACATCCGTGATGCACAGGAAAAAGGTAGGCCCTTTCACTATTCTTGGTTGATATTCCTTATCACCCTGATAGGATGGCAAGAACCTACCGAGGCGCAGTTTGCTGCTATACCTTCGGACTTGCCTGGTGCAGTACGGTATTCCTCTCTGTGGGTTTCCCAGGATAAAACCCTACAGTAGATGACCAACTGTGTATTTTCCTTTTATATGATGAGTATCTCGTATGAGATCACAAAAACCCTTCGGCTCACTAATGAGTTATTCTCTCAATACAACGGCGCAGCCCATTTCAGTGCCGACATGCATCATATTTTCATCTAGGCCCGCGCGAATCAAAAGCATCAATGGTTTAAATTACCATATGTAGTGACCAAACAAGACATCCTCACAGTAGTTCAACAGTGGCCAGTGGAATGGTTGAAAGACGTAGGGAAAAAACCCACCATTCCAGTTCCCCTAGTTACCAATCTGGGCATAGGCCCTAGTCATACACTACAGCAAGACCCCCCTGAAGACAGTGAAGAACAAACTGAGTCGCGGCAGAGTGAAAGCGACCAGGGTGGAGACGATGGCAATGACGAAGAAGAATAAGACTCAGTTAAAACTATTTCAGATCCTAATCAACAAGATAAGTGCAAGACGCCAGAGCCAGAGGAAGTGAACAAACCCCAGTCCCGAAAGAAAATGAAGGCGTCGAAGGACAAGAATATTGACGAGGAGCCCAGCTTGACAAGTGAGAAGCTTGATCAGGCTCTCTCGAGGTCCACAGAATTTCTCACCAAGAAATGGTCTGAATTTGCAGCCACACAACTGCATGCCATCACTAGTATAGCAAAACACATTTCGGAGTTGAAGGACTTCACAGAAAAATCACTGACTGGTGCTTCAGCAAGCACTGTCCCACTAAGCGCACCGCCAGACCTAAGGCAATGGCCGGCCAGAGACAACAAAGGCCAAGTCTCGAGTGCCACCCTTATATTAACAGATGCATCGTCTCTTCTGGAGATGAGTATGAAGGTTGGAATTGATTACACTAAGATGTCCATGACGGAGCTACATCTCTGTCAATTAGCGATTATGAAGGAAATCCAGGAATGCAACCAATATTCACAAATGTAGTTGGAAAATGCCATGAGTACGCAATAGGGCTTCGCCACACAGCTGGAGGCAGCGGAGCAGAGAAAGAGGGATGCAGAACGTAAGCGCATTACCCTAGTATGAGTCTTGGATGAGGCATGTCGAAGTCTTCCTGACTTCGACGTACAGCTGGTAGAAGAACCAGAACAAAGATTAGTCAGGCTGAAAGACTATGCACAGCAGTCTCGCAGTGAAATAAGAAGCTCAAAGCAGAACATGAGGCTCATATTACGGAGCTTCAACTCCGCATCACCCCGGAGAGCCCACCAGAGGTCAGGGAGCAACGCCGAGCAGACATTCAAGCCTCCGCAGCAAAAATCTTGGATACTGTGAGCAGCGCAGCAAAAATGTTAGAAGACAGTGTTGAGGCCTGGACCACCCTACAGGAACATCCAGAAATTGGACAGCTGCAAGAAATCATCAGGCAACGACAGATAGAGTTGGACACAGTGAAAGCAGAAATTAAGACTCTGCCGCCTATGGAGAAAATGATTAAGGTAAAGCGAAGCAATGAACTCCAGCAGGAAATTGAATCGTGTAGAGAAAAATCAACAGAAGTGGAAAGTTCTATGCATCCACTTATCAGCGAAGCTTTCGAGTTGAGTATTGCTGTGGACACCCAACTCAAAGTTCTGAAGGAATATGCTTCATTTGCGCAGACAAAGGCTAGCAAAGCATCAGCTGCAGTATTACAGGAATTGGTCGAAAAGGAGCAAGCCACCGACAATATCATGCGTTGCCTCAACAAGAAGTTCTATATCTTCGCTAACAAAGTTCGCCTACCAGAAGAGCAGCAGAGTGTCCCGGGACGGGCCACTGGTGAGTCTTAGGGGCCTGTTGGGGCGTGCACCTTAATGGTCCCTAATTTTGGTAAATCCACGGTTTTTGTGGAAGTTGTAAGTGGAGTTATGACTCAAAATATTCTTAGGGGTGTCGGGGTTGAGTCAAAGTCCTCTTTTTGTAATAAACCCATGGTTTAAATCCAGGGTTTAGGGTTCGTGGTGCCCATGGTTTAAGCCCATGGTTTTGTAATAAGTGCACTATAAATAAGCACTCTTGTAAAGAATTTAGGTTAGGCTTTTTGATGTAAGATTAATTGAGGCAAAGCTAAGGCTATTTTGTAAGAGAAGGTTAAGTCCCAGCTGTGTGCATGGACGACCTCTGCAGCTGTGTGCGCAGAGGGTTTGGGTGATAAAGGAAATCTGCAGCTGTGTGCGCAGAGGCCTGCAGCTGTTTGCGCGGCTTTGAGGACTTGAAGGGATCTGCAGCTGAGTGCGCAGATCAGAACTGTGGTTTTTGTAAAGAGTTGAATAAAACACAGTTCTATGGACGTAACCCCTACACTGGGGGTGAACCATGTTATATCGTGTGTTGTGGTTTCTGTTGTGTTGTTGTGTTGTTCTTTATGCATTGATAAATATACATCTGATAAGTAAGATCACTGCTAACTTAATAACTTCGCTGTGAAATCCCAGTAAAGGGTTAAGCAAGTCACTGTCTGTTTATTTAGCTGCGAGGTTATATATGTGAATGTTGAATCTCTATGTTATATGAATATAAGTTATTAAAGGCTAAAGGTACAGTAATATCCCTCTTCTGCTTGCAGAAACCTGATTCTGCAGCATCCCATATCTATTTCGGGTGAGACTGCAACCTGTTTGCAGGTTGTTGCTGAAAGGGCCAACACTGTGGGTCTTTTGTTGGTGCGAAGTTAATGGTATAAAGCTCAGGTTTGCCCTATATCCCAACAGCACTACTTCCATTCTGAATAAATGTGCATCTGGTAAGTCTTCTTTGACTCCTGTCGGTTCCTCTCCTTTTTCGATTCGTGATAAGTGGTCGGATCCGACATTTAACTTCCCTGGTCTGATAACGACTTCGAATTTGAATTCTTGGAATAGAAGTAGCCATCGAAAAATTCTCCCATGGTGTAAGGGTTTATTTATGAGGTATTTTAGTGCTTGGTGGTCAGTATAAAAGATAAACGGATTAGCTAGTAGGTAGTCTCGATACTTTCATAGTGCAAAGACCATTCCTAATGCTTCTCTCTCTATTTTCGAATAGTTTCTTTCTGCTTTATTTAATTTTCTGCTGCTGTAAACTATAGGGTAGTCCATTCTGTCGTGTCCTGGTTGAGTTAGGATTTCTCCTATTGCCAAACTTGATGCGTCAATGTGTACATGGAGTTTGGTCAACCAATTTGGAAATCTTAGAATGGGTGCTTCAACTAGTTTTCTTTTTAGCATTTCAAATGATATGTTGCATTCTTCTGTCCATTCGAACTCCTGGTCTTCTCTTAACAATTCTTCTAGTGGGTACATCATATATGAATAGTATCTTATGAATTTTCTGTAATATCCTATATGACCGAGTAGTACCCTAACTTGTTTTGGTTTCACTGGTGGTTTTAATTCGAGGATGATTTTTATTTTTGCAAAGTCGACCTTGATACCCTCTTTACAGACAATGTGTCCTAATAGTATCCCTATAGGGGTCAAAAATATGCACTTCTTGATGTTCAAAGATAGCTGGATTTGTCAGCATTGTTTCAACATGAGCCTTAGCCGCTTGTAATGGTATTTCAGCGTGGAGTATATTGTCCAATCGTCGAAATATACTGCCATCATTTTGTAAATGTATTCTCGAAATGTTTTGACCATAGTTCTTGAAAATACTGTACGTGCGTTTTTTAGTCCAAAAGGCATAACCCTGTAAGAAAATGAGCCAAAGTCACATAGGAATGTTGTATTTTTCTAGTCTTCCTTTGCTATTGGTACTTGTTTATAACCTGAGAATCCATCTGTAAACGAGTAGTATTCATGTCCTATGACCTCATTTAATATTTCATCTGCATAAGGTGTCGAAAATGGGTCTGTTAATGCAACTTTATTAAGTTCTCTGAAGTCGACGCAAATCATTAGCTTGGTTGGATCATGCTTCTTTGGTTGAACAACCATTGGACTTTCCCATTCTGATTGGTCAATAGGGTAGATAAATCTTGTTGCAAGCATATTATCAATCTCCTTCTTGACTATCTCTTTGTATTTATGAGCTAGTTTATATGGTTTTTTCTTTACTGGTCGGACATCAGGTTTAATGTCAATATTCATTTCACCCATTTCATGTACTAGACCTTTGAGATCCTTGTAGTCTCTAGAAAATACATCCTGGAATTATTTTAGTAGGTTTACTATTTCTGTTGTTTGTTCTTCACTCCAGTAGTCTCTGATTTGTGCTATTTTTGGTCGATCATTAGTTGATATGTCAACTACTTTATTTTTTACTTTAGTGTCTAACCATTCGAGTGCTTTTGTTTCATTTATTGGTCGACTCCCTTATTTAAACTGTGAAAATGTAGCGGTAAATTCTACTGCAATCATTTGGTCGATGTCTTCTTTGTCGGTTGTCTCGACTTTGAGCACTGTGCAAATTGGTTTTGTCATTTCGGCATGGTTTGATTTCCATCTAAATATTTTCCCTTCTGGATTTTCATTTTCCATCTGTAATCTTGTTGATTGTGGTATTGTGATGGTTTGTATATTATTGCATTTTATTGTTAGTCAGTCGTATTTTAGGGTTTTGTTCTCTGTCGGTTCTAAAAATGCCTTGATTTTTTTTGCAGTTTCAATCAAGTTTTCATCTTGTGGTATAAAGCTGAAATCTTTGATAAAATTCTCTCTTAGTTCATGCCATAAGAATGTTTCACCTCGAGCCTCTTCCATTTTGTACCATTTGTTTGGTAAGTTGGATAGCGTTGATGGAAACAAGTGTGGCCATGTACGTTCATCCTTATACCCAATCCTTTTCCATTCTTTTTCACATGTTTTTATGTGGTTTTCTCGATCCTGTCCTTGGATGAACATAGGTATTTGGGCTTGATTGGTTAACATTTTCCCTCCAAATATTTCTATGAAAAAGGTTGAATCTGTTATCCATGTCTGCAATATTAATTGATGGGTATCCCACGATCTTGCAACTTATCGTGTGAAAGTTTCCACTAGGCTTTGGAGTCAGCCATGTTCACCAATGTTCCTGGATACTTGTTCAATGTGCATAGCTGGTGATTCTCTTTCTTTATATCTTGGGACTTGTGTGATATTTACATTTGTTGGTTTCAGGGTAGGATATTCTCTAGTTTTCTTTTCAAATATTTTTGGGATGATGGACACGATGAAGCATTGTTGGACTGGTTCCTTCTATACTTTTTAAATTATCCAGCATCCTCTTGCTTGCGTTTCATAATTCTTGACTTCCCAATCATATAATTTTGTGTCTAATTTGTATCCAACTGAATCTTCATTCCCTAAGTGAATTTCACCATAGACATTAGGTTCTGTGTAGTCCTCATTGTTTTGTATCTGATTTAGTTGTTGGATGTTGACATCTTCATCTATAGGCTCTATCCAAGGCTCTCCTTGGGATGGATGGATAGGCACTATGAATTTTTGCCCATTCCCTTTTAGTATTATCGTCTCCTTGTCTAAGGATATCGATGCTGTCATTTTTCTTCCCCAAGGTCGACCTACTAACCTTGGGAAGGAGCTAGATCCTTCCTTAGGGTCAATAATTTCAAAATCGACTTTGGTCGATATTCCTTTTATTGTCGTGTCGACATTTTTCTAGACTCCATAGGTTCAATCAGGCCTTGGTCGGCTAATTTCAGATATATCCCTGACTCGTATAGTCAAGGTCTACCCAATTGTTCCCAATTATCTTGAGTCATAATGTTTACTTGTGATCCGAAGTCAAGCACAACTTGTCGTACATGGTATCCCTCAATTTCTAGGTCGACAAGTGGGTCAGCATCACTTTTATATTTTTGGTTTAGGCTGTAGATATTTTTTGTTTGTTTTTCTGTGTTATTGTTGTGTTTTATTTTATACAATAAGTCGATGAATTGAGATACAATTTTATCATTTTGTACCAAGTGTATTAATTCTTTTATTGTGCTTTGTCGATTATCATCAGCTTCTTCCTGTCAAGCAAATTCTCTAAATACATTTGTTGCATCTTTATATAGTTGTTTTTGTTTAACTGGATCAGGATAATCATTCTTTTCTTTTATTTTTCTTATTCATGGATTATCATCCCCAATTTTTGTCCCTTGTCGGGTTACTATGTGGAAATTCTTTGTATTGATTATATCATGTTTTTGTACACACAACAAGACATTAACATTTTTCTTCTTGTTAATTTTATTAATCATAGTAGGGAAATCCTCTAATGAGTGATCCCCTACTCTACAACTAGTATAGAATTTTAAGTCAGTTCTATCCTTATATGGATAGTTTGCATATCAGTGTCCTTCTTTGTAGCATGTGAATCATTGGGTGGGCCGACGTGGTCAGTTGTCGCAATTCCAATAGAATCGACCTCGACCTCCATATCCTCTACGTCAGTTGTCTAATCAGCGCACATATTGACAACCATCGTACCTTTGATTACTTTGTTCATATTGAGTATTCTCGTTATTCTGCGCAACTGCGTTCGTCTGATAGACCGCCTTGTAATTTTGTCGATTTTTTAGGTTTAGGTGGCAGTCGGTGGTGCTATGATTTTTATTTTCACAGATTGCACACCAAGATGCTTTTCCATTCTTTATGTTAAACAGGAAATCTTTTGTGGTGTGTTCTCCATGTTCCTGGCAAATGTCACAAAAACACTTTGTTTGCACAAATCAAACGTCCTGTCAACTGATCTTTTGTCGGCGGTTATCTTTTGAATGTCCAGTTGTTGAGCATTTTGTGCACCAGACATCCTGATTCTTAAGGTTAAGCTCTTTTAAGTATTTCGTAATGATCTCGAGCTGTTCTTCGAGTCTATTATCCGTGGGATATGTTGGGAATTCTTCATCCATTTCCACTTGTAAGGATTTAGTAAGCACATCTTCATATGTCTTGAATGTCTCCAGGATTATATGTCGCCGTATTTTCTATGAAAGGCCTGCAAGAAACCACTAAATTACCAATTGTTGATCAATTACATAATCGAGTTGGCTAAGAAGGTATTTCCAATGTTTGTCTTAGTCGCGGATAGGTTTTGCTAGCTTTTGTGATGTTGTTTTTAATTTCTTAGCTGCCAGATGTTTTGCATCTGGAGTTTTAAATAACGACAAAAAGTGTGCTTTGATTTCTGCTTTAGTTGCTTGAGGGGTTCGTTCAGAAAAGGTCATATACCATGTTAATGCTCTTTTCCTGAAGGCACCCGCGAACTGCGCCATCTGTCTATCTTCATATGTGACTTGGTTTGCCTCCCATGTCGACTCATAGATGAACCAATGTCTTATGGGATCTTCGTCGCCCTCATATAGAGGTATATGGGCTAATCTGTGACCCATGTCGGATTCGCTGTCACTTTCTTCTTTAGGAGGTGGCAGTGGTGGGTGTGGCGGTGGGGGTAGTTGGATGTTTTGTTTATTTATTTAGGCAGAACTATTGTAGATGAAACTCTCATTCTCATCGGTTGTTTTATCTGTCATTTCTTCTCTGACTAGCAGTCGGTCGGGGTCGACTTCTTCTGTCAATGTCCAACTGTAATTATTTGTCTGCCATTTCAATTTTTTTGTATTCTCCAAAAATGTATTTGGCAGGGGGGGTGCTCCTTCTTGTGCTGGGTAAAGTAAATGGATACTTTCGTTAGATGGGTACGCCTAAAGTGTGACCCAGTTTCCTTTTTCTAGTTGACGGATAAGTAGATGACTATCATTGTTTACCTCATCATCTAGTTGGCTCTATATACCAAACTCACTAGCTTTTAGTCTTAAATCTTCTTCAACAATGGCTTGCATATTGGTACTCAGATTCGTTGGAGATAGACGCCTTACCTCCTAGGGAACTTCTATTTGGAGAGCTTCACGTTGCTCTATCCACAAATATTCTTCCATGGGTGATGCTTCTTCATCAATGCCTTCTTCCTGTTGGTCATGACCCAACTCTGGTGAATTTATTTCTTGGTCTGTCACCCTAGTACTCATTCCTCTTTCTAGTGCTATAGCTATTTCTATTCTTTCTTCCCTTCCTTGCAGCCTCTTTTCTCTATCTATTTTATGTAAATCCGTCATACCTTTGTGTGACACCATCTGTTCGATTTCCCTTTTAGGCCAACTTTTCATTGCTGATGATGGTATCTCTTTTAGTCGACTAGAATCCTCTCCAATTTACCCCGACATATGACCAGCTACCCCCCCATAGCCTACCCGATGCTTTAGAAAGCTCGGATAGTTCTACTTACTTGTTTAGGAAATATTCCCACTCTCTTTCGGCACTAAATTTCTCCCACTTCTTTTGTTTCTCTTCCCAGTTGGAATTTTGTGGGGGTTTGTGTAGTAATGGATGAGGTTCGACAATATGACCCACTCCTTTTTATATCAGGAACTTGAACAACAAGGTTGGTAAGGAGCACAGGAACTGCTCGGTAAGGTCTGTATACAATTTCTTCTGAATGGTCTCTACCAAAGTTCTTTCTTCTATAGCTTGCTCCTAGTAGAAATTGCCAATGATCTTTTCAAACCACACTGACAAGTTTTTCCTTCCCCTTCGAATCAGTTTCTCTAGCAGCTGTTGTTCTTTAGTTTCTTCCAGCTTTTTCATCCAGAAGTTTCTTCAAAAGCTGGGGTACTAATTCTAAAAACTTCTCATGGGTTTCAGTTAAGAATATTTCTTTTGCCTGAGCAGTCATTAATCTGTTTCTTTGCTCATAATTTTGCAAATAATTTTCTATCTTGCACTCCCACCAGTTCTTAATTTTTTGCTCTAATATCATCTGCTTGTATTCATCTCAGACATGTACTACCAGAAACGGAACCAATGTTGTAAACTCACAGATGACAAAGGGTTACCAATAATACACATTAAAGACATAAAGACATATCAGAAACAAGAGATAAGAACACAGATGTAAGAATATGGATTATATTATAATAGAAGAGTCCATACAATACACAGAACTAAACCAAGTTCTCATCTGGCTCAACAGGCTAATATATATGATTTACAAAATAGTTACAAATAACTACCTGTCGGTTCTGTCAACTGACACGATCTTAGGTGGTCAACCCAATCTGTAATTATTCGGTTGATCAACTTAGTCGGCTAGTCGACTAGCTCCTCCAACAGAGCTCAAATCTGTGTTAGTGTTGTCTAATGCACAATCGTTTGAAAGGGGCCTTCTGATATACTATCGATTACGTGAAGAAATTTTTGATATACTTTGACAGTACATGAAAATTCGTTCGATATATAGTTTGGTACGTGGAAGAATCATGTGATCCCTGGGATGCAGTGCAAGAAAATACGCGACAGCTCCTAAGTTTATAAACGTCGAAACACGTTTTCTAACCTATCACTCAAATTACTAAGAATTATTACCTAAGCTATTGTTCAATTTTATCTTGATGGTTAGTGAATGTTTGTGGAATATGAGGTAATTGCAAGATCAAATTATCTAAATGCCCATGTAATTTTCCTTTTGATGAAATCTATCTAGAGCAAGGGAGAGGTTCTTATGAAATGAAAACCATGCGATCCAAACAACTCATTCCTCGAAATACTTTCAAACAAGAAAAAATTCCAAATCTAACATTTAAAATATCTCTAATTCAGAAAGGAAAAGGTTCCATATTGCACCAATGTCTATTTTTCCTTAATAAATCTTCAAAAAGAAAACAATTCTATTAATTTAACTAAACCAAAAGTAAGAAACCAACATGTCCCCCCGCAAGTCCATAATGTTCTTCATACATAACATTATTTCTTTCATGTTCTAATACACACCTTCTGAGGATGTCGTCCAAGCCCATTTTATATAAGAATCCATTTATAAGGCTATATGGTGCAACTTCCATGGCTAAGATTTGCTTCTCCTTCATACTCATGCCTTCTGGTGCTTATCCATCTTCTAAAACCTGAGATATTTTCTCTAATTCTGTCGGCACTGCTTCTATTCTGAATAAATGTGCATCTGGTAAGTCGTCTTTGACTCCTGTCGGTTCCTCTCTTGTGTTGATTCGTGATAAGTGGTCGGGTCCGACATTTAACTTCCCTAGTCTGACAAAGACTTTGAATTTGAATTCTTGGAATAGAAGTAGCCATCAACAAATTCTCCCATTATGTAAGGGTTTATTTACGAGGTATTTTAGTGCTTGGTGGTCGGTATAAAAGATAAACGGATTAGCTAGTAGGTAGTGTCGATACTTCTGTAGTGCGAATAACATTCCTAATGCTTCTCTCTCTGTTTTCGAATAGTTTCTTTCTGCTTTATTTAATTTTCTACTGCTATAAACTATAGCGTAGTCCATTCTTTCATCTCCTCGTTGAGTTAGGATTGCTCCTATTTCCAGACCTGATGCGTCAATGTGTACATGGAATTTGGTCGACCAGTTTGGAAATCTTAGAATGGGTGCTTCGACAAGTTTTCTTTTTAGCGTTTCAAATGATATGTTTCATTCTTCTGTCCAGTCGAACTCCTGGTTTTCACTTAACAGTTCTTATAGTGGGTACATCATATCTGAATATTATCTTATGAATTTTCTGTAATACCCTGTATGACCGAGTAGTACCCTAACTTTTTTTGGGTTCACTTGTGGTTTTAAGTCAAGGATGATTTTTATTCTTGTGAAGTTGACCTTGATACCCTCTTTACAGACAATGTGTCCTAATAGTATCCCTATAGGGGTCAAAAATATGCACTTCTTGATGTTTAGAGATAGCTAGATTTGTCAGCATTGTTCCAACATCAGCCTTAGCCACTTGCAATGGTCTTTCAACGTGGAGTATATTGTCCAATCATCAAAATATACTGCCATCATTTTGTAAATGTATTCTTGAAATGTTTTGACCACAATTCTTGAAAATACCGTAGGAGTGTTTTTTAGTCCAAAAGGAATAAACCTATAAGCAAATGAGCCAAATTCACATACGAATGTTGTCTTTTTCTGGTCTTCCTTTTCTATTGGTACTTGGTTATAACTTGAGAATCCATCTGTAAATGAGTAGCATTCATGTCATGCAACCTCATTTAATATTTCATCTGCATAAGGTGTCGAAAATGGGTTTGTTAATGTAACTTTATTAAGTTCTCTGAAGTTGATGCAGATCCTTAGCTTGGTTGGATCATGCTTCTTTGGTTGAACAACCATTGGACTTTCCCATTCTGATTGGTTAATAGGGTAGATAATTCCTGCTGCAAGCATATTATCAATCTCCTTCTTGACTATCTATTTGTATTTATGAGCTAGTTTCTATGGTCTTTTCTTTACTGGTCAGACATCAGGTTTAATTCCAATATTCATTTCACCCATTTCATGTACTAGACCTTTGAGATCCTTGTAGTCTCTAGCAAATACATCCTGGAATTATTTTAGTAGGTTTACTATTTCTGTTGTTTGTTCTTCACTCCAGTAGTCTCTGATTTTTGCTATTTTTTGTCGATCGTTTGTTGATATGTAGACTACTTTAGTTTTTGCTTTAGCGTCTAACCATTCAGGTGCTTTTGTTTCATTGATTGGTCGACTCCCTTCTTTAAACTGTGAAAATGTAGCGGGAAAGTCTACTGTAGTCATTCAATTGATGTCTTCTTTATCGGTTGTCTCGACTTTGAGCACTATGCGAATTGGTTTTGTCATTTCGGCATGGTTTGATTTCCATCTAAATCTTTTCCCTTCTGGATTTTCATTTTCCATCTATAATCTTATTGATTGTGGTATTGTCCTGGTTTGTATATTATTGCATTTTATTGTTGGTCAGTCGTATTTTAGGGTTTTGTTCTCTATTGGTTCTAAAAATGCCTTAATTTTTTTGGCAGTTTCAATAAAGTTTTCATCTTGTGGTATAAAGTTGAAATCTTTGATAAAATTTTCTCTTAGTTGGTGCCATAAGAATGTTTCACCTTGAGCTTCTTCCATTTTGTACCATTTGTTTGGTAAGTTGGATAGCGTCGATGGAAACAAGGGTGGCCATGTATGTTCATCCTTATACCCAAGCCTTTTCCATTCTTTTTCTCATGTTTTTATGTGGTTTTCTGGATCCTGTCCTTGGATGAACATAGGTATTTGGGCTTGATTGGTTAACATTTCCCTTCAAATATTTCTATGAAAAAGGTTAAATCTATTGTCCATGTCTGCAATCTTGATTGATGGGTATCCCACCATCTTTCAACTTGTCCTATGAAAGTTTCCACTAGGCTTTGGAGTCGTCCATGTTCACCAATGTTCCTGGATACTTGTTCAATGTGCATAGCTGGTGATTCTCTTTCTTTATATCTTGGGACTTGTGTGATATTTACATTTGTTGGTTTTAGGGTAGGATATTCTCTAGTTTTCTTTTCAAATATTTTTGGGATGATGGACACCACGAAGCATTGTCGGACTGGTTTTTTCTATACTTTTTCAATTATCCAGCATCCTCTTGCTTGTGTTTCATAATTCTTGACTTCCTAATCATATAATTCTGCGTCTGAGTTGTATCCTACTGAATCTTGATTCCCTAAGTGAAGTTCACCATAGAGATTAGGTTCTGTGTAGTCCTCATTATTTTGTATCTGATATAGTTGTCAGATATCGACATCTTCATCTATAGGCTCTATCCAAGGCTCTCCTTGGGATGGATGGATAGGTACTATGAATTTTTTCCCATTCCCTTTTAGTTTTATCCTTTCCTTTTCTAAGGATATCAATGCTTTCATTTTTCTTCCCCAAGGTTGGCCTACTAACACTGGGAAGGAGTTGGATCCTTCCTTAGGGTCAATAATTTCGAAATCGACTTTGGTCAATATTCCTTTTATTGTCGTGTCGACATTTTTCCAAACTCCAATAGGTTCAATCAAGCCTTGGTCGGCTAATTTCAGGTATATCCCTGACTCATCTAGTCGAGGTCTACCCAATTGTTCCCAAGTATCTCGAGTCATAATGTTTACTTGTGATACAAAGTCGAGCACAACTTGTCATACATGGTATCCCTTGGTCGGCATCACTTTTATATTTTTGGTTTAGGATGCAAATATTTTTTGTTTGTTTTTCTGTGTTATTGTTGTGTTTTATTTTATACAATAAGTCAATGAATTGAGATACCATTTTATCATTTTGTACCAAGTGTATTAATTCTTTTATTGTGCTTTATCGATTATCGTCAGCTTCTTCCTGTCGTGAAAATTCTCTAAATACATTCGTTGCATCTTTATATAGTTGTTTTTGTTTAACTAGATTAGGATAATCATTATTTTCTTTTATTTTGCTTATTCGTGGATTATCATCCCCAATTTTTGTCCCTTATCGGGTTACTATGTGCAAATTCTTTGTATTGATAATATCATGTTTTTGTACACACGACAAGACATTAACATTTTTCTTCTTATTAATTTTATTGATCATAGTAGGGCAATCTTCTAATGAGTGATCCCCTACTCCACAACTAATACAGAATTTTAAGTCATTTATGTCCTTATATGGACAGTTTGCATATCGGTGTCCTTCTTTGTAGCATGTGAAACATTGGGTGAGCCAACGTTGTCGGTTGTTGCGATTCCTAGAGAATCGACCTCGACCTCCATATCCTCCATGTCGACTGTCTAACTAGCGCTCGTATCGATGACCATCGTACCTTTGATTATTTTGTTCATATTGAGTATTCTCATTTTTCTGCGCAACTATGGTCGTCTGATGGACCTCCTGGTAATTTTGTCAATTTTTTAGGTTTAGGTGGCAGTCAGTGGTGGTATGATTTTTAGTTTCATAGATTGCACACCAAGATGCTTTTCCATTCTTCATGTTAAATGAGAAATATTTTGTGGTGTGTTCTCCATGTTCCTGGTAAATGTTGCAAAAACACTTTGTTTGCACAAATCAAACGTCCTATCGGCTAATCTCCTGCCGGCAGTTATCTTTTGAATGTCCAGTCGTTGAGCATTTTGTGCACTAGACATCCTGATTCTTAAGGTTAAGCTCTTTTAAGGATTTCGAAATGATCTCGAGCTGTTCTTCCAGTCTATTACCCGTGGTATATGTTTGGAAGTCTTCATCCATTTCCACCTGTAAGGCTTTAGTAAGCGCATTTTCATATGTCTTGAATGTCTCCGGGATTATATGTCACCATATTTTCTATGAAATGCCTACATGAAACCACTAAATTAGCAATTGTTCATCAATTACGTAATTGAGTTGGCTAAGAAGTTCTTTCCAGCGTTTGTTGTAGTCGCGGACAGATTCTGCTGGCTTTTGTGATGATGCTTTCAATTTCTTAGCTGCCAGATGTTTTGCATCTAGAGTTTTAAATAACCACTAAAATTGTGCTTTGATTTCTTCTTTAGTTGCTTGAGGGGTTCTTTTAGAAAAGGTCATATACCATGTTAATGCTCTTTTCCTCAAGGCACCCACGAATTGCACCATCTGTCTATCTTCATGTGTGACTTGGTTTTCCTCCCATGTTGACTCGCATACAAACCAATGTCTTCTAGGATCTTCATCGCCTTCATATACAGGGATATGCACTGATCCATGACCCATGTCGGATTCACTGTCGCTTTCTTCTTCACGAGGTGGCGGTGGTGGGTGTGGTGGTGGGGGTAGTGGGATGTTTTGTTTATTTATTTAGGCAAAACTATTGTCTATGAAACTCTCATTCCCATCAGTTTTTTTATCTATCGTTTCTTCTCTGACAAGCAGTTGGTCGGGGTTGACTTCTTCTGTCGATGTCCAACTGTAATTATTTGTCTGCCATTTCAATTTTTTTGTATTCTCCAAAGCTGTATTTAGCAGGGGGGTGCTCCTTTGTGTGTCGGGTAAAGTAAGTGGATGCTTTGGTTAGATGGGTATGTCTGAATCATGACCTAGTTTCCTTCTTCTCGTCGATGGATAAGTAGATGACTATCATTTTTTACCTCATCGTCTGGTCGGCTCTATATACCAAACTCAGTAGCTCTAGTCTTAAATCTTCTTCGACAATGGCTTGCATCTTGGTACTCGGATTCGTTGGAGATAGAGGTCTTACCTCCTGAGGAACTTCTATTTGGAGAGCTTCACGCTGCTCTATCCACAAATCTTCTTCCATGGGTGATGCTTCTTCATCGATGCCTTCTTCCTATCGGTCATGACCCGACTATGGCAGATTTATTTCTTGGTCTGTCACCCTAATACTCATTCCTCTTTGTAGTGCTATAGCTCTTTCTCTTCTTTCTTCCCTTCTTTGCAGCCTCTTTTCTCTATTTGTTTTCTATAAATCCATCATACCTTTGTGTGACACTATCCGTTCAATTTCCTTTTTCGGACAACTTTTCATCGCTGGTGATGGTATCTCTTTTAGTCAACTAGAATCCTCTCCAATTTACCCCAACATATGACCAGCTACCCCCCCATAGCCTACCCGATGCTTTAGAAAGCTCGAATAGTTCTATTTACTTGCTTAGGAAATATTCCTACTCTCTTTCGGCAATGAATTTCTCCCACTTCTTTTGTTTCTCCACCCAATTGGAATTTTGTGGCGGTTCGCATAATAATGGACGAGGTTCGACAAAGTGACCCACTCCTTTTTCTATTAGGAACTTGAACAACAAGGTCGGTAAGGAGCACAGGAACTGCTCAGTAAGGTCTGTATAGAATTTCTTCTGAATGGTCTCTACCGAAGTTCTTTCTTCTATAACTTGCTCCTCATAGAAATCGTCGATGATCTTTTCAAACCACTACAACAATTTTGTCCTTCCCCCTCGAATCAGTTTCTCTAGCAGATGTTGTTCTTTAGTTTCTTTCGGCTTTTTCATCTAGAAGTTTCTTCAAAAGATGGGGTACCAATTCTACAAAATTCTCACGGGTTTCAGTAAAGAATATTTCTTTTGCCTGAGCATTCGTTAATCTGTTTCTTCACGCATAATTTTGCAAATAATTTTCTATCTTGGGCTCCCACCAATTCTTAATTTCCTGCTTTGACATAATCTTCTTGTATTCATATCAAACATGTACTACCAGCAATGAAACCAATGTTGTAAACTCACAGATGACAAAGGGTTACCAATAATACACATTAAAGGCATACAAACATATCAGAAACAAGAGACAAGAACACATATGTAAGAATACATATTATATTATAATAGAAGAGTCCATACAATACACAGAACTGAACCAAGTTCTCATCTGGCTCAACATCCTAATATATATGATTTACAAAATAGTTACAAATAACTACCTGTCGATTCTATCAACCGACACGACCTTAGGTGGTCGACCTAATCTATAATTAATCAACCGATCGATTTAGTCAGCTAGTCGACTTAGTTGGCTAGTCGACTTAGTCGGCTAGTCAACTAGCTACTCCAATAGAGCTCAAATCTGTGTTAGTGTTGTCTAATACACAATCGTTTGAAAGGGGCCTTCTGATATACTATCGATTACATGAAGAAATTTTTGATATACTTCGACGGTACATGAAAAGTCATTCGATATATAGTTTGGTACGTGGAAGAATCGTGTGATCATGCAGTGCAAGAAAATAAGCGACAGCTCCTAAGTTTATAGATGTCAAAACACGTTTTCTAACCTATCACTCAAATTACTACGAATTCTTACCTAAGCTATCGTTCAATTTTATCTTGATGGTTAGTGAATGTTTGTGGAATATGAGGTAATTGCAAGATCAAATTATCTAAATGCCCATGTAATTTTCCTTTTGATGAAAT
>LPNX011156238.1:450761-506844 GCA_001517045.1 Pseudotsuga menziesii
TCTAGAGTAAGGGAGAGGTTCTTATGAAACGAAAACCATGTGATCCAAACAACTCATTACTCGAAATACTTTCAGACAAGAAAAAATTCCAAAGCTAACATTTAAAATATCTCTAATTCAAAAGGGAAAAGGTTCCATAACGCACCAATGTCTATTTTTCCTTAATAAATCTTTAAAAAGAAAACAATTCTATTGATTTAACCAAACCAAAAGTAAGAAACCAAACTTTTATTTTATTTTTTGATATAATTTTAAACAAAGAAATGAAAAAACTCACACCACAAAAGTGCATAAAGCATAATATCTTTCATTTCCATAGATCCGTAAAAACATTCTAAAGAACTAGTCATGCAAACCATACACCCAAATCCTTATTTCCACGGGAAACTATTCAATTTCAAAGGTTGTACTAGGGAAATTTTTTAATATCTAAATTAGAAAAGTACATTCAAGCTAAACAAACACAATAAGACCTATCAATGAGAAGAAAACAAGATTGACCAAAGCCAACAAAAAGAAAATTTATTGAAAGATAAAGTTGTAGAGCTTGAGCAATCCTACCTCATCGAACTCTATAGGGTAGAACCAAGGCGTCGTAGAGTATTTGGAACACTATGTATTTTTATCGAAGGAAACAACGATGCTTTCTCACTTGGAGAAGAAGGAGCTGGTGGAGGTTGTTGACAGTGGACAATAGGCATCAGGAGGGTTCTAACGCTCTATCAAATACACCAAGGTGCGTCGACGGATCTAGAAACCAAAAGAATCAAATAACCTTTAGGATAATCCAATGTGAATCAAAATGGAAATATGGTAAGCATAGACACAAACTGAAAAAGGTAAATGAGGGTGAAGTAAGGTGGATTACTCACCTTAGATCCTTAAATGAGTGAGAGGAAAAACTTGATAAGCTTGTAATAAAAAAGCAACATCAAATTTCACATATCCAATTTTTTTATCCCCAGTATGGTCACCAATTTTGTTAACGAGAATATTCAATCAGTGCAGACAAATATCGTTCCCCTAGTCTGCATGGGGAAGATCTAGAATGAAAAACCACAATGATGCATCCTTCTCCTAGATAATTGAACCCATTGAATGTTAAGCTTTCCTTACCTCCGTGTCGAAGGTTGTACTTTCCTTACGGATCCTTCGCAATCAATTGTACCTAGAAAGAACATGAAGAACATGACAAAATGGTGAAAGCAACAAGACAATCCAAATACCTATACTAATAGTCAAGGAGAAAAGTAATGGACAATGAAGATTGGCACAAATCGTTCATGGAAAGGGAGAACATGTTTGTATTAATAATATAAGAAGAAGAAGCTACAAATGAAGCCTTTACGTTGAAACCTCATTCTCATAATGTCTTTGAAATCACATTTACACACTCTACACGCTTCAAAAGCCTCACTCTCAACCACACTCTCTTGCCTCCTATACCAGCTATGATTCCAATAGCATGAAGATGCTCTCTTGTTATTCTTCCCTCACTCACTTATGGGAGGAAGCTTGTATAAGAAGGCAAAAGGAATCCCAAAGGGGTTGAGATATTTTGGGAGGAAGGTATGGGATGATCCCTAGAGTCTATGGGCTCTATTGGAACCTATTCCAAGCAGTTAGGATCAAGCTCCATGAGGAATTTCGTTTAGAAGGCTATCGAAATCTCCTATTTTTTTCCTTTTTGATAGTACTGGTGCTCTCTGCATATGGGAAAGTTGCGTCGACGCTCTCTGTCTTGAGGAAAAAGGTATCATCGGTGCACTATGTTAGTGGGAAAGAGACGTCAGGAAGGTTTGGCTCCCTAAGTCAAGAGACAAGGTGTGTCAAACATCCTATAACTGGGAAAAAATATCTCTAAAAGATGTCTTATCCATGTCACTTCATGGGATTGAGCATAGCTACCAATTTTAAGTGTAACAATGATTTCATGGAAGATTATGTTTGCCTCAAATGGCATGGAAAAAATTCTTGGTTTCGGTGTACATTAAACCGTAATTTTTTTACTCAAAATTGTTTGATTTTGTTGGTTATGTTTGAGTTGTTATAGAATAACACTACGAATTAATATGTCAAACCAAATTATCTAGTCCTAAAATTCAATCAAAAACATAAGGAAAACAACTTATTTTAATCTACATCATAGATTTTCACCAACGTATCCAGATTCTTTCATTTCTATTCCAGATGTATAAAATGTTGAAATCCATTAATTTGTACACGAAGTTTACTTAATGAATATTGAGAATGTTGAAAACAAAAATTCCAAATTCATTTATTTAATTACAACATTTATTTTTTCACGAGCTTATATTAGAAATAATTGTTGTAAGTATATTTATTCTGATGTTTTTAAAACATAAAAACTTGTTAGTTATTCATCAATTTTATTTATTAAATACTAAGTGTACACATATACAT
The DNA here is from genome assembly GCA_001517045.1 of Pseudotsuga menziesii. Classification (NCBI taxonomy): domain Eukaryota; kingdom Viridiplantae; phylum Streptophyta; class Pinopsida; order Pinales; family Pinaceae; genus Pseudotsuga; species Pseudotsuga menziesii. The sequence goes on from LPNX011156238.1 coordinate 453,186, forward strand.
TGATCTCTCTGCAACATTTTTTGTATCTCTGAATTATATGAAGTTCTCAGAAACATGAATGAATCATAATAAGTTTTGAGAAAAAATGGAAGAATGATAATGCATATTTATTCATTACTAAGAAGCATGGGGAGGATAATAAAAAAATGGAGCCTCATATAATGACAGATGTTGATGAATAAAATAAATTGAAATAAATGTTGATTAATAAAATAATTTATTTTATCAAGCATTAGAAAGATTAAATAAAATAAAATAAAATCGAAATAAATGAAAGTTAAAATCTTCTTGACACTGAAATGGTCAATTAAAAGTCTTCATTACTATAAAATTATTAGTTTATTATCAAGTTAACGATGTGGCAATTAATCTCCAATGACATATAACAATATCAAAACATTGCCACCATAAAAGCTCTTCTTAATTTAGATAAACATAAATTAAATGACAACCCAAAGAAATCGATACTAAATGAACGTTGTTTCTCCACCATCGAGCCTAAATGTACTAGGATCCCCGAAATGAAGTTAGAGTTTATAAGGTCAAAAGTGGAAATTAATAATATAATTAAAAAGGCCATCTAGCCTAATTGTACTACGATGCCCCCGTTGAAGCTGGGGTTTGTAAGGTCACATCTAGGAATTGATAAAAAAAAGAAACTAGAGTTTTTAAGGTCAAATCTAAAAGTTATGACAAAAAGAAAGGGCCAAGGCATAGAGTTTCTAAGGTCACATCTAGAAGTTAATAAAATAGAAAGGGCCCGGGCATAGAGTTTCAAAGGTCAAATCTAAAAATTGAAATTTATTAAAAAGAAAGGGGCAAGTTCAGAGTCAACATGTAAAATACTATTTTCAACAACCACCGTCACCAACATCCCAACATGACCATAATTCTGCTCTAGCTACATCCACGAATTAGTGCTATAGCAGCATATAGCGTGTCATTGGCAAGTAGTGCAACTGAATCCTTATAAAAGGTTAGGGTCAAAACCTAGTGTTATCGCTACTAACACAGTGTTAAACTAAGACACAAGGACATACTAAAATAACGCAGAGTTTAACAACATATATGTTGCAGTTACTAATAAAACAAAATATGTCAACTAAACTGAGAATTTTGCAACATAGGTTGCTGTCCCTGCAGCAGTCTTATGTTAATAGGGTTCCCATGTGCCAGCGTGCGGATGATGTTACATAAAAACAAATAGCGGATCCTATGTGAAGATTAGACATCAGTCCAGCAGCCAGCTGAATTAGAATAAGAAAAATCTCATTTCCCACATGAAATGTTAGAAGCTAAGTATTTAGTGTCGGTTGAAATGGTAGAACGTAAGTATTTAATGTCAGTTGACTTAATTGAGAACATCCGTAACCTCCGAATGCACGTGCACTAAATGGGCCATGTAGCTGGACAAAATACTAACGGCCAATAATGCTATATAGCTACTCGCCATCTGGAGCTTACAAGATGATGGGGAACTTTGGGTCTCGGCTGATGATAAGATCAAAAACCTTGGGATCAGTTACTTTAAGTCTTTATTTGAAGATGACCACTCGACTAATCTGGCTGCCCAACTCAAAGTTTTACGGCTTTTCCCTTCCTATATCAGTGCTAGAGATTGAGGCTTTCACTTGCTCTGTTACTATTTCTGAAGTCGAGAGAGCCCTAAAAACTTTTAAAAGAGATAAGGCACCAGGTCCGGATGGATGGCCTGTTGAGTTCTATTTGGCTTTTCTTGATATTCTGGGTCCTCTACTGGTCAATATGGTGGAAAGCTCTCGGATATCGAGTAAAGTGACATCTGCCCTTAACTCTACTTTTATAGCTCTCATTCCTAGAGTTGATTTCCCTGTCACCTTCTCTGACTTTCGCCCCATTTCTCTATGCAATCTTTGTTATAAATTGATCTCTAAGATTGCGGCCATGAGACTTAAGCCCTTCTTGGACACTGCTATATCACCTCAGCAATTTGGATTCCTTAAAAACCGTCAGATTCTTGAACCTATTGCCATAACTCAAGAAGTTTTACACTCAGTCAAAGTCAAAAAGAAAAGTGCTCTTATCGTTAAGTTGGACCTGTCAAAAGCATTTGACAGGGTAAATTGGACCTTTGTTCGTCTTATACTCATTCAGATTGGGGTTCCTCTTGTGGGGGTGAACTAGATTCTGGGATGTATCTCTTCTGCTAATTTTGATGTCCTCGTGAATGGTTCTCCATCTTCATTTTTTCCGGCCTCTCGCGGCATGAGGCAGGGATGTCCATTGTCACCATTATTGTTCATTTTGGTAATCGAATGACTCAGTCTATTGAATGAAGATACCAAAAGAAGTGGTAATGTCAAAGGGATCAAGATATCAACTGATTTCTCCCTCACTCATTTACTTTTTGTAGATGATGTTATTATATTTGGCCTGGGTTCTTTGGATGAATGGTTGGCTTTTAAGGTAATCTTGGATTTATTTTGCGAAGCTTCTGGCATGAGTATCAATTGGAATAAATCTAGTTTTCTTCATACTGGTTTGGATGGGACCTTTCTCCGAAGGATTGCTGATATCCTCCCTTATAGATTTGATGACAGAAATAAAGGATTTGTATATCTGGGATACTTCCTCAAGCCTTCTGGTTATCTGGTTAAGGACTGGACTTGGCTTATATCTAATTTCGAGAAGAGAATCTCTCATTGGACAAATAGACTCCTTTCACTTAGTGGACGCTTGGTTCTCATTCGTTCAGTTCTGTCTGGTCTGCATGTGTACTGGCTGGCTCTTTTTCCTGTTCCTGTCTTTATCTTAGATAAGCTCAGAAAGTTGATATTTAATTTCCTTTGGGGTTCCTCTACAAAGAAGAAAAAATTCCATCTGGTGGACTGGCATCTCTTAGCGCGACCAACTCTCTTGGGTGGTTGGGGTATAAAACCTCTGCCCAGCTTCAGTCTGTCTATGCGGATGAAAATTTTTTGGCTTGCTCTCAATAGCAAGGGCATTTAGCATAACCTCATCGCTGTTAAATATATGAAAAATTTGCCTCTGCATACGTGGTTTAGGGAAAAAGATTCACAATATGGAATGCATCTTTTATTTGGAATGGTTTTCTCTCCACATTACAGTAGATCAGGAAAGGTCTCTTATGGCATGTTGGAAATGGTGACTCTATTCGTATTGGAGCAGATCCTGTTATTGGTATGGGTTCCACTTATATACTGTCGAGTGAGCTGAGATTGTACCTGGAAGATTTCGGAATAGTTTCCATAGCCCAAGCAAGAAATTATACTCCTGATGCTTTGGGCTATTGGTTCTTGACGGATGATTTAGATCTCTATGGAGAGTGGAAATCTCTTTGGGAAATTTACATCAAAGGGCTGGAATATGGCAGAATCCGTTTATCAGACCAATCTGATTCTCTTCTATGGTCTCATAATAACTATGTGGGGCCCCCAACTGCTGAGAAAGGATATGAATGCATTCTATATGACGGTTGTATTGACTCTCATGATCCGGTTCTGGATATTTTGTGGACTCTCAATTTACCTCTGAAAATTGCTTGCTTTATATGGCTTGTGGTTAATGGTCGGATATTAACATGGGACCAGCTTCAGAGTAGGGGTTTCCACGGTCCGAGCAGATGCGTGTCGTGTGAAAGAAGTGAAGAGGATATATACCATCTTTTTATGGCCTGTCCATTTTCGGTCTGCATCAGAGATCATTTTGAGGCCAAATACAGGATATCCTTTCCTCCCCTTAATTCTATTTCGTCCCATCTAGCTCTGTGGTTCAAATCGATGGTGCGTTCTGCTCCTTACAGACACTTGGCTTTATTTATTCTCTGGGGATTATGGATCATTCGAAATCTCTGTCTGTTCGAAAATAGGAAACTTGCATTATTTGTTGTTATATCCAGGATTGAAGGATTACTAAATGATTATCCTGTTCCTTTGAAAATTAAAAATTTAAGGATTATTGGATCTGCTCTGGTGAAGGTATATCCTTGTGGATTTTTCGATGGGGCGGCTGCTATGAAGAAAGGAGGTTATGGGTTTGTATTATATCTTAATGATTCCCATTTTTTCAGTTTCTCTTTGGGAGTTGGAAATAGCATGAATACTAGAGCCGAATTATTGGCTCTTTGGGCAGTTCTGAAGGTGAGTTTGATGATGGGGCTGCCCTTGCAGTTAATTTATGGCGACTCTATGGTGATTATCTCTTGGCTGAATAGACTCTCTGCACTTGATGTTCCTTCACTGATGCACTGGTGTATTGATATTAGAAATATGCTTCGCATGGCCCCTACGGTGATCTTCAAACACATATTCCGTGAGCATAACACACAGGCAGATGGCCTCTCTAAACGGGCCCTCAATTTGGATATGGGATTTGGTTTCTTCACGGAAACTCTGGATGCAATGGTCATTAAACAAGGCAATTTTTTTCTTTTTTAATTCTGCTGGGACTTTTTTGTTTTTTATTTAGCATGTTTTCAGCATCTGATTAATCATCACTATCTGTTCGTTTTAAGACCTTCTGCCTATGAGTTTTGCTCAGGATTGTCTGTTTGATGACCATCTTCGAACATATTCAATATATTCTGACCTGATCTATCAGGGATGATGAGAAAATTCTGCTACGATCAGACTTTGTCTTTTCTTGATTGGCTTGGATAACTTTGATTCAGCATTATGCTTCTGCATTGTTTTTTCCTGTGATCATGGATGCTATTTTGTAAATGATGTCTTTTGATTCCTATGAATAACAAAGACTGGTATTTTTTCTCTAAAAAAAAAAATAGCTACTCGCCATCAGGGTTGGAATTTCAATTCATCTTTACCCTTTCGACTAAATTTTTTTGACGTTTTGAATTCTTATATTCTCGGTTATATAGAGTTTTTGTTTAAAAAGTTACTTTTAAATTGTGTAAAACTTTTTAAAGAAATTATCTTTTGTTAATAAAAAAATTTTAAACAACAAAACTAGAAGCCTCTGCATTAGCTAGTTAAAGTCAAGAATAACACCTACATTGTTCTCCTTGGCTTTAATTGTCGCCCAACACAACTTCATGATGCCCACACATATCAACAATGTAACACGAAGTAGGCTTGCTTTGGCACCACTCATGCTGAAATTGAAAACTAGATTTATATTTCTAGAAAAATGCGTAGATTTGTTAGTAGATGATGCAAAAGAAGCAAAATGACAGAATCCTAAGGCACGGCAGCACAAGATACTGTTGAAGAATGTAATCTCACCTATAGTTAGTTAGTGAGTTAGGTGGCCCATGGTATTTTCCGACCTATGGTATTCACCCATAGTATTGCTATTATCGGTTTCATATTTATATTGAGTCTAATAATGAGAAGGCATTCAATTTTCCCATAGTGTTTTTGTCTCCTTCATTGTTTTCTTTTACATGGTATCAGATCTTACAGCCCAATCCATCCATGTTCCAGGTATGCCTTTTCACATAATCGAAAGCACTCACACTCCGAAGCCATTTATCGTTTTTATTTTATTTTCCATATTTGAACTTGGCTTGCGTTTTCCCTAACCCTAAACAAAAAGGGTAGTAAATTTTTTTCTTCCAGATTAAAAAAAGTGGTGATTTTGTTTTTATTCTAGATCTCATCCGTCATTTTTTTTTACGGGAAGGACATCGCTCACTTTCTTTTCGGGAAAATCATTACCAACATAGGCCACCGCACATTTCACAAAGTGAAAGAGCGGTGCCACCCCCACTTGTGAAGAGGATAAGAGTGTTACCACCGCTCTACTTGCATTTGGAAAGCGCGGTGAAAATCCAAATCTTACACAACTTTTGGCCATCACGCCCCCTCACTGCTTTCTTCCATAGAAGGAGCAATGCTCCATTTTATTGAATTAAGAAAAAGGAGAAAAGCAAAAAAAAGGGAGAAAAGAAAGAAAAAAGGAGAAAAGCAAGGGAAAATAATTTTTTTAGTCATATATCATGGATCTTCGGACCCGTTCTAACCGGAGCCAACTATGAGTTTTGGTTTATCAAGATGAAGACATTTCTCCAGCTCAACAAATGTTGGCACATGGTTGAAATTGAGTTCAAAGAACCAGATACAAATGCTATGGCCACAATGAATAATGCTCAGAAGAGTGTTGTCAAATTTTGCTGAGACTGAGATCTCACAGCCACATGGTTGATCCAAAGTTGCATTGAGCAATCCATTTTCCCGCTGATCTTAGGAGCTACCAGCGCATATCAAGCTTGGAATCTGCTTGCATTGGCCTAGAAGGCAATCAATCATGTTAAAATAGTAGGACTGCAAACCCCACGCCTTCAATTTGAAAGTTTGAAGATGAAAGACTCAGAAACTGTAGATTAGTTCATGACTAGGGTTTTGGGTATTGTGACCCAATTCCAAACCTATGGTGAACCGCTAGAACAAAAGATCGTTGTTCAAAATATTATTCCGTGTCTCAGATAGAAGTTTGCTATGGTAGTGAATTCCATAGAAGAGGCAAAATATATGTCTCAGTTCACCCTAGTAGAGTTGAATGGATCTATTCTATCTCATGAAGATGGACTCGATCAAGAAGAAGACTCATTGACCAATTCTTTCAACACCCAAGCTTCCCTCAACAGAGGTCGAGGAAAAGGAGGATGAGGTACAAGAAGAAGAGGCCAAGGGTCTCCAGATATAGAAGATAGAACAAGTCACAATCAAGAACACTAAGATCATTCATATCACTCTCACAACTCTCAAGGTCAGAGGGAGAGAGGAAAGAGATGGACCAATAAGTCCAATGTTCATTGTAACTATTGAAAGAAGTATGGGCACTATGAACGAGAATGCAGAAAGAATCAAGCTCGCTAGAACAATAGAAGAGCCAATGTCTCCAAAGAAGAAGTAGGCTCATCAGAGGTGATGTTTGTGTATTATCAAGCAACTGAAGAACACTGCAACTCATATCTATGGCTACTAGATAGCGGTTGCAAAAATCAGAAGACATGTAACAAGTCATTATTCTCTAGTTTGGATTCCTTTGTTGTCACGAATATCAAGCTAGGAGATGACTTTTTGGTTACAACAAAAGGAAAAGGTATTATTCATGTACTTACTAAGCAAAATGAAAAGAAGTTCATTCATGAGGTGTTTTATGTACCTCATTTGAATGTAAATTTGATCAGGATAGGACAATTACTTCAGAACTTGTATGATATCAGGTTTTATGATACATACTGTGCTATCTATGATAAACCTCCCAGTAATAGACTCATAGCCAAAGTTGAAATGACCAAGAATAGAATATTTCCTCTCAGTTTCAGGAGTGCCAACCTTCCACATTCTGTAGCCCATACAGTTTCCATACTAGATGAATCTTGGTTATGGCACTGTAGATTCGGTCATCTTCCCTTCAAGAGTCTCAATCTCTTGCACAAGCAGTCAATGGTCAAAGGATTACCGATTATTCATGAACAATCCAGCACCTGTGAGGATTGTATCACTGGTAAACATCAAAGGGACGGTTTCCCCACTTCCACCACTTGAGCTAAAGAACATCTTGAGTCAGTTCATACAAACATCTATGGACCAATGCAAACCCAATCCATAGGAGGTAGTTTTTATTTTTTGAAATTTATTGATGATTTTGGCAGGAAAACATGGATTTATTTCCTTAGGAACAAATCAGAGGCCTTCTCTAAGTTCAAAGAGTTCAAGTCTCTCACTAAGAAGCAATCTAGAAAGTTCATTAAAATGCTCAGGTCAAATGGTGGAGGTGAATATGATTCACATGAGTTTTCATATTTCTGTAAGCAGCATGGCATCCAAAAACAGTCCACTACCAGATACACTCCATGGCAAAATGGAGTTGCTAAATGAAAGAATCGAACCATCATGAACATGGACCATAGCATGCTGTCACACAAGAAGCTATTAGATGATTATTGGATGAAGTTGTTGGATGCTCGGTCGACTTGATCAATAGATCACCCACAGTGACTGTCTAGGACAATATTCCTGAAGAAGCATGGAGTGGCACTAAGACAAGTGTCACACATCTCATAATTTTTCATTTCTATTGCTTTTGCGCATATACCTAATGAACTCAAAAGAAAATTGGATAAGAAAAGTGAGCGTTACATTTTCACTGGTTATAGTGAACAACACAAGGCGTATAAGTTGTATAATCTTGTCACCAAAAAGGTTGTGGCGAGAAGAGACATAAATTTCATTGAAGAAAAATGCTAGAGTGATCCTTCACACATACAACATGCAGAATGTTCAGATCAGCCATATCTATCTATCAAACTTCCAAGATTGGAAGTACAACAAGAAGAAGCATCAGCAGCAGAGAGTCCACCACAAAACCAGAAAACCAGAAGCTTGAGAGAGTTATATGAACAAACTCTAGTTCTTGATGAGCAACTTCAGTATTCTCTATTTTCTTGTCATCCCACATCTTTTAATGAAGAAATGAAGGATGCACAGTGGGTAAAATCCATGAATGAAGATATTGATGCAATATAGAAAAACCAGACTTGGGATCTTGTTGACATCCTTGCAGAAAAAACTAGTATTGGAGTCAAATGGGTCTATAAGACCAAACTAAATGAAAGGAGAACTTGGAAAAAACAAGGAAAGGTTGGTTTCCAAAGGATATGCACACAAGTATGGTGTAGATTATGATGAAACATTTTCTCCTGTAGAAAGGATGGATACCATCAGAGCTATACTTGCCATTGCAGCACAAAATCAATGGCTTGTGTATAAAATGGATGTGAAAAATTCCTTTCTTAATGGTATTCTTGAAGAAGAATTTTATGTAGACCATCCACCTGGTTATACTATCAAAGGTCATGAAAACAAAGTGTATAAGCTGAAAAAGGCCTTCTATGGTCTAAAACAAGCTCCATGAGCTTGGTACAATAGGATTGACTCCTACCTCATCAACAATGGTTTTAGTAGAAGTAGCAATGAGCCCACTATGTATGTCAAAATATAGCAAGGTAAAATTTTGATGGTATGTATTTATGCTGATGACATGATTTACACTGGTAATTTGATGCTTGAAGATTTCAGGACAGTCATGAAAAAGGAATTTGAAATGACTGATCTAGGGATGATGAAGTACTTCCTTGTTATGGAAGTTACTCAAACTGATAAAGGTATTTTTACCTGCCAGCATAAGTATGCTACTAATGTTTTGCACAGAATCAGAATGGATAAATGTAAACCAACATAAACCCCCATTTCTCTTGGCACCAAGTTAACCAATAATGATGATGGACCAATAGTAAATGTACACTCTATAAACAAATGGTAGGCGTTTTAATGTACTTGACTGCAACTAGACCTAATTTGATGTATGTTGTGAGTCTTATTTCCAGATTTATGGAGTCTCCCAAAGACTCTCACTGGAAAGTTGGAAAAAGAATTCTGAGATATGTTGCAAGAAAACTTGGATATGGCCTTTGGTACACTCATACACCAGACAGTACTCTCACAGGGTACACTGATAGTGATTTTGTAGGTAGTATTGATGATAGGAAAAAAACATCTGGTTATTCTTTCCATTTGGGAACAAATTTTCTCTCTTGGGCATCTAAAAAACAACCCATTGTCAGCATGTCTTCTGTAGAAGCATAATACGTAGCAGCCACCACAACAGCTTGCCATGCAGTTTTCCTAAGAAGACTGTTAAAGGATATGGGACACACTGAAAATGATCCTAGTTCTATTTTTGTGATAATAGCTCTACAATACATTTTTCCAAACATAATGTATTTCATAGAAAAAGTAACCACATTGACACTCGCTATCATTTCAATCGTGAGTTAGTCAATGATGGACAAATTTCATTATTGTTTTGTGGCTCTAAGGAGCAGTTGGCTGATATGTTCATCAAACCATTGGGAACATCTGAATTTGTATATCAGAGAAAGCACTTAGGCATAGACGGTGTTGAAGATGTACTACCAGTTGAAATTAAGGGGGTGTGTTGAAGAATGTCATCTCACCTTTAATTAGTTAGTGAGTAAGGTGGCCCATGGTATTTTTCAACCAATGGTATTAACCCATAGTATTTCTATTATGTATTTCATGTTTTTATTGAGTCTAATAATGATAAGGAATTCAATCTTCCCATTGTGCTTATGTCTCCTTCATTGTTTTCTTTTACAGATAGCTTCGGTGCTCTGTTGTCATCTTGCATCAATCAAATCCAAATGGAATCTCATTAAGAGAAAGTTAACTACAAGTCTTCTCCAATGATCTTACATTCTTTATTATTCACATCTACACTTATTGTTCGGTTCATATCTTGTAAAGAATAATCACCAACATTTGAAGAGAAAATACCTCCCAAATTATCTAACATAGAAAGTAAGGTAATCTATTTCTTTGTATAATGCGTTAAATTAACATTGAGAATTAATGCTCTTGTTACTACCTGAAATTTAGAAGTTTGGTATAGCAATTGAAGGATGCAGGGGAGTGCTCCAACAGTTTCTAATACTTTACAGAATTAGCTTCAGCAATCTATAACAAAACACAATAAGCACATGATACAATAACATCAAACAACTACAACAAATCAAATCACCCCTACATAAGGAAATCCCAATACTTTGTTCCAACAATAATAAGCTAAATCTGTTCTATGTTTTGCAATCTAAAATTAAAATTAATAACTTAACATGCCAATCACTAAGTTTACACACTCTCAATTAACACAAGAACAACAAAGCAAAATACTTTGTTTTCAACATCAATTCATTATATTCTAGTGCATTTAAAAAAAATAGAAATAGAAATATATATATATATATATATATAATGAGATCTGTTGGCCAATTAATTATGACCCTTTGGTTCGTCTCTTCAAAAATTTTCCCCATTGAAAAATTTGACACAAAGACCATGAATGCCCCTTCAGAATTAATGGTTAACTACTGTGGTGGTGGAGTTTATTCAAAATTCCATAAGTAAAAAATTTACAAGGTGAAAGTAACTAATTTTCAACATTAGCCTTCTTAATTATTTCAATAAAAAACAAAATTTTGCTACTCTTATTAAAATTACAAAAGTGGTGCTACTACTTTAACATGTAACAACATTTAGAAAACTGTTGTTATTCATACAAACTCCTATGTTTTTCTATGAATTTCAAACAACTTCTTTCTTAAGGGTTTTCTAAACATGTCTCCAAACTAATATTTTGATTTGCAAAACTCCACACAAATTCATTATTGCTTATTAGTTCTTGAATATAATGATACCTTGTATCAATATGTTTACTCTTCTTACCCATTTGAGCTCAGAACTTCAAACGCGAATTCCAGGAGTTTCGTCCAGCGAAATTCGACACCGTTTGTTCCAGGTAACTTCTCATGTCCTCCTCTTCCATTTTCATGTAAATTTTTGCAATTTTCATGGTCAATGTTTTACTTTTAGGCCAGTCTAAATTGGTCTTCTCGACCCATGCAGAAATCAGGGCTTTTTCCACGTATAGGGCTGGCTATACACGGAAAAACCTCCCAAACTCGCATAAATACACGGTTGTTTGGCAAACAGTCGTGTATGCGACCATGCACATGATTTTTTATAGTATCTAATGACCAAAAATTATTTTTAATGTGCATGATGGTTCTAGAATGGAGGGAGAGGGAACATGGAGATGTAGAAGAGGCTATTCGAGGTCATTTGATGGCTCAACAAGCTCTACGTGCATGTGGGATATACAAGTTTTGGTGTCTTGGTAGCCTGAAGGCCAAACCAAGACTCCTGCAGATGCTAGTAGACTACTGAAATCCATACTTAGAGTCTTTCCATATCGACGGGATGTCCCTCACTATAGAGGTGGAGGAAATATACTTTATTAAAGGATTGTCCCAATGAGGAGAGGTGGTGAACCTACGCTATCATGGGCCTGGAGGTGGACTCACCATTAATGAGTACATTGGAGTATACTATTTTTCGAACATGAAATAGGTTGGCAGTAAAATCCCGACAAACTCCATCCAGGTGCTAGGACTGAAGGCCATACTATTGGCACTCGGCAGGATAGTTGGTCTTGCATCACTCCACCAGGCCTCGCGACCATTGATGTTCTATGCAATGGAGTGCATGAGACCCATAGTTTATGATTAGAGCATTACAATGTTGAGTAACATGAAGCAGCAGCTCAATGACTGCAAGATGGGTAGGGTACGAAACTTCGGTTTCGGCTGTATACTGAGCACGTTCTTCTTTGATCGTGTTCCAGGGCTAAGCCCTAGAGCTAATGTTCCTCCTCATGGGGTTCAAGATCCATCCCAACGACGTTGGGCAACTGCTATGCACAGAATGGGCAGAGGTAGGGTGTATAACCCCTACCCAGCTGATTTCTTTCCATGGTGGCAGTGGCAGATTATTGCCATCAATGATTATCCCTATGTGGGAATAGATTTCCAGGGAGATCCTGACATGTCCTTACCACCAAGAGTAGCATACGGTGACATTGGTAATGAATCCCAAACCCTCTTTTTAAAGTTTTTTGAATTATTAATTTTTTTTGTGTTTTTTTATATATAGACTCAAAAGACATGTTTTGGTGTGACGACACATAGTGGCAATCTATCATATGTATGCAGATGTTGGAACACAATGACCTGATGGATTCCCTCGTCATAGATGGATGGGAAGAGGAGATGATATCATGGGTGTGGATGCGGAGCGGACACTCCAAAGCATCCACACAAACTTTGTACGATTAACACACCAGGTACCCGTGGCGCAAGTCGATGACTTGCCTGAGCCCATGTAGTGTTAGGTGGTTGGGGTACCACGAGCATGGGTTCCATTATTCCGACGATTAGCTAGAGTCATGGTGTGCTACCACGATCAAAACCCCCCTCCTCCTCCACCACAGGCTTAGAGACCTGAGAGTGATTCATTTTTGTACTATCATGTATTATATTCTGGTGGCTCGAAAGCCCCATTTTTGTATTATGACACTTAGGTATTATGACGTCACATTTTGGATGTTTAATGAAAAACTTTTATGATGATCGATTTTATTTATTTACATGTGTGTAAAAATGTATGTTTGTGATGTGCTTATGGTGTATGAAACAAATGCCAATCTAACACATATTTAGCATATGAGTGAACAACTTGTTTAAAAATTCTTGGAACATGTATGTATGTTATGTTGTCAAATTGTTGTTCTAACAATCTCACACGTAAGAATATTCATAATAATGTCGGATCCCTAATACGATACAAGCCAATAAGTTGTGATACTACTAACTGTGAATCAAGATGTACCTCAAGAGAGAGAACACCATGTGAAATGGAATCCCGTAATAGCTCGATAATGGCACTATATTCAACAACATTGTTTGAAGAAGGCCGTAAACATATGCCTCCTGAAGACAATACCTGACCCGTAGGAGTATAAATCACCCAAACAGCAGAGGCTGAGTGTTGAGTGTGGTGGTTAGCACCATTAGCAAATCCTATGTAAGCAGAAGACTCCATTGACATCTGCCATAAGAAATGAAAGCTAATCAAGAAACCCAATCACCATAAGAAAACCTAACTATGCAAAAAACTGTACAATAATATACAATAATCAGCCCTGGCTGAAGATCATGCATAGTACTTTTTAAGATAGAGCCCATTTCTAGGCTCCACCAAGGTTGTCCCTTCATAATCCACCAGCTCATAGGTCCCCTTCTCTAACACACGTTTGACCACGTAAGGACCATGCCACATGGGATTAAACTTCCTTACCCCCAATGGTTCTTTAGCTTGGTCCCACAAAAGCACCAAATCTCCTTCACTAAACCTCCTCGGATGAACAGACTTATCATATTGGACCTTAATGCGACGCTTATTTACTTCTAGAGCGACTAAAGCATCTCGGCACTGCTCACCAAGCTGCTCTAAGTGGACCAAACGTTCCTCCAATGTGGAAGTGTCTGGTAAAAGATCTATGGCTAGCTTCAATGAAAGGATTTCACATTCAATCGGCAATATAGACTCCACTCCATGTACAAGCTGATATGGGGAAAAATCGGTGGAAGTCTTAACTGCGGTCCTATAGGCCCACAAAGCAGGATATAACATGATATGCCAATTCATTTTTCTTTGTGCGATGGTTCATTGGAGAATGGATTTAAGTGATTTGTTCACTACTTCAACCTGTCCATTTACCTGAGGGTAATAAGAAGAGGAGTGCTCCTGCTTATACCCTAACTTCGAGGCCAACTCTTCCATCATTCGATTCTGAAAGTGCCTACCATGGTCAGTGACAAGCTCTTTCGAAATACCGAACCGAGTAATAATTTGGTTGAATACAAAATGGGTGGCTACCTCACCATCGGATTTAATCGTGGGCATAGCCTCATCCCATTTCATGAAGTAATCAATAGCCACTATAATATGATGATGCCCCCCAACTGAAGTCGGGTTGCAATCCATGAAGTCAAGCCCCCACTTGGTGAAGGGATAGGCGGTGATAATCAGATGTAATGGGTCAGGATGTGAGTGCATATTGCGTGCAAACACTTGGCAAGGGTGATACTTCTTGACCGCATTGACACAATCTTTAAATATTGATGGCCAAAAATATCCCACTCTCAATATTTTTTGGGCTATAGAAATCCCAGATAAATGACCACCAAACACCTCTCCATGGCAATCATTCAGCACAACCTCAGCCTCTTTATGGGTTAAAGAAAGATGTAAAATGGAATCTACCCCACAACGGTACAAAGTGTTGTCCACTATAAGGTAGTTCTTAGATACGTGACGTAATCGTCGTCACTCGTCCCATGAAAGATGAGTAGGGACCTTCAACATTTGTAAATATATGATAATATCCCCATAACATGGATCCAAAGTTGAGATAAAGAAAATATGCTCATCGACAAACGTATCCTCATAAACCTCCTCCTCCTCCCTTGGGAAATTGGAAATGAGCTCTACAAAAAATAACTATTTCTTCAATTTCATCGAAACAAACTCAAGATCAAATTCTTGCAAAATAACAATCCAGTTATTATACTTTCCCCTGATCATCCTTCTAGTGAGGACGAACTAAAATGGATTGAAATGAGCTACCACCAAGGTTTGGCGAAGGAGAATGTAGTGTCTGAATCTCTGAACCACATGAACAGTAGCTAAGGCAAGTTTCTCCACATGAGAATAACAAATTTCTGCATCTATAAGGTCCCGAATCAAATAATATATGACATGCTCATGGAGCTCCTCATCCTCCTAAACCAAAACCATATTAATCGTCTCCATGGATGTGACCACATAAATCAAAAAGTCATGGCTATAGTCGGGTGGACGAAGCACGGGGGCTGATGCTAAGGCTTGCTTAAGAGCATCAAAGGACTCCTGGGCTTGCTCATCCCAGCAAAAGGTAGTATCCTTCTTTAAAAGATGCATAAAGCCTTTAGTCAAATTGGCAAAGTTAACCACAAATATCTGTAAGAAGTTTTCCATGCCTTGCAAACATTGAAGATGTCTAATATTTCTCGGGGGAGACAATTGAAGTATTGCCTCAACCTTTAAGGCATTGACTCTTATACCCTCCTTGGAAACAATGAACCCTAATAAGAGACCAAAATTCACATAAAAGATGCACTTATGTGCAATTCACCTAACCTGGTAGTGGCGACATCTTTTGAATACTAATCTCAAATGGTAGGAATGACGCACTCTCGGCTGAGAATGAGCAGCTAGGTCATCCAAAAGGTCTTCAATAATCAATTTGAGATTGTGAAAAATCAAGGTCATAGCCCGCTGAAATGTGGCTCCGACATTTTTAAGACCGAAAGGCATCTTTCGATATGCAAACATACCCCAAGGACAAATAAATGTAGTTTTGTGTTGATCCCCGGGTTTGATCTGAATCTGATTATATCCAGAAAATTTGTCCATAAAGGAAAATACCTCGCTTCTCGCACACTCATCCAAAATCTGATCAATAAATGGTGTGGGAAAATTATCCTTAGGACAAGCACGGTTTAAATCGTGGAAATCAGTGCATATATGGATCGTTCCCTGCTTCTTATCAACCAGAAAGGGGTTTGAAACCCACTCCATTAAGGGAATGGGATAGATAAAACCGGCTTTTAACATATTTTCTATCTCAGCCTTAATTGCGAGTGCTTTTCTAGGATTCACCGCATGCAAACGTTGTTGAACAGGCTTCGCATTTGATAGGTCTTAATTTCATGTTTGAAAATACGAGGGTCAATACTTGGCATTTCCTCGTATGACCATGCCAATACGTCACGAAATTCTTTGAATAGCTTGTTATACTACTGAATCTCAGCATGGGAACATTCTGTCTCAATATAGACATTCTCAATCTTGCCAGGATTGCAAGAGATATTGATAGGAATAGTAAGTGATATATTCACCATGTTCCCATCATCCATCTGACTAGGAGAGCTTAATGGAAGCACGGGGCTACCAATATTCTCGCTAAGAATCTCCCTAAAGTCCTCATGCTCCAAACGGTCAAGCTCGGGAAAAAAATAAGATCTATGATATAACTCTTGCCAAGGTGGCTCAACCCCAGACATGGCCTCAATAATAGCTTCTTCTAACGGAAAAATAGTATCAAGGAAATCATGTGCATGAGAGGACTCAATTGGCCATGCATGCAGCACATACAGGTCCTCCTATTCTATCCGTGAAGAGGAAGGACTATGCTCTGCAACACCATCAAGATTCACTTGATATGCAATCATTGCTGAAGGCAACGACACGTCCATTTCGATAGGTCTGTTCGAAGGACTCGGTGTAGGAAGAATCCAAGGATCTTCCATTTGGGTAGTGCGAAAAGACACTGAATTCAATGAAGATGAAGCCCCATAAAAACTAGATCCGATCATAAGGACGGGTGCAGGACAACTAAATGTCCCCATAAGGGATGGATACATGCCTACACCCACACTCCCAGTTGCTGGCTGAGAATGATCGATAATCGGGATAGAAGCTCCCGACAATGCACTAACACTCAGATTTTTGAATGATGTCTGATCAATCATAACAATATTCCCATTAAATGGAAAGCATACAACTCGAAATAGAGAAGAGGCTATGGCTTGCATACTATACATCCAATTTTGACCCAGTAAAATATTGTAATCAAGGGGCACATCAACCACCTCGACCTCGATCATGATGGTATTCCCTCCCAAACGGACCTTAAGAGAAGGAAGAATTCTTTGTGGCCGAAAATATCTACCATCAAAGGTAGTCAACATGGTAGCGGATTTAGACAACTCGGGAGAACCCAAACCCTTCCAACATGACAAAGACATCATGAAAGTAGCAGCGTCGTCGTCAATCACAGTGCGTTTGACGGTCATGTTAATACATTCTACATGCATCAAGAGAGACACGTAGTAAGGCAAGTGAGGTTGTAGTCCCATGGTTTCAAATTTGATGACAGAGAAAGAGTTATCATCATTCACCCCAAGAGCAGAAAGAAAAGCTTCCCTTTGCGAAGGACAACTCTGAAGAACTTCAAGCGTAGACATTGCACAAGGAGTTTGGCCTAAATTCTCGACAACAGAATAGTTATGGGTGGCTCAGGAATTAGGATTGTGACTCGAACACTTTAGGACTCCCTTAGGAATGTGAGGTGCAATATCAAGTTTATCCATAGGGTTTTCAATATGCAAAGGGCTCTCGGTAGGAGGGGGTTTCTTCCCAAGGTCTGTTTGTGATGAACCATAGTCTTTCACATGATTCACAACCTTAGTAGCATGCACCATGTTGATGCACCCATGACCAGTACTGGTTTCTGGCAGATTTTGATCTCCACCCGACGTAGAATGAGGTTCATGGGTCCTCGAGTTCATATTTTGATTATGGGGTAAAGGATTGGTCAGCACAGCTGGGCCTTGTGCTATGAACCTTGAGGTGTCTTCCATACGAGGGCACAAGTGAGTGAGGTGGTCATCCTTACACAATTTGCAAGGAAACTTAACCTTACATTTAGAATGCTTGTCCCCCCCAACATTACGGTCATTCTTGTCATTAAAATTGGCATTTTCATTCTCGTTCCCACCCTTATGATTGTTTTTACCATTTTTCTTATTCCTTTCGGGTTGCTGGTTTCCCTTCTGGTGTGACGATTCCATGAAAATTATACTCATCGTTTGGGTGGGTTGAGAAGAATTCATGGCTTGTCTCAGAGCGGATTGATTGACAGACAATTGACTCACTTGTTTCGCAACTGAATCCATAGGTTTGGCACTTGTACAACCCACAATTCCATTGGCATGTGGTCCAGTCTTGATCTTGGGATCAAAACTAGAATGTAGAGCATTAGGCATGATCTCATATAATAATCCGTATTGAGCATAAATCAAATCCAATTCCTATGCCCTAAAAATTGCTTGTTCCTCATTTTGAACTCCGGATGTAGAAACATCCTTCACGATGTAAGGTAACAATGATTTAAGGAACCACTCAAGGAGAAACTCTGGCGGTATGAAAGATTTAATCAACCTCTTCCATCTATACCACCCTTGGATATGGTCCGAGATATGTGTGGCTTTGTCCTATTGAAATGTTGACAAGAGTTTTGTACAAACGTCATAATGCACTGGTAGTGGGAAGTGATTGAGGAAATTCATAGCAAGATCATCGAACAAAACAAATGCCCCCCTCGGTAGTTCTATGTATCATTTTGTTGCAGGCCTGGTAAGGGTGCATTGAAATAGCCTTAAACGGATCGAATCATCATGTAAGGTATTAGAAGAGCACCAAAGGTGAAAGGTAGTGACATGATCACTAGGATCTTCTTCTGGTTTTCCCTCAAATTTTTGAATGTCTGAGCGAAGCTTAGTAGGGACAGTCAACCAATCCAGGTCATGAGATATAGGATCGTTCATTAGTCTCAATAAGTCAGGTAAATTTAACGTTGTGAGGAAAGGGACCCTAGGTTGAGCCAGTCTATGCCATGCTCCCTGATAGTTTTGGTTCATATAAGGCTGACTACTGTAAATACCATGGCCTTGGCCATAATATCCTCCTCCCATTTGACCCGTGTAGGGTGGCATGGAAGCATTATCATGTGGTGTACCTTGACTATGCGGTGCTACAAAGCCATAATTAGAAGAGTAAGCGGGTTGTTGATACCTGTACCCATAAGGTTGATAGCACAGTCCATACTGCGGTCCATAAGATTGTCCATGAGAATCTCCATAAGATGTCCCATGGGATATCCCATGAGAAGCTCCATAAGTAGGGATATGGGAAACTCCTTGCGATGGAACGTAAGCCAATCTAGAAATAGGAATATGACCTCCCGAGACAACATGAGATACTTGACTCTGAGATACTACTGTGTGAGAAATCACAGTACGAACCTGACTAGTAGCAACATTCCGACCTGAAGGACCATGAGAATGCGGGGGAGGAAGGGTTGTCAAAAATGCATTTGAAGGAGTAGGAATCGAGGATGAAGGGACATGTGAAGGGATGTAAGTAGTATTCCCTATGGTCACTTGTCTTGGTTCTGGTATCTGCATATGAATACTAACATTAGGTCTAGGATGGGCATGTGAGGTAGCCTCCACCGCCGGGATGGAAGGTGCAATGTGACTAGTGCTCTCAATTCTCTCCACACGGAAAGGAATAGGAGTGCCCCCAGGCGTAGTATTAGGTTCAATTTTTAACTCATCATGATGCACTAGATCATGTGCAGGGATATCAGGCATGCCATAACTAACATGACTAGTGCTTGTGGGTTCATGGTGAGTCTCGTCACCCAGAAACCAATACCAACGACCTACGAATGAGGGATCATAACCGAAATGTGAACGTATATCTGGTAAAGGATCATATACAGGAGTAGGATCTTCCTCCCCAACCTCTTGAGGTGGAGAAGACATCTCAAGAATCTCATTCTCGTGATCTCCCATCATGTGTGAATCAATGTGAGAAGTAGTCCGCCTGGACTGTCTATTTCTCTCTCCCAAAGGAAGATGAGATGTTGAAGGTGGAAGTCCTGCTAAACGAAGAGAATGACAAAATGCCACACTTGAATCCACAATGACTCAAAAAATGAAAAAGACTCTATCTAATTATGCAAACTCTAGGAAAACTAGCGTGCATAGAGCATACACCTATATAATGTAAATCCAAATCACAAGCAAGCAAGGGTAGGATATGTGAGCTCTTGAATGAAGCAAATATGTCTCGCCTAGGAGAGGCTTGAGACTCCCATACACAACAAGCGGAGGTTCGTAACCAATTATTGTGGCCCTCAGCTTCAACGCATATAGCGACTGTGATGTATGACCCCAATCTGTTCGGGACACCTGCAGAATAAACTCTACGAAGTGCCCCCTCGATAACCTAGGTAAGGAAACTAAGGTCACCTCAATATAATCAATGCTCAGGTGGATAGTCGCAGGCAGGATTGACCGTATGGGCAGGGTATCAAAACCCAAAACTCTCGAAAGATCCCCCAGATACGAATACAATCCTGGAAATATCTCCAATGCTACTCAGTTATGACTAGGGGTCATCCCAGTCAATAACCGCTCACACTGCCTTATGCTTAACTCCCTTGTAAGAGGAGGATCTTGAGAAACACTAATTATACCAAGGAATTTCACACTCTCACCTGGACAGACAGATACATGTTTTTTTTTAGTGGTCTTGGAGATTTTACTCGCAATGAACTATTCCAAGACCCTAAAACCTAATCTTGTTGGTGCACCCTATAAAAGAAAAGAGTGTAATTCATTTTATTATGCATTGATTTTAATTGGCTTATTACTCAAAAGGGTAAATGATCATGCAACTAGTGGTGTTATGACGCAACAAGAAGTAAAATGCACACCTAACAATCAATGCAAATGCACTGTGTCAAATGAAAACCTGGGTATGCTACTACGTGAAATGCAAAATTATCCTTCAAATGAAAAATGTAGTCATTCCTATATGAAAATATGACTAATACTTTTCCAAGCAAACCTAGTGCAAGTACCATGCAAAATGAAAAATGCAATGATGCATAATGATGCAAAGAAGCAAACATTTTTGTAATTTTTTGAATTAAAATGAGATAATAAAGCAAAATAATGACTCTACCATCCCTAGACTCTGCAAGCACTATCAAACAGCACCCATGCAAAGCTCTAAGGAAAAAGAGACCTAATGCACTAATCCCAAAACAAAAAAATAGAAAATGCAATGATAAGAACATTCTTAAAAAATTCAACCTAAAAAGCATCTTTGGTCAGAAACAGAGGTGTATATAGACTCTAGAAGCATCCAAGCAGACTTAGCAATCATTAGAACTCACCCAGCAACACTTAATCTTCCCCTAAAAGTCAAAACTTAGGGCATACGTAACTGTGTGAAGAAAACCCGCATATATACATTGAAATCCCAGTAAAAACCACGTGTACATGCGACTGTGAAGCAAAAAGTCATGTACAAGAAAAAAAAGAGATAAAAAAAAGAAGGTAAATAGACAAGCTGAGACAAAATTTACTCCTATCACACACTACCAGGAAAACATGTTCCCAGACCCGACTCAAAAACAGAGAAATTAGAGCAATTCAGGAACATTGAATGCTGATAAAAACCCCCAAAGGAAATGACTAGGAACTCCCCAGTATGGTCACCAATTCTATTACGGAGAAAACTTCCTATGGCTTGGGGTACCACAACAGATAGAGTAATCGTAGAAATCAATCCTTTCCTATATGCAAGAGAAACCAAACATCTAACACTAAAGGATCTCGATACATACCTTATTACGTATGGTTGATGTAGATCCCCGTTGAGCTTTTCCACTCTCACTTGTATTGATAATTTTCTCTCTCAACATTCAGCAAACAAGACAAGCATGCTATATATAGTTGTGTTAGACCTACTCTAGCATATATAATCAATAACATATAAGCATTTAAAATCATCCATGGATTCAATACTCATTTAAATCCACATTATTGGATAGGAAAAGATATTTCTATTAATATAAATCAGAGATTACAATAGTGACAACCTCTGTCAGCACATCTGCGAATCGGAGAAACTGAGTCCTCAACCAATTCAATCCTCCATCTCTCCATAGCAAGCTCACAAGCAAAGGCAAGCTTGGGAAGAAAATAAAGTGCTCCAAGGGGCAAAGGGACACAGACTCAAGTATAAGCTCCAGCAACAATGGACTATAGTTTTCTTGCTCTTCAATTCCTCTCCCTTCGATGTATCCAAAGGGTTCCTTATATAGTGCTTCAATAGGGTAATGGAAGGTCAAATCCGAGCAATCTCAAGGCATATGGAAGGCCAAGAGACAATTGACTTGGATCCACATCAAGGAAAACTTCAAAACTATTTGGCCTTTTGCACACATCCTGATGTACACGGGTTTAAGGGTCAAATCCGTGTATATACACGAGAATAGGTTTAAAAGTCATGTATAGAAAATAATGCATGTTTTTAGGGATGATCTTGGAAACATCAAAGGTGCAAAAATGGTCCATCGGGTCTAAAGAGTCTGCAGAGGGACAGGGAAGGCCATAAAGGTGTTATCCACCATTGTTGTAAAGGAAAGTGTCCTATGGCTAGGGTTTAAGAGGCCATCAACGTACTGGGGTTGAAAGAGAGATGCAAAATGTTCAGCAAGCATATAACAGCAAGTTTCAGAGATGATAAATATCCACACCTGATAAACTTAAGGCTGGTCCAAGCTTTCTCTTCAATCCTCTTCTTGCTCCTCTCTCTCCAAGAGACCTGCAAAACGAATTATACCTTCCTCAAACCATTATGACCACATATAAGACAATGATAATCAAATAAACATGAACAAATGATCTGAATAACATCATCATATGATTAGAAACAGAAATTCAATCACACATTGAACAATGATTTGGGAAGAAGAAGGACATCACATCTTTATTAATCCTGAAAACAAGTACAAGTATACCTTCTCTTTAGGTTTGGCACCTCACGAAACCTTGATCTGGATCTGCTATTTCTCTTCTCCAAAGAACTCAGCCTCCAAGCTCTGCAACACAAGGGGAAGACCTCCAGGGCAAAGGTGTGGGCAAAGAGAGTTCCAATTCCTCCAGCATAACAGTGCAAAAATTCAAGTCCCCTGGTATGGACCTCCCTACCTCTATTTATATGGGTGAAATAAGGTAGTTTGGAAGGTTGGAGAAGTTACATCAGTTAAGGAAATTAATTTAAATGACTTAAATAATCTCCAATTAACTCATGTTTTAATTTTTAAATGCTAAGAGGCACATTCGTGGGTTTTCCTTAAGGAAAATCGTGAATGAACAAAGAACACATTTTTAGGGTATTTTTGGGCATTTTTAGACTTTGGTGTCTTCTAGAAAGTTTTAGCTAACTGAAATACCTTTCCAACGGTGTAGAGATGAGGTCAAATGGAGTTACAAAACTCAAGATATGGGTCCTAAAATATAGGTGTTTTTACAGTGACTTCCATGAGGTGCCGACATGCGACGAAATCATGGGAAATTGGTCACAGGCAGAGATGTGTCATTTTGGGCTATAACAACCATGTGTGGTAAAATCAGCTGTAACAATTTATCTCTTTCTCTTCAACAACCCCTCTCCTCCCCAATAATGATTTATACTACTATCTCTTTATCTCTCCCAACCTCTGTCCTCCCCCATAATGATTTCTATGTCTATATCTTTCTCTCCCCCCAACCCCTCTCCTCCCCTATAATTATTTATATCTCTTTCTCTCCCCCAAATCCCCTCCTCCCCCCTATCCCATATTCTAGCCCAAAATGGAAATTATCTGTCTGTGATGACATTTATATGTTATGTTGCATGAAGAAAATTCCATGATGACACTTCATGAAAATTACTGTTCGTCACCCAAAATACCCTTTTGGATGGAAGGGACATATCATGAGTTGTGTAGCTCCATTTTACCTCTTTTATTAACCATTGTAAAATTAACAGACTAAGGAACAACTTTATAGAACAAATCAACTCCTGAAAATTCTTGGAAATACATTTAAAATGCATTTTTTGACAAATACATGGGTTATCATTGTTCACCTACATTTTTCACTTGCCATACATGTGTTGTTAGTGTTGCACCCATGTATGCATTTAGAAATGGTCACTTCCTCCTCAGTTGTGGCTGCTATATCCTCGACCCTAACTCTATATATTTTTATATAAGAGAAGGAGAAGAGACCATGAAATGGGAATTAGCCTTTGGTATTCTTATTCTGGAAGAATTTAGACTCTCATCCCCTTCATCCTATGCCCTAGTTTTCATCTACCCTTGCTGTAGACTTTGGAGGATGAGAATCTTGGCAGAGAGAGGTAGGAGATCTAGATATAAGGTTTCACAAGGTTACTTGCACCAGGATAAGTTATATCGTGTACTTATTCCATTGATTAATACATATTTAATGTTCTTCCTTTTCCAAATCACTATTTATATCTCATTTTATAATCATATGTTGATGTTGATGACATTAGGGTTTTAGGTTGTATTGAATATCATCACCTTACATGTGGTAAAATTTGTTTGAGGAAGATTTGAATTTGTTTTGCAGGTCTCTTGGTTGGAGAGAAAGAAGAGGGATAAATGGAAGCTTGGATCAACCTTTAGTATATAAGGTATAAACCCTCCTAACCATTAAAATATTTCCATATATTCATACTTGTAGATATTAATATATCAGTTTCTATACCCCTAGTATGTTGGTGTCCTCAACCCCAACCGTATAATCAATTCCTTAACAACACCCTAATCACTGACACCCCTCTCTCCCCTAGTCCCTATCTCTCTCTCTCTCTCTCTCACACACACACACACTTACCCACTTAATCCTCCACATATTCTTATCCTCCATGCCTCTCTCTCTCTCTCCCATAACCCCCTAATACTCCTCTCTCTCTCTCTCTCACCCCCATACTCCTCCCCCTACAACTAGTCCCGTCCTCTCTTTATCCCTCTCTCCCTTCATCTCCCTAACCCTTACTAACCCTCTCTCTCACTCTCTCACAACCCTACTCATCCACCTAACATCAATCCCCCCTCCTCATGTTAGTTTATCCCCCCCCCTATTCCCCCTAACCCTTGCTAATCCCATCTCTCACTCTTGATGTCCCCTAATCCTCCACCTATACCTTATCCCCACCCCTCTTTATCTCTCCCTCAACCCCCTAATACCCCTGGCTGTCTCTCGCACTCTCTCTACCCTTAACCCCTCCTCTCTCTTCCCTAACACCCTGCTACTCTCTATACCCATAACCATCCTCTCTACCCCTCTCCCTCTCTCACCTACTCCCCTTACCCCTCTATCTCTCTTTATTTATCTCTCTTTGTCTCTCCTACTAACCCTACTCCTACCCCTCTCTTTCTATTTCTACCAATACCCCCCCACCACCACTTAGCACCTGCACATATCTCTCTCCACCTCCACTATATACCCATTCTAAAATATAAATACCCTAATCCTACCTAAATCCCTAACCCCCGACCCTGATTTCTATCTCTTTCTCTCCCCAAACACCCTCCTCCTCCTTACTCCTAACGTAAATTGGATGTCTATAACATTTCACACGCATTTAGCTCTACAAAACAAGTGTGTGTTGTAGCTCTAAAAAACCCCTGCACGTTTTGTAGAGATAAAACAAACATGCATTTTGGTTTTCATGAAACCCATATATGAAGTAAAAATAAATTTGAATTTAAATGAAATACAATCGTGTTCTTTACAACCTAAATCGAGCCTCGTCACATGTTCACATTTCGTCCGTCTTCCTATGTGTCTTCTTGAAAGTTACTTCGTTTTATAAAAACATGTGCTATAAAATATGGTAAACCATAGCTAACTGGGAATTTCATCCATTTTCTCAATATGCATGTGTTTTACCATTCATTACCGTATGCTACATACATTCATTTTTTTTATGAAATTTTAGACCTAGATAACATTTTTCTGTAAATTCCAAATATGTAATTTTTTAAATATTATTTTTTTCTTTTTCTCTTTACACCCACACTTCATGTATTGTTTTTGAGGTTTCATCACCTAGGTAATTAAAAAAGTTGTAAATTATGAAAATTATTTTGGAAAAAAAGTGTTGCACTAGTCTTATTTGTTCTCTATGTGTCTACCAGTTTTTGTAGGTTGATTCCATCATTTAGGCTCTAAAAGGATGCACCCATACACACATATACCTTATCATTTTCCTAGAAAAATATTTACCTGTTAGAAAAGAACAAACTTGACATAGTTATGAAAAAATTCAATAGATAAAATTTATATATTCATAAACATGATCCAGTTTTCTACATTTCATCATTTTTACTCAAACCAAGATTCATTATGTATGTATCTCAAAATATCTATCTAAGTTGAGGGATTCCTATTTTTTCAATTTTCTATTGTGTCTAATGCATTAAAGAGACCCTCATTAGCTTTCACCATCTTGATGGTGATACTACAAGATCCTCACATTGAATCCCAACAATAATAAATGAAATCTGAAATAGTACTTGGATCCAAAGAGATACCAATAAGATTATTTATGAAATTAACTATGAACAAAGATACCAAAAAAATAATAAATTTCAAGGAAAGATTATTCTTTCCAAATGTCGCTTATAAAGAACTATAATGGGTGTACAAAATATGTACAAAGGTCAAAGTTGAGAGAGAAAACCATAAAATTTCAATGCATGTTTTTCAAATCCTAACTTGATACTCATGTTTACCACAACAAACACATGAAAATAATATGGAAATGTGGAGGAGTCCCTTCATGGTTGGAAATTGAGTTATTAGGTAGGTTCATACTCTTAGAAAAGCTACATAATTTGACTTCATAAACCATATATGTCAATGATTTCTTTCCATGGAAATACTTCTAGTATAGCTATGGAGTGAAGCATGGAAATATATACTTATAAGTGTTGACATAGATTCTGGTTGGACAAAATAATCCCAGTAACCCAATTTGAACTTTTTCTACTGAAGAATAGTAGTGTTAGTGGGGAATAAAGCCAAGGAACTATATCTATAAATATCTTCTTCTAGGGGAAGGACTTCCACTTCAAGTTTGAAATTGAAGCAAGGAATAACTAAAATCATTTTTCATTCATAGATATCCATGGGACGTTACACTTCAACGATCCATATATGAAATATTGGGTGGGACTCATAGACATGAAATCATAGCTACAAGTTCCTCTAAGAGATGTTTGGATGGAGGGAATAACTGAAGGAAACTAGAATTGTAACCTATTCTGGTATATATAAATGGTATAAATGACTTGATAAAGTGGTAAATACCTAAGTTAATGATACCATGTCATAAACCATATAGGTGTATGCAATATTTGTATATGGTTTCTCTAGGAAAACCAAATTCAATAACAAAACTTTAAGATATTGATGCAAACTTGAGTTGATCCATCTCTAATATTTCTTGTAGCACCTGGTATGGAAAAAGAGAAACTTGTATTGGAAGGGAAGGGAACCATGACACCCTTGCCATCATGTAAAAAAGAAATGGAACCACATAGGCTCTATCAATAATTTTTTGTTTGGAGTGGATAAGAAAAGTGATGTCTAAAAAAAAACACATGCCAAAGTGGGGGACCTCAAGATGGGCCTCCATGGGGGGGAGACCTCCAGGTGGGGGCCCTTCAGGTGGAACTCCAAATAGGGGACCTCCGGGTGGACCTCCATACATATTTACAAATGTGCTTTCGTATGTAGGTACATTCGACCAATTAGGTCCCCCCATGGGGTATTAGGGTTACAAGTATAATGGATGCTAGGAAAAGCATTTGCTAAGGTAATTGGTTGATAGTTATGGGTATCCATTTCTTGTTGATCTCTTGGGTGAAGGTATCCCCATGTAGGTTTATTGGGCATTGGTTGTCTGGGTGTGGAGGAAGAAACAATTACATTTGTAGTTGTGGAGGGGGTCTAGCCATGGGATTCCCTAGAGAGGCACTCTACCCAAAACTTGAAATAGTTCTCATGGTCATAGTGACATCATGTTATGGGGATTTCCCCGTAGTGACAAGATGAACAGGAGAACTAGGGATAGATGAGAGAGTTTGAGTTGAGAGGGAATGGATAGAAGGTTGGACGAGATCGTAAGAAACCACACTTTGAATCAGTATTCCAAATATAGTAGAGGCATATGATCGAACACGAGCATGGTGATATTCGATAGTGGCTCTTTCTGAATGGGTTGGAAAAGGAGAAAAACTTCTCCTTCTTATGATTTCTCCCCTTGTGCGTAATTTAGACATCATCTCATAGATAGGTCTAAAATAATCATCATTCGATAACAACCTTGAACTAGGTGGGGTGGAATAAGTTAAAGCAATAGTGTTGTACTCAAAATTGTTTGTCCCAAGGAATTTTCCCAAAAAGGAGAATTTGGACCAAGGGTGGAGAAAATACCCAATCTTGTGCACCAAAATTCCCTTCTATAGAAAATATAAAAGTTGAATCATGTGAAGGAGGAAATTGTGCCAATATCGAGATAAAGGTAGGTGGATCATTTGAAGAAGAATACTCTTCTATTCATTCAACAACCAGAACACCTTCCAAGGAAGGATCAACTATGGCAGGATGGTCCATGGTGATCCCTTGTCTTTATTCCATAGTAGCAGGAAATTTGGGTGGTAGACCCTACAATCTGCAAGATCTCCTCACATGTGATTCATCCAGAATGATGGGTAACCACTTATACTCTAAATATTTACTATTCAAAAACATCACACACAAACAATTCTACACAATCTAAGGTTAGAAGCAAACTGAAGTGATAAGAGGGGATTAGAAAGCCAGAAATTCACTGATTTTCAACTTGTCCCAACTTGTAATATATTGTAGGGTCGAACAGTAAAACATGACAAGGAGTATTGGGACCATACCCTTTCCTGAATACTCAGCTACCTAGATGACACGTGCATAGTAGCTCCTCGAGCGGTGTTCTTGTTGTATTGCTCCAACAATACAACCAAAAGGATTTTCTCAGTTGGTATCGGTTCCTAGAAGGGTCTCCCTATATAAATAGGGTACGTGGGAGATTTTTGTAATCTCACATATCACAAAGGGTTACCAATAATACACATTAAATACATATAGACATATCAGAAACAAGAGACAAGAAAACATATGTAAGAATACATATTATATTATAATAGAAGAGTCCATACAATACACAGAACTGAACCAAGTTCTCATCTGGCTCAACAGCCTAATATATATGATTTACAAAACAATTACAAATAAATACTTGTCAGTTCTGTCAACCAACACGAACTTAGGTGGCCGACCTAATCACTAATTGGTCGGTCGATCGACTTAGTTAGCTAGTCGTCTAGATCCTCCAACATCTCCCCCACGAACAAATTTGTTCTTCGTCCCGAAGAAACAAGGGAGGTACTCAAAAATTATTTGGCTGTCTATAGTAGTTATTTCTTTGTTTATCCTTTTATGGGCAGTGTAGTCTGATAGTTGGTCTTTTCTGTACACAGAATTCCACAATTGGTTCTGCTGTCAGTGCCAGCTAATGTTGAAATTTTGTCCAACTTTGCAGTACTTTTTGGATGTCGATGGTTAATGTTCTAACACTTGAGAGTGTCGACATATTCTCTTGAATGGAAAGGTTTGATATCCTTTCCATTTCACAACCCATAAACTAGTCCTTCTCTGCTGTTGTCTCAAAAATTCTTTTCATCTACGGGCATACGATGTCTAATTTGTCTAAGCTCGGAATTGCCTGCCACGCTCACTGGTGTGCTTGTCATTCGAGCTTCTGTAGTTTGGTTGTTTCAAGCATGATTTGATCTTTGATAGTGCTTCTGAGTGCTTCTTCTGCACTCTTCCTCTTCTCCAGTGCTTGGAATTCTTTCTAGGTATGTCGGGTCTACTGGAAGAATTTCCCATAATAAGCAGGCTAGTCCCGTAGTAGTCCTTCTGTGATGACCGACACCTCCATGTGATCTTGAAGCACTCTATAAGCTTCGGAGAAGGATGTGTGCTACGGCATCGATAGTCGAGCCATTTCTTATTTTTTCTCTTCCCTTGTGTTTTTCATCTATGTTTGTAGTGCCGACACCACGCTTTCAAATAGCTGATACGCTTTCTCTAGCGGCTTGTCGGTGTCGACCTCTGCTGGTCCTGGTATCCTAGACTGCGTAAGGTTTTGGCATTTGTTTAGGAACTCGACTTGTTCCCTTTCATTGTCATCAAGATACTTGTGTCTATTCTGGCTCCTTGTCTTTGCTTCGATGGCCAGGGTCTCCAAAAGTTTTCCCAACTCTCCATCCCTTAGCTTTGTTGCATCGACTGCAGTGGTCGACCCAAGTTGGCTGATGTGAACCATTGTATCTTGTGGTTGATGGTCTTTCCTCTTTATATCTCTCTTTCTCTTATGATTTTGCTTTGCTTGCTACTATACTTGTGTACCTGTGAGAGTTATATTTTTCGGCAATGGGTTGTCTGGTTGCCGGTCTGCAATGGTTATGGTAACTTCTGGTTGGGGTTGTGGGATGAGTGCTGCAGGTGGTTGTGTATCTGGTGGATTTTGTATAGAGGGTCCAGATACGGATGTTGGTATTGATGGTTGCTGCAGAGGTGGTTTAGGTGCAGCTGGTTCAGTTACAGGTTCTGGGTTGGGGGGTGGTGGTGGTGATGGTGAGGTTGAATGGTCGGGTGTGATTGGAGTGGTGGGTATGTGTTTAGGTGTCAGATCGTTGATTTGTGGGGGTGAACCTTCCAGAATGTCAAGAACAGTTCATCGATTTCTCAATTTATTTCTTCCATGTTCCCTTCTTCCTCATTTTCTGTTGGTTCATTCGCTGGTGGCGGGGGTTCGGGGTCGGTTGGGATGAAGGATGAGGTCCGAATTGCAACGACTTGAGCTGTCGTGTCGGGGTTCCTCACAAATGTGGATGTTATTACCCCCACAGACCTTACTTTTTGGGGTATTCGGCTAGGTTGTGATGGAGCAGGCTTTCGTGACCCACCAGTTTCAAATAGAGGCATTTTGGTGGTGATCTTTTGCACAGAGCTGAGTAACTCAGGCAATGTTTCAATGTACGCCTAGAAGTATCTGTCTCAGTCGATCCTCTCCTTCAGGGTGTCCGGCATAGAATTCTTGCATATGTCGACCAGACTTATTGAGGGGAGATCTGGAGGTGTTTCCTGTGTGATTTTGGTCAGGGATGGGGGTGGGGGTGTAGACACTAGGTCGACAACATTTTTGGCCGTGGAGGTATTTGTGCTTTTTAACTTTTTTGGTCGACCTTGCTATGCTCCTGCTTCAACAAATTTTTGGAATTGTGCCTCCACCAAAATTTTGCTTGCTATGGCGTCTTCTATGATGTCAACTACCATGGCTGCTAGTTCATATTCATACTCTGATGATTCTTCAATGATAAGCTTATGCTTCCCCTTCCCCTATTTTTGCTCCTGAATTTTTCTCCTTTTCCTTGAAGTTGCTATTTCCTTTGATAGCTTACAGATGTTTTCTTTGGTTATAGCATACTCAGGGTTTTCATCTTCCGTGTCGTCCCCTGGTCCTTTTCCTCCCCCTTATTGTTGAGTTTGGTCGATGCTTTCTTCAGCTGGATTGGTTACTTGCTGTTCTGTTTGTGCCCCTTCCATTTGGGCTGTTGGCGGTATGATTGTAATTTGCAGTCGACTGGTGTCTTCTGCTAGTGTTTCCTCTGACACAAATGTGTTGATGTATAACCAGATTTCATAATATTCTTCTTGTTCTTGGTCTATCAGTGGCTCCTCTATTTCTAGGTTTGTCTCCTTGGCCTTTGCTGGTATTGACAATTTTGTTCCAGACTGTCAACATAGCTCCTGGAAGATCTCTTCGACTGTTGGATAATAGTCGAGAGTCTTTACTTTTTCCTTGGTTCCCTACATGTACCAAACCGCTATATGGTCAAGTTCCAGTTGTATGTGCATGGTTTTGGGAAAACTTCATTGGATGTTCTGGGGAACCCTCCATCTGGTTGTCTGGATTTAAGCTGTTGGAACCAGTTTTCCAACATCACCTTTTCGTTTTCCAGTTCCTTCATTGTTTCGATCTGAGTGAATGGTTTGAATATCCACATATGGAATCTTGTGGGTTCTTGAAACTAGTTGTCCCTGATAGGGTACAAGTAGTACATCACTATCCATTTTATAAGGGACGGGAACCTTATAATCCCTCTTGACTCCTAACATTTTTCGCAGATGCCTTTAAGCATGTCGGCAACATACTCAGCCCATCTGTAGATTTTCCCTGTGTCGACAATGGTATTCACTACCTCTAGTATATATAGCTTTAGGTCGCTTCCTCGACCTATGGGTGTAAGCCCCATTGCTATGATTTTAGCCACAATTTGTTGCGTTTGGGCTTGTATCTAGCTAATCATTATCCATTTTGAGTTTTTGCCCGATGGTGATCCGGTTAGTTGCTCTACCAGCCCTTCTTTTATGCCAACTAGTACTGGGTCACCTTTGTTGGATAGTCGAGTCAATTTGTATATTACTTCGCCAGAGATCTCGACTAGCTTGTCGAAGTAGAATCTGCCATTATGGTATCGGCTTATGATGAATTTAACTGTTGTTTCCTTTGTACCTCCAAAACTTGCCATGAACGGTGTGTTCATGTAGTTCATGATAGTAATGTGGTTTACCTTTTCTGTAGCTAGGGTTGGTTTCTTATCGACATAGGCCCATTCCTTGATCTCAGCCCATGTTTTTGCCCATGAGGTCTCTTGAACCTTAGCGTTCTTTATGTTTCTTAGTCTCCTTAATAAAGGGGTCTCAACAGTTTGTAGTTCCTTGGTCTTGGCTACAGCTTTGGTTTGTTTTGATGCCATATTGTCGAGTTTCTGTTCGAATTTACTATGGGGTTCTTAGTTCTCAGTCTTCTGTTTGCTAAGTTGCTCTCTCTATTTGAAATACTGTAAATGATCCTCTTACTGTCCAGTATTTATAGGTGATGCATTTGATGTATTTGTCGATGGGTGTATTAATGGCGGAAGTGATGGTCCAGCGCGAGCACTTGAGTCTATGTTAATGGTGATTTGATTTTGGCACTCATAGTCATGAAGGCGTGATGTGACTTTCAGGGTCATTGGTCAATGTTGATCGTGTGAGCAGTCGATGGTGGTATGCCGGTGGGTGTAATGTCGGTTGTTGAAGCGTTGATTTCTTGTCATCATGGTTTATGGGTATTGGTTCTGTTTTTCTTTTTGGATTTTTTTTTTCAGATTTTTATAGTTTTTGTCTAACTATTATGGTCGGGGTTTTTTTATTTTTAGTTTTTTTAATTTTCGGGTGCCTCTTTAGTTGGGCACCATTAACAAGTTTCTGAAATATTATGCCTTGTAACATCCTTAGTCAGACTGATCTGTTGGCATGAATTTCTTCGACAACATAGGGTCCCATCCATTATGTATGTAGATTTTTGGGTTTCCCTTTTACTCGACTGTTGTCTAGTAATGCAAGGTCCCCTACCCACAAGTTTTTGTTTTTGATGTTGCAGTCATGCCATGCCTTTTGTTGTTATTTCTGGATTTCTTGATGTTGTAATGCAATCAGTCAATGTTCTTCAAGCTTACTTAATTGCATCAGTCAGTCCCTCCTTCCTTGTTCGACAACAACATGTAAAATATCTGCAATAATAGGTGTCTGTTGTTGAAAATGTAGTGGAACTACTGCCTTTTGTCCATAGACTAGCTGAAATGGTGTTTGGTTGGTTGAGAGCTTGTATGTTGTTTTGTACGCCCATAGTACTGCAGGTATATTTTCGTCCCAGTCATCTTTTTCGGTGTTACATATTTTTTTAACCCTTTTGTTAGTGTTTTGTTGAATGCCCCAATTGCTCCATTCGAATAAGGGTGGTAAGATGTACTCTATCAGCGGTCAATTTGGAACTGATCTATTAGTGTTTTAGTAGTTTTATTAATAAAGTGTGACCCTTGGTTGCTGATTAGGGTTATTGGACATCCAAAACTGGTAATGATATTTTCATAGATAAACTTAGTAGCTATCTCGCTAGAACATGTGTCGACTGGTTCTGCCTCTGCCCACTTGGTTACATACTCAATTGCAGTTATTATGTACCTTGCTCCTGTTCTTTTTGCTGGTATGGGAAATGGTCCTATGAAGTCAATAGCCCAAATTTCAAATGTCAAACTTGGGTTTACTAATATCAAGGGCATTTATGTACTAGGCATAGGTTGACCCAGGCGTTGACATCTATCACATTGGATTACAAAATTTTTACATTCTTTGTGAAGTGTCAGCCACCATAACCCTGAATGTTGGATTTTCTTGGCAGTTGTGTCTGCTTGAAAATGTCCTCCTGCAGGTCCATAATGTGCTTCATACATAACATTATTTATTTCATGTTCTAATACACACCTTCTGAGGATGTCGTCCAAGCCCATTTTATATAAGAATCATTTATGAGGCTATATGGTGCAGCTTCCATGGCTAAGATTTGGTTCTTCTTCATACTCATGCCTTCTGGTGCTTGTCCATCTTCTAAAAATTGAGCTATTTCCTCTAATTCTGCTGGGACTGATTCTATTCTAAATAAATGTGCATCTGGTAAGTCGTCTTCAACTCCTTTCAGGTCCTCTCATGTGTCGATTCATGATAAGTGGTCGGGTTCAACATTTAACTTCCCTAGTTTGACAACGACTTCGAATTTGAATTCTTGGAATAGAAGTAGCCATCGACAAATTCTCCAATGGTGTAAGGGTTTATTTACGAGGTATTTTAGTGCTTGGTGGTCGGTATAAAAGATAAACAGATTAGCTAGTAGGTAGTGTCGATACTTTTGTAGTGCGAAGACCATTCCTAATGCTTCTCTCTCTGTTGTCGAATAGTTTCTTTCTGCTTTATTTAATTTTCTGCTACTGTAAACTATAGGGTAGTCCATTCCATCGTCTCCTGGTTTAGTTAGGATTGCTCCTATTGCCAGACCTGATGAGTCAATGTGTACATGGAATTTGGTTGACCATTTTGGAAATCTTAGAATGGGTGCTTCGACTAGTTTTCTTTTTAGTGTTTCAAATGATGTGTTGCATTCTTCTGTCCAGTCGAACTCCTGGTCTTCTCTTAACAGTTCTTCTAGTGGGTACATCATATCTGAATATTATCTTATGAATTTTCTTTAATATCCTGTATGACCGAGTAGTACCCTAACTTGTTTTGGGTTCACTAGTGGTTTTAAGTCGAGGATGATTTTTATTTTTGCAAAGTCGACCTTGATACCCTCTTTACAGACAATGTGTCCTAATAGTATCCCTATAGGGGTCAAAAATATGCACTTCTTGATGTTCAGAGATAGCTGGATTTGTGAGCATTGTTCCAACATGATCCTTAGCCACTTGCAATGGTCTTTCAGTGTGGAGTATATTGTCCAATCATTGAAATATACTGCCATCATTTTGTAAATGTATTCTTGAAATGTTTTGAGCACAATTCTTGAAAATACTGCAGGTGCAGTTTTTAGTCCAAAATGCATAACCCTGTAAGCAAATGAGCCAAATTCACAAATGAATGTTTTCTTTTTCTTGTCTTCCTTTGCTATTGGTACTTGGTTATAACCTAAGAATCCATTTGTAAATGAGTAGCATTCATGTCCCGCAACCTCATTTAAGATTTCATCTGCATAAGGTGTCAGAAATGGGTCTGTTAATGTAACTTTATTAAGTTCTCTGAACTCGACGCAGATCCTTAGCTTGGTTGGATCATGCTTCTTTGGTTGAACAACCATTGGACTTGCCCATTCTAATTGGTCAATAGGGTAGATAATTCCTGCTGCAAGCATATTATCAATCTCCTTCTTGACTATCTCTTTGTATTTATGAGCTAGTTTATATGGTCTTTTCTTTATTGGTCAGACATCAGGTTTAACGTCAATATTCATTTCACCCATTTCATGTACTAGACCTTTGAGATCCTTGTAGTCTCTAGCAAATACATCCTGGATTTATTTTAGTAGGTTTATTATTTCTGTTGTTTGTTCTTCACTCCAGTAGTCTCTGATTTTTGCTATTTTTGGTTGATCATTAGTTGATATGTCGACTAATTTAGTTTTTACTTTAGCATCTAACCATTCAGGTGCTTTTGTTTCATTGATTGGTTGACTCCATTCTTTAAACTATGAAAATGTAGCAGGAAAGTCTGCTGTAGTCATTCGATCGATGTCTTCTTTGTCGGTTGTCTCGACTTTGAGCATTGTGCGAATTGGTTTTGTTGTTTCGGCATGGTTTCATTTCCATCTAAAGATTTTTCCTTATGGATTTTCATTTTCCATCTATAATATTTTTTATTGTGGTATTGTCTTGGTTTGTATATTATTGCATTTTATTGTCGGTCAGTCATATTTTAGGGTTTTGTTCTCTGTCAGTTCTAAAAATGCCTTGATTTTTTTTGCAGTTTCAATGAAGTTTTCATCTTGTGGTATAAAGCTGAAATCTTTCATAAAATTCTCTCTTAGTTCATGCCATAAGAATGTTTCACCTCGATCCTCTTCCATTTTGTACCAATTGTTTGGTAATTCGGATAGCATCGATGGAAACAAGTGTGGCCATGTATGTTCATCCTTATACCCAAGCCTTTTCCATTCTTTTTCACATGTTTTTATGTGGTTTTCTGGATCCTGTCCTTGGATGAACATAGGTATTTGGGATTGATTGGTTAAATTTTTCCCTCCAAATATTTCTATGAAAAAGGTTGAATCTATTATCCATGTTTGCAATCTTGATTGATGGGTATCCCACCATCTTGTAGCTTGTCCTGTGAAAGTTTCCACTAGGCTTTGGAGTCGTCCATGTTCAACAATGTTCCTGGATACTTGTTCAATGTGCATAGCTGGTGATTCTCTTTCTTTATTTCTTGGGACTTGTGTGATATTTACATTTGTTGGTTTCAGGGTAGGATATTCTCTAGTTTTCTTTTCAAATATTTTTGGGATGATGGACACCACGAAGCATTGTCGAACTGGTTTCTTCTATACTTTTTGAATTATCTAGCATCCTCTTGCTTGTGTTTCGTAATTCTCGACTTCCCAATCATATAATTCTACGTCTGAGTTGTATCCTATTGAATCTTGATTCCCTAAGTGAATTTCACCATAGACATTAGGTTCTGTGTAGTCCTCATTGTTTTGTATCTAATATAGTTGTCAGATGTCGACATCTTCATCTATAGGCTCTATCCAAGGCTCTCCTTGGGATGGATGGATAGGTACTATGAATTTTTTCCCATTCCCTTTTAGTTTTATCCTTTCCTTTTCTAAGGATATCGATGCTTTCATTTTTCTTCCCCCAAGTCGACCTACTAACGCTGGGAAGGACCTGGATCCTTCCTTAGGGTCAATAATTTCAAAATTGACTTTGGTCGATATTCCTTTTATTGTCGTGTCGACATTTTTCTAGACTCCGATAGGTTCAATCAGGCCTTAGTCGGCTAATTTCAGGTATATCCCTGACTCGTATAGTCGAGGTCTACCCAATTGTTCCCAACTATCTCGAGTCATAATGTTTACTTGTCATCCGAAGTCGAGCACAACTTGTCGTACATGGTATCCCTCAATTTCTAGGTCGACAAGTGGGTCGGCATCACTTTTATATTTTTGGTTTAGGTTGCAGATATTTTTTGTTTGTTTTTCTGTTTTATTGTTGTGTTTTATTTTATACAATAAGTTGATGAATTGAGATACCATTTTATCGTTTTGTACCAAGTGTATTAATTCTTTTATTGTTCTTTGTCGATTATCATCATCTTCTTTTTGTCGAGCAAATTCTCTAAATACATCTGTTGCATATTTATATAGTTGTTTTTGTTTAACTGGATTAGGATAATTATTCTTTTCTTTCGTTTTGCTTATTCATGGATTATCATCCCCAATTTTTGTCCCTTGTTGGGTTACTCTGTGCAAATTCTTTGTATTGATAATATCATGTTTTTGTACACACGACAAGACATTAACATTTTTATTCTTATTAATTTTATTGATCATAGTAGGGCAATCCTCTAATGAGTGATCCCCTACTCCACAACTAGTACAGAATTTTAAGTCAGTTCTGTCCTTATATGGACAGTTTGCATATCAGTGTCCTTCTTTGTAGCATGTGAAACATTAGGTGGGATGATGTGGTCAGTTGTTGAGATTCCCAGAGAATCGACCTCGACCTCCATATCCTCCCCATCGATTGTCTAACCGGTGCTCATATCGACAACGATTGTACCTTTGATTATTTTGTTCATATTGAGTATTCTCGTTATTCTGCGTGACTGCGTTCGTCTGATAGACCGCCTGGTAATTTTGTCGATTTTTTAGGTTTAGGTGGTAGTCGGTGGTGGTATGATTTTTAGTTTCATAGATTGCACACCAAGATGCTTTTCCATTCTTCATGTTAAACAGGAAATCTTTTGTGGTGTGTTCTCCATGTTCCTGGCAAATGTTGCAAAAACACTTTTTTTGCACAAATCAAACGTCCTGTCGACAGTTATCTTTTAAATGTCCAGCCATTGAGCATTTTGTGCACCAGATGTCCTGATTCTTAAGGTTAATCTCTTTTAAGGATTTCGGCATGATCTTGAGTTGTTCTTCCAGACTATTATCCGTGGGATATGTTGGGAAGTCTTCATCCATTTCCAATTGTAAGGATTTAGTAAGTGCATCTTCATATGTCTTGAATGTCTCCAGGATTATATGTCGCCGTATTTTCTATGAAAGGCCTGCAAGAAACCACTAAATTAACAATTGTTCATCAATTATGTAATCGAGTTGGCTAAGAAGGTCTTGCCAGCATTTGTCGTAGTCACGAACAAATTTTGCTGGCTTTTGTGATGTTGTTTTTAATTTCTTAGCTGCCAGATGTTTTGCATCTGGAGTTTTAAATAATGACAAAAATTGTGCTTTGATTTCTACTTTAGTTGCTCGAGGGGTTCTTTCAGAAAAGGTCATATACCATGTTAATGCTCTTTTCCTGAAGGCACCCGCGAACTGTGCCATCTGTCTATCTTCATCTGTGACTTAGTTTTCCTCCCATGTCAACTCACAGATGAACCAATGTCTTCTAGGATCTTCATCTCCCTCATATAGAGGGATATGCGATGATCTGTGACCCATGTTGGATTTGCTGTCACTTTCTTCTTCAGGAGGTGGCAGTGGTGGGTGTAGTGGTGGGGGTAGTGGGATGTTTTGTTTATTTCTTTAGGTAGAACTATTGTCAATGAAACTCTCATTCTCGTC
Source organism: Pseudotsuga menziesii (assembly GCA_001517045.1). Classification (NCBI taxonomy): domain Eukaryota; kingdom Viridiplantae; phylum Streptophyta; class Pinopsida; order Pinales; family Pinaceae; genus Pseudotsuga; species Pseudotsuga menziesii. The sequence goes on from LPNX011156238.1 coordinate 492,443, forward strand.
GATTGTTTTATCTGTTGTTTCTTCTTTGACAAGCAGTCGGTTGGGGTCAACTTCTTCTGTCGATGTCCAACTATAATTATTTATCTGCCATTTCAATTTTTTTGTATTCTCCAAAGCTGTATTTGGTAGGGGGGGTGCTCCTTCATGTGCTAGGTAAAGTAAGTGGATACTTCGGTTAGATGGGTACACCTGAAGCGTGACCCAGTTTCCTTCTTCTGGTCGACGGATAAGTAGATGACTATCATTATTTACCTCATCATCTAGTCGGCTCTATATACCAAACTCACTAGCTCTTAGTCTTAAATCTTCTTTGACAATAGCTTGCATCTTGGTACTCAGATTCGTTGGAGATAGAGGTCTTACCTCCTGGGGAAATTCTATTTGGAGAGCTTCACACTGCTCTATCCACAAATATTCTTCCATGCGTGACACTTATTCATCGAAGCCTTCTTCCTGTCGGTCATGACCCGACTCTGGCAGATTTATTTCTTGGTCCTTCACCCTAGTACTCATTCCTCTTTGCAGTGCTATAGCTCTTTCTCTTCTTTCTTCCCTTCTTTGCAGCCTCTTTTCTCTATCTATTTTCTATAAATTCATTGTACCTTTGTGTGACACTGTCCGTTCGATTTCCTTTTTAGGCCAACTTTTCATCGTTGGTGATGGTATCTCTTTTAGTCAAGTAGAATCCTCTCCAATTTACCTCGACATACAACCAGCTACCCCCCCATAGCCTAACCGACGCTTTAGAAATCCTGGATAGTTCTATTTACTTGCTTAGGAAATATTCCCACTCTCTTTCGGCAATGAATTTCTCCCACTTCTTTTGTTTCTCAGCCCAGTTGGAATTTTGTGGCGGTTCGCATAGTAATGGACGAGGTTCAACAATATGACCCACTCCTTTTTCTATTAGGAATTTGAACAACAAGGTCGGTAAGGAGCACAGGAACTGCTCGGTAAGGTCTGTATAGAATTTCTTCTGAATGGTCTGTATCGAAGTTCTTTCTTCTATAGCTTTCTCCTCGTAGAAATCGTCGATGATGTTTTCAAACCACTCCGACAAGTTTGTCCTTTCCCCTCAAATCAGTTTCTCTAGAATCTGTAGTTCTTTAGTTTGTTTTAGGCTTTTCATCCAGAAGTTTCTTCAAAAGCTGGGGTACAGATTCTACAAACTTCTCATGGTTTTCAATAAATAATCTTTCTTTTTCCTGAGCAGTCGTTAATCTGTTTCTTCGCGCATGATTTTGCAAATAATTTGCTATCTTGCGCTCCCACTAGTTCTTAATTTCCTGCTCTGATATCATCTGCTTGTATTCATCTCAGAAATGTACTACCGGCAACGGAACCAATGTTGTAAACTCATAGATGACAAAGGGTTACCAATAATACACATTAAAGACATATAGACATATCAGAAACAAGAGACAAGAACACATATGTAAGAATACAGATTATATTATAATAGAAGAGTCCATACAATACACAGAACTGAACTAAGTTCTCATCTGGCTCAACAGCCTAATATATATGATTTACAAAATAGTTACAAATAACTACCTGTCGGCTCGATCAACCGACATGACCTTAGGTGGTCGACCTAATCTCTAATTAGTCGATCGATCGACTTAGTCGGCTAATTGACTAGCTCCTCCAACAGAGCTCAAATCTGTGTTAGTGTTGTCTAATGCATAATCATTTCAAACGGGCCTTCTGATATACTATCGATTACGTGAAGAAATTTTTGATATACTTTGACGGTACATGAAAAGTCATTCGATATATAGTTTGGTATGTGGAAGAATCGTGTGATCCCTGGGATGCAATGCAGAAAAATAAGCGACAACTCCTAAGTTTATAGACACTAAAACACGTTTTCTAACCTATCAATCAAATTACTAAGAATTCTTACCTAAGCTATCGTTCAATTTTATCTTGATGGTTAGTGAATGTTTGTGGAATATGAGGTAACTGCAAGTTCAAATTATCTAAATGCCGATGTAATTTTCCTTTTGATGAAATCTATCTAGAGTAAGGGAGAGGTTCTTATGAAACAAAACCCATGCGATCCAAACAACTCATTCCTCGAAATACTTTCAGACAAGAAAAAATTCGAAACCTAACATTTAAAATATCTCTAATTCAAAAAGGAAAAGGTTCCATAATGCACCAATGTCTATTTTTCCTTAATAAATCTTCAAAAAGAAAACAATTCTATTGATTTAACCAAATCAAAAGTAAGTATTTTTCCTTAATAAATCTTCAAAAAGAAAACAATTCTATTGATTTAACCAAATCAAAAGTAAGAAACCAAAATTTTCTTTCATTTTTTGATATAATTTTAAACAAATAAATGAAAAAACTCACACCACAAAAGTGCATAAAGCATACTATCTTTCATTTCCATAGATCCGTAAAAAGATTCTAAAGAACTAGTCATGCAAACCATACACCCAAATCCTTATTTCCACAGGAAACTATTCAATTTCAAAGGTTGTACTAAGGAAAGTTTTTAAGATCTAAATTAGAAAAGCACATTCAAGCTAAACAAACACAATAAGACCTATCAATGAGAAGAAAATAAGATTGACCAAACCCAACAAAAAGAAAATTTATTGAAAGATAAAGTTCTAGAGCTTGAGCAATCCTATTTCAGTGAACTCTATAGCGTAGAACTAGGGCATCGTAGAGTATTTGGAACACTATGTCTTTTTATCAAAGGAAACAACGATGCTTTTTCACTTGGAGAAGAAGGAGCTGGTGGAGGTTGTTGATAGTGGACAACAGGCGTTAGGAGGGTTCTGACGCTCTATCAAATACACCAAGGTGTGTTGATAGATCTAGAAACCAAAAGAATCAAATAACCTTTAGTATAATCCAATGTGAATCAAAATGGAAATATGGTAAGCATAGACACAAACCAAAAAAGGTAAATGAGGGTGAAGTAAGGTGGATTACTCACCTTAGATCCTTAAATGAGTGAGAGGAAAAACTTTATAAGCTTGTAATAAAAAAGCAACATCAAAATTCACATATCCAATTTTATTATCCCCAGTATGGTCACCAATTTTGTTAACGAGAATATTCAATCAGTGCAGACAAATATCGTTCCCCTAGTCTGTATGGGGAAGATCTAGAATGAAAAACCACAACAATGCATCCTTCTCCTAGATAATTGAACTCCTTGAATGTTAAGCTTTCCTTACCTCCGTGTCGAAGGTTGTACTTTCCTTACGGATCCTTCGCAATCAAATGTACCTAAAAAGAACATGAAGAACACAACAAAATGGTGAAAGCAACAAGACAATCCAAATACCTATACTAATAGTCAAGGAGAAAAGTAATGGACAATGGAGATTGGAACAAATCGTTCATGGAAAACGAGAACATGTTTGTATTAATAATATAAGAAGAAGAAGCTACAAATGAAGCCTTTATGTTGAAACCTCATTCTCATAATGTCTTTGAAATCACTTTTACACACTCTACAAGCTTGAAAAGCCTCACCCTCAACCACACTCTCTTGCCTCCTATACCAGCTATGATTCCAGCAGCATGAAGATGCTCTCTTGCTATTCTTCCCTCGCTCACTTATGGGAGGAAGCTTGTATAAGAAGGCCAAAGGAATCCCAAAGGGGTTGAGATATTTTGGGAGGAAGGTATAGGATGATCCCTAGAGTCCAGGGGCTCTATTGGAACCTATTCCAAGCAGCTGGGATCAAAATCCATGAGGAATTTCATTTAGAAGGATATCAAAATCTCATATTTTTTTCCTTTTAGATAGTACTGGCGCTCTCTGCATATGGGAAAGTTGCGTCAACGCTCTTTGTCTTGAGGAAAAAGGTATCATCAATGCACTATGTTAGTGGGAAAGAGGCGTTAGGAAGGTTTGGCTCCCTAAGTCAAGAGACAAGGTGTGTCAAACATCCTATAACTGGGCAAAAATATCTCCAAAAGATGTCTTATCCATGTCACTTCATGGGATTGAGCATAGCTACCAATTTTAAGTGTAACAATGATTTCATGGAAGATTATGTTTACCTCAAATGGCTTGGCAAAAATTCCTGGTTTCGGTGTACATTAAACCGTAATTTTTTTGCTCAAAATTGTTTTATTTTGTTGGTTATGTTCGAGTTGTTATAGAATAACACTACAAATTAATATGTCAAACCAAGTTATCTAGTCCTAAAATTCGATCAGAAACATAAGGAAAACAACTTATTTTAATCCACATCATAGATTTTCACCAACGTATCTAGATTCTTTCATTTCTATTCCAGATGTATAAAATGTTGAAATCCATTAATCTCTACGCGAAGTTTACTTAATGAATATTGAGAATGTTGAAAAACAAAAATTCCAAATTCATTTATTTAATTACAACATTTATTTTTTCACGAGCTTATATTAGAAATAATTGTTGTAAGTACATTTATTCTGATGTTTTTAAAACATAAAAACTTGTTAGTTATTCATCAATTTTATTTATTAAATACTAAGTGTAGACATATACATTGATCTCTCTGCAACATTTTTTGTATCTCTGAATTATATGAAGTTCTCAGAAACATGAATGAATCATAATAAGTTTTGAGAAACAATGGAAGAATGGTAATGCATATTTATTCATCACTAAGAAGCATGGGGAGGATAATAAAAAAAAGGAGCCTAATATAATGACGGATGTTGATGAATAAAATAAATTGAAATGAATGTTGATTAATAAAATAATTTATTTTATCAAGCATTAGAAAGATGAAATAAAATAAAATAAAATCGAAATAAATGAATGTTAAAATCTTCTTGACACTGAAGTGATCAATTAAAAGTCTTCATTACTATAAAATTATTAGTTTATTATCAAATTAACCTACAATGACATGTTGCAATTAATCTCCAATGACATATAACAATATCAAAGCATAGGTAGATTCATTCTAGCTATGTAACACGAAGTAGGCTTGCTTTGGCACCACTCATGTTGAAGTTGAAAACTAGATTTATATTTCCAGAAAAATGCATGGATTTGTTAGTAGATGATGCAAAAGAAGCAAAATGACAGAATCCTAAGGCACGGGAGCACAAGATACTATTGAAGAATGTAATCTCACCTATAGTTAGTTAGTGAGTTAGGTGGCCCGTGGTATTTTCCGACCTATGGTATTCACCCATAGTATTGCTATTATGGGTTTCATTTTTATATTGAGTCTAATAATGAGAAGGCATTCAATTTTCCCATAGTCCTTTTGTCTCCTTCATTGTTTTCTTTTACATGGTATGAGAGCTTACAACCTGATCCATCCATGTTCCAGATATGCCTTTTCACATAATGGAAATCACTCACACTCCGAAGCCATTTATCGTTTTTATTTTATTTTCCATATTTGAACTTGGCTTGCCTTTTCCCTCACCCTAAAAAAATGGGTGGTCAATTTTTTTCTTCCAGATTAAAAAAAGTGGTGATTTTGTTTTTATTCTAGATCTCATCCGTCATTTTTTTTATGGGAAGGACATCGCTCCCTTTCCTTTTGGGAAAAGCATTACCAACATAGGCCACCGCACATTTCACAAAGTGAAAGAGCGGTGCCACCCCCACTTGTGAAGAGGATAAGAGTGTTACCACCACTCTACTTGCATTTCAAAAGCGTGGTGAAACTCCAAATCTTACACAACTTTTGGCCATCGTGCCCCCTCACTGCTTTCTTCCATAGAAGGAGTGGTGCTCCATTTTATTGAATTAAGAAAAAGGAGAAAATAAAAAAAAAGGGAGAAAAGCAAGAAAAAAAGGAGAAAAGCAAGGGAAAATATTTTTTTTAGTCATATATCATGGATCTTCAAACTCGTTCTGAACGGAGCCAACTATGAGTTTTGGTTTATTAAGATGAAGACATTTCTCCAACTCAACAAATGTTGACATATGGTTGAAACTGAGTTCAAAGAACCAGATACAAATGCTATGGCCATAATGAATAATGCTCAGAAGAGTGTTGTTGAAGTTCGTTGAGACTGAGATCTCACAGCCACATGGCTGATCCAAAGTGGCATTGAGCAATCCATTTTCCCGCTGATCTTAGGAGCTATCAGTGCATATCAAGCTTGGAATTTGCTTGCATTGGCCTACAAGGGAACTGATCGCGTTAAAACAGTAAGAATACAAACCCCACGCCTTCAATTTGAAAGTTTGAAGATGAAAGAGTCAGAAACTGTAGATTAGTTCGTGACTAGGGTTTTGGGTATTGTGACCCAATTCCAAACCTATGGTGAACCGCTAGAACAAAAGATCGTTGTTTAAAATATTATTCGATGTCTCAGAAAGAAGTTTTCTATGGTAATGAATTCCATAGAAGAGGCAAAATATATGTCTTGGTTCACCCTAGAAAAGTTGATTGGATCTATTCTATCTCATGAAGCTGGACTCAATCAAGAAGAAGATTCGTTGACCAATTCTTTCAGCACCCAAGCTTCCCTTAACAGAGGTCGAGGAAAAGGAGGGTGAGGTATAGGAAGAAGAGAATGAGGGTCTCCAGCTACAGAATATAGAACCAGTCACAATCAAGAACACTCAGATAATTCATATCACTCTCACAACTTTCAAGGTCAGAGGGGGAGAGGAAAGAGATGGACCAATAAGTCCAATGTTCAATGTAACTATTGCAAGAAGTATGGGCACTATGAACGAGAATGTAGAAAGAATCAAGCTCGCTAGAACAATAATCGGAACAATAGAAGAGCCAATGTCTCCAAAGAAGAAGAAGGCTCATCAGAGGTGGTGTTTGTGTATTATCAAGCAACTGAAGAACACTACAACTCATATCTATGGCTACTAGATAGCAGTTGCAGAAATCAGAAGACATGTAACAAGTCATTATTCTCTAGTTTGGATTCCTTTGTTGTCACAAATATCAAGCTAGGAGATGACTTTCTGGTTACAACAAAAGGAAAAGGTATTATTCCTATAGTTACTAAGCAAAATGAAAAGAAGTTCATTCATGAGGTGTTTTATGTACCTCATTCGAATGTAAATTTGATCAGCATAGGTCAATTACTTCAGAACCTGTATGATATTAGGTTTTATGATACATACTGTGCTATCTATGATAAACCTCCTAGTAAGAGACTCATAGCCAAATTTGAAATGACCAAGAATAGAATATTTCCTCTCAGTCTCAGGAGTTCCAACCTTCCACATTCTGTAGCCCATACAGTTTCCAGTCTAGATGAATCCTAGTTAAGGCACAGTAGATTCGGTCATCTTCCCTTCAAGAGTCTCAATCTCTTGCACAAACAGTCAATGGTCAAAGGGTTACTGATTATTCATGAACAATCCAGCACCTGTAAGGATTGTATCACTGGTAAACATCAAAGGGACGGTTTCCCCACTTCCACCACTTGAGCTAAAGAACATCTTGAGTCAGTTCATACAAATATCTATGGACCAATGGAAACCCAATCCATAGGAGGTAGTTTTTATTTTCTGAAATTTATTGATGATTTTAGTAGGAAAACATGGATTTATTTCCTCAAGAACAAATCAGAGACCTTCTCTAGGTTCAAAGAGTTTAAGTCTCTCACTGAGAAGCAATTTGGAAAGTTCATTAAAATGCTCAGGTAAAATGGTGGAGGTGAATATGATTCACATGAGTTTTCATATTTCTGTAAGTAGCATGGAATCCAAAAATAGTCCACCGCCAGATACACTCCATGGCAGAATGGAGTTTTTGAACGAAAGAATCGAACCATCATGAACATGGACCATAGCATGCTGTCACACAAGAAGCTATCAAATGAGTATTGGGATGAAGTTGTTAGATGCTCGGTCTACTTGCTCAACAGATCACCCACAGTGACTATCTAGGACAAGATTCCTAAAGAAGCATGGAGTGGCACTAAGACCAGTGTCACACATCTCATAATTTTTCGTTTCTATTGATTTTGTGCATATACCTGATGAACTCAGAAGAAAATTGGATAAGAAAAGTGAGCGCTTCATTTTCACTAGTTATAGTGAACAACACAAGGCGTATAAGTTGTATAATCTTGTCACCAAAAAGGTTGTGGTGAGAAGAGACATAAAGTTCATTGAATAAAAATGCTAGAGTGATCCTTCACACATACAACATGCAGAACGTTCAGATCGGCCATATCTACCTATCAAGCTTCCAATATTGGATGTACAACAACAAGAAGCATCAACAGTAGAGAGTTCACCACAGAACCAGAAAGCCAGAATCTCGAGAGATTTATATGAACAAAATCCAGTTCTTGATGAGCAAATTCAGTATGCTCTATTCTCATGTCATCCCACATCTTTTAATGAAGCATTGAAGGATGCACAGTGGGTAAAATTCATGAATGAAGAGATTGATGCAATATAGAAAAACTAGACTTGGGATCTTGTTGACATCCCTACAGAAAAAACCAATATTGGAGTCAAATGGGTCTATAAGACCAAACTGAATGAAAACAGAACATGAAAAAAACAAGGAAAGGTTGGTTGCCAAAGGATATGCACACAAGTATGGTGTAGATTACGATGAAACATTTTCTCCTGTAGCAAGGATGGATACCATTAGAGCTATACTTGCCATTGCAACACAAAATCAATGGCCTGTGTATCAAATGGATGTGAAATATTCCTTTCTTAATGGTATTCTTGAAGAAGAATTTTATGTAGACCATCCACCTGGTTATACTATCAAAGGTCATGAAGACAAAGTGTATAAGCTGAAAAAGGCCTTGTATGGTCTAAAACAAGCTCCATGAGCTTGGTACAATAGGATTGACTCCTACCTCATCAACAATGGTTTCAGTAGAAGTAGCAATGAGCCCACTCTGTATCTCAAAATATAGCAAGGTAATATTTTGATGGTATGTCTTTATGTTTATGACATGATTTACACTGGTAATTTGATGCTTGAAGATTTCAAGACAATCATGAAAAAGGAATTCGAAATGACTGATCTAGGGATGATGAAGTACTTCCTTGTTCTAGAAGTTACTCAAATTGATAAATGTATTTTTACCTGCCAGCATAAGTATGCTACTGATGTTTTGCACAGAATCAGAAAGGATAAATGTAAACCAGCATAAACCCCCATTACTCTTGGCACCAAGTTAACCAAGAATGATGATGGACAAATAGAAATGTACACTCTATAAACAAATGGTAGGCGGTTTAATGTACTTGACTGGAACTAGACCTAATTTGATGTATGTTGTCAGTCTTATTTCTAGATTTATGGAGTCTCCCAAAGACTCTCACTGGAAAGTTGGAAAAATAATTCTAAGATATGTTGCATGAAAACTTGGATATGGCCTTTGGTACACTCATACACCAGACAATACTCTCACAAGGTACACTGATAGTATTGATGATAGGAAAAAAACATCTAGTTATACTTTCCATTTGGGAACACATTTTCTCTCTTGGGCATGTCAAAAACAACCCAATGTCAGCATGTATTCTGTAGAAGCAGAATATGTAGCAACCACCACAACAGCTTGCCATGTAGTTTTCCTAAGAAGACTGTTAAAGGATATGGGACACACTGAAAATGATCCCAGTTCTATTTTTGTGATAATAGCTCGGCAATACATTTTCCCAAACATAATGTATTTCATAGAAAAAATAAACACATTGATAGTCGCTATCATTTCAATCATGAGTTAGTCAATGATGGACAAATTTCATTACTGTTTTGTGGCTCTAAGGAGCAATTGGCCGATATGTTCATCAAACCATTGGGAACATCTACATTTGTATATCAGAGAAAGCACTTAGGCATAGATGGTGTTGAAGATGTACTACCAGTTGAGATTAAGGGGGTGTGTTGAAGAATGTAATCTCACCTTTAATTAGTTAGTGAGTTAGGTGGTCCATGGTATTTTCCGACTGATGGTATTCACCCATAGTATTTCTATTATGTATTTCATGTTTATACCGAGTCTAATAATGAGAAAGAAATCAATATTCCCATAGTGCTTATGTCTGCTTCATTGTTTTCTTTTACAGATACATCCAATTCTCTGTTGTCATCTTGCACCAATCAAATCCAAATGGAATCTCATTAAGAGAAAGTTAACTACAAGTCCTCTCCAATGATATTACATTCTTTATTATTCACATCTACAATCATTGTTCGGTTCATATCTTGTAAAGAATAATCACCAGAATTTGAAGAGAAAATACCTCCCAAATTGTCTAAAATAGAAAGTAAGGTAATCTATTTCTTTGTATAATGCGTTAAATTAACATTGAGAATTAATTCTCTTGTTACTACCTGAAATTTACAAGTTTGGTATAGCAATCGAAGGATGCAGGGGAGTGCTCCAACAGTTTCTAATACTTTACAGAATTGGGTTCAACACTCTATAACAAAACATAATAAGCACATGATATTAATTCTTGCACATTGATCTAGGAACAAATAATCAATCTCATCAAGAAATAATCAATGAATAACTTAGAAATGGTGTTAATCGGAACTCGAATTGGTTTCCTCTCTGTATATTTAATAAAACAATGAATGGTTACAATAACAATGTCAAGCAATATCTTGAATCAATGAGAAATTTGAATACCTAAGGAGGCAATTCAAAATCAATGAGTGAGTCTGGCTTAACTGACTGTAAGCCATTGGTTCACACTCAGTTAACGACTTGACCAAAACCCTAATTGACTCACCAAACCCTAACTAAAGTCAGAGTGCAATAAATGACTGAATCTCAACTGAAGGAGATCAAACACATGTCATAGCAAGACAACCATCAAGTGCTAGTGCTCCATGACTTCAATGAACATCGATCAGGTTAACTGAAGCTGAACTGATCATCAGAAGTTGGTGGAGGCACCCTTGTTGATTCTAGATCATTAAATAATATTAAATAATCATTAAATAATATATGTAATGAGAGGAGGCGCCTTAACTGACTGGTTGAACTGTTGGCTTGCATGGGCAGACCCGGGTTTACTATAATCAACCAACAACACCCCTAGCTCACCGGCCCTTTCAATGACAGACCGCAAAGCAACCTGAAGTCTCACCCGAGGTGATTCTAATGGGTTGGCCAAGGACTCAAGCATCTTGGACCAGGTTCTACGGCAGTCCTACTTGCAACTCACAGCCCTTCTGGATGCAAGGTCTCTTCCCTTGTGCATCGCGCGACCTTCTGCTCGCGTCACGCGATCTCTTTGACTCTCAGCTCTTCTAGCCGCGAGGTATACCTTTATACCACCGTGCGGTCCTTCTCTTTGTTGCGCACTTTCCCTGAGTCGCGATATCTCCAACCTTACCGCATCACCGCGCACCATGCGACATGCAGATCCTGCCCAACGTTAAGTCCTCAACCTGCGGTATTGTGCATCGCAGCTCCTCTACCGGTGCGGTATCACCTCTCTGTGATATCCTACCTCCGCGGTTTAGCGCACTTAGCATCGCTCGTGTCAACATGCAAGACTCAACATACAAGGCTAATCAATACTGCAACTAGTGACTATTTTACACAAAGCATAAATGAACCATATACAACATGCCAAAGACTGTGATTTATACTTTTCCTTCTATATTACTGCGAACTGATTAACACATTCATTCATTAAACTGTAACCAAAATCCATGAAATGACTGTGAAATGCATAAATAAACATAGCAAATAATCCAATCACATAACACACGATTTTAACATGGTTCACCTCCAGGATGGAAGTTACGTCCACAAAATTGTGTTTTCTTATAGCTCAAGGGAAGGTAAAACACAGTTCTGCTGCACCGCATATGTAGCTCAAGATCTTCTCTCTTAGATCTTCTTTCTATCTGTATTGCTCTCCTACAATATACTCTTCCCTCTCTGTCGATCCCTGCAGATCGTTACATGCATACTCTATAAGCCAGCTACTGGTTACAGTAAGATTGCTATCGCTAATAACAGAACCAGAGCTCGGCTTTTACAACAGTCTAATGGTCTGCAAAACACTACTAGAACTGAATGACTCAACTAACTGACCAACTAACCAACCCTTTTACAATACAAAATATATCCTTTTATAGGCAGCCCGAAGGTCTTTCCATTACAACAATGTGGGCCTGTCCCAACAGTAACCCAAAACCCTAACTAGTGACAGTCGGCCATATCTGTACTTGAGGTAGTTGCTTTCCGTCACACCACAGCTCTCTGTAGTCTTCCATGCTTCCCGGCACTGATCATGGGTACTATGCACCGCTTCTCCTTTCTGTCCTTCGTCTTCAATGCTTCAGCCTCGTTGCTCCTTCTCCTTTATGAGGGTTGCTGAGCCCTCCTGTCTTCCGCTGCTGCCTTCAATGCAGTGGGTGAGCTCTCTCTTCTCGACCGCTCAGGTACCGTTTCCTTTCTTGACTTCTCTATCTAAAAGTCATGGTTTCCGGCTTTGTTCTCCAGCTGGAAACGTGCTACGGCGTCGTAGCTCTGTCTTATCTTCTTTCAGCCAAAACTTATCTCTTCGCTAAACTAGCAGCTTATTCTGTAGCTGCGGGACCCTGCTCCAACATGAACTGATTGTAACCACCAGTTAGCAATTAGGTGCATTAATATCACTCAGATCACCCCTGGAGTGCTCCAGTTAGCCTCCTTGACTGTAGGTAGGTGTGGGTGTGACTAGATGATGGCAATTAATGCTCCACTGATGTCAATTAATTTCAATTATACTTAGGATAGTGGTTTAACTAGGCCAATTTGACCAAAAAGAGTGTCTATGGTGGTAAATGTCTCCAACACCCCCCCTTAAGCTATACTCAGGAAGAGTTAGAAAACATAGATGCATAAAAATGCTAGGGCCCTAGAAACTAAGGCCATAAGTCACCCTAGACAATGCTGAAACTGAAACAATGCTCAAAACAAACTAAGTGAGGAAAAGAGGGAAAACCCAGTGGGAAAACCCCCCCTCAAGCTGAACACTGAAAGTAGTCTGGATCACCCTAATGAACTAACCCCCAACAGTGAAGAGAGGTAAGTGAACTTCTTTTCTAAAAATCTCTTGGCGAAGATGTCTACAATCTACTCATCAGTCGGGCAGTATTGTAGAATGATGGTCCTGTCATGCACTAGCTCCCTGATGTAGTGCATGTGAATATCTATATGCTTGGTCCTCTGCCTGATAACTGGATCCGTGGATATCTTAATAGCACTCTGGTTATCACAAAAGAGGATAGTGGACAAAGTGATACCAATATCAAACTCTGAAAGAATGCCTTGCAACCAAACTGCTTGGATGCAAGCATTCACCACTCCTCGATACTCGGCCTCTGCTGAAGATAGTGCTATGGCATCCTACTCTTTGCTTGACCAGAAAATGGGGCCACCACCAAACATGAATACATATCCAGAAGTTGACTTCCGATCAATAGAATCACCCACCCAATCGGAGTTTGTGTATCCAACCAGTTCTAGCTTGGAGTCTACATCATAGTGAATGCCGTAGGTCTTGGTTCCCTGAATATACTGGAGGATCCTCTTGGTTTCCTTCCAATGAATATCATGAGGCTGCTGCATATATCTTGATACAACATTCATGGCATAACAAATATCAAGCCTAGAATGTGTCAAGTACAACAAGCTACCAATCAGTTGTAGATAGATAGTGCAGTCCATGGGAGGTGTGTGTTTTCCTTCTTCAAGGCTGATCGCTGAAAGGAAAGGGAATGGTGCAGGCATACATTTAGCCATTTTAAACTTGAATAATAGGTCTGAAGTGTATATGCACTAAGTGACCATAATCCCATCAGAATTTTGCTCAATTTTGAGCCCCAAAATTTGTTTTAGAAGCCCCAAATCACTCATTTCAAAGGCATTGTGGAGGGCAGTTTTGATGGCTGAAATGGAGGCAACTGTGCTACCTGTGATCAGGAAGTAATCAATATATAAAACAATGATAATTATATTACCATCATTCTGCTGTAAATACACATTTGGATCTAATCTATATCTCTGAAAGTTTTGCGAGAGAAGAAAGGCATCCATCTTGGAATACCACTCTCTTGGGGCCTGTTTTAACCCGTATAGTGACTTATTTAGCTTGCAAACAAAAGATGGATTAGCGATGTATCCCTCAGGATAATTCATGTATATCTCCTCATGAAGATCTCCATGCAGAAAGGCTGACTTAACATCCATGTGATGCACCTCCCAGTGCTTGGATGCTGAAATTCCCAAAACAAGGCAGATGGAGTCCATTTTTGAAACCGGTGCAAAGGTCTCATGGTAGTCCACTCCTTGGACCTGAGAGAAACATTTTGCTACCAGCCTTTCCTTATATTTTTAGGTGCTTCCATCGGCAGAAACCTTTTTCCGAAACACCCACTTGCATTGAACCAATTTCCTTCCCGGAGGAAGAGAAACTAGCTCCCAAGTAGTGTTTTTCTGAAGAGAATTCATCT
>LPNX011156238.1:517064-545083 GCA_001517045.1 Pseudotsuga menziesii
AACCCTATAATGTCGGTGGCCTCTTAACCCCCAGCCATAAGAATACTTTCCTCACCAACAGAACTGGCGACTCCACTGCGGAGGCCTTTTCTGTTTGGGGTTTGTTTGTATTTATTCCAGTGTCTTTTAAGGTTTCAAGTCCTTAGGAGAAACTTTTATACCTATTAGAACACCTCCCCTGACTTTCTAGGGCTTTTTTTACCTTTTTTTAGCATTCTACCACCGATTCGGAGGTTTTGCACTCCACAGTTGCAACTTCTAAGTTCATTCATGAAACCTATGTTTTTTACCTTGAAACTCATGAAATTCCTTAAGGAAACTCATGAATTCCCCTGTAAGTGATATTTTTCATCATTTGTTTTTGGTTTTGGGGTGTTTGAGGGTTTTCTGAAGGGTTTGCAAGGGTTCTCTATCTATACATGACCCCAACGGAGTGGTGTCACCTCTTTTGGATTCTCTTTATCTAGGTTGTATGTGATTTTCAACTTCTTAAACTTGTTTTGTTCCTTTTCCCCCCACCTCCTTCTTTGGCTTGACCTTGTTGGGAAAGGTGTTGAGCAACCTCTGTTTGCAGTTCTAGACTGGATCTTGGAGCTTCTTGATGCTTATTTGTTTCAGTCTTTTTGTTTAGTCTTTTCATGCCAAAGTTTTTGGCTTGTTGACCTTTTCATGTTTTCCTTCCTAGTGAGGTTATATCCAACTTTAGGGAAGACTAGGGTTTGTTAGTGGGGTGTAGAGAAGAAATCTATTTGCTTTGCTTACATTAATTTGCATGCATTAGTTTGTAGGTTTATTTATTTATTTTTCATTTATAAAGAAAAAGTAAAAACAACATATAGTTTCTTTATATGCATGTATATTAGGGTTTGGTATTAATTTCATTGCATATTATTGTTCTTGAAAAAATAAAAATAAATTTTTTTTTTCGTGGCTTTCAACTTTTAGTTTGAAAAAGAAAGAGAAGTAAGAGTTTGCTTTTTCATTTCAAATTCTCTTTTGTTTAGTCATCTAGTTTCTTCTATTGAGTAAAACACCATTGGTTTCACCTCTGCCAACCTTTGAGTAATCAACAACCTTACAAAGAACGGTTAATATCTAAAATCTATTAGTAACTATTTCTTTCTAGGGACTACACACACTAGTCTAGGCTAGTGTGTTTGCTTAGGTACATTTTAACTAGCCAAAACTTTAAACTCAAACATAGTGGGCTATTTTTTAGGAAATCCAACTTCACAAAGGAAGACACAGAAAATATCCTCTAACATGGGAGTCAAGCACGAGGTCATGTGATACTGAGCTATGGAGACACCCCTCATATACTCAGTAGAGCATACACCAGAGTTGTTGCATGTTTGGGGACTTACTTAGTACCTCCTTCTAGCCCTGTGTGGTGCCTTGTACTGTTTAGGTTTCGGTCTTAGCTTACCTTCCCATGTGCATTGGTTAGACTGACGATCTTAGTTTACCTTCCCATGTGCATTGGCTGGACTGATGACTGTTTCTCCAGAATTGCTTTGTGATTTTGGTAGCCTTAGTATATTGTATTCTAGGACTCTACACATGTTATGGTGGAAGACTATTTCCACTATACCTAGGGTAGACTTGGGAGGTAACCTCGGTTGACAAATTGGGAGGGTGCTTTGGTGATTCAAATGATTCCACCTTGAAAACTCATTACGAGACACCAAGTAACTATTCTTTGACCTTCATTGGTTTGTTCTGGGCCCTAATCATCCCAGAATTTCCTTTGGAATGTACCTTTTTTTTCCTTGTTTGATACTTAGGATTTTTTCTGCTATTGGTGTGCTCTTTGTACTATCGGTTACCAGTTGACATCAGTTTTTGGTTAAGTATGAAACTATGGCTAGTACCCCTATGGACACTAACCAAGAGAGCCCCATGCTAGGATCTCCTTGTAATTTTCCTCTCACCGAGAATGTTGGTGTTCCTTTGATTTCCACTTTCAATCTACCTGGATTCACCCTTTGACTACCAGTTTGGTTGTTTTCCACTTCGATTATCTTGAATGCTCCCAATGCTTCTCAAGAAATAACTTTATATCAAGGGCATCAAAAAAATGTTTCTCCTTCACCTGTATCAACATATCCTCCTCCTTATACCTCATACACTGAAAGTTCTGATACTAGTAACCTGTAGTATAAAAGGAGTAAAAGAAGGAAGAATAGGAAGAAGACTTGGAAGGAAGGGGCACTTGTTCAACCTCTGTAGGTCAAGTTGAACCTAACCACCCAACCTATGGAAGTCATGTTGGGGGTACATATCCAACCTTCATAGGTCATGTTGGACCCAAGCACTCAACCTCTACAAGTTACATTAATATTCACCACTCAGCCTCTGTAGGTCATGCTGGTGGAACCCATCCAACCTCTACAGGTCATGTTCGATAAAATCACTCAACCTCTATAGGTCATGTTCGATAAAATCACCCAACCTCTATAGGTCATGCTGGGGTCACCATTTCAACCTATGCAAGTCATGTTGATCCCAATGACTCAGCCTATACAATTCATGTTGTTGGAACCCATCCAACCTCTTCGAGTGATGTTGGACCTAGTCACTCAGAATCTGTAGTTCATGCTGAGGACACCCTATCAACCTATATAAGTCATGTTGATCCCAACTACCTAGCCTCTGGAAGTCATGGTGGGGGCACACAATAAACCTTTGCAAGTCAAGTTGATCCTAACCACCTAGCCTCTGGAATTCATACTGGGGGGTAATAATCAACATCTGCAAGTCATGTTAGACCTAACCACCCATCCCCTAGAGGTCATGATGGGGGAAATAAGTCAACCAATGCAAGTCATGTTCACACCATTGATAAAACCAACCGTTTGAAACACAAGACAAAGTTCCCTTGTGGGATTTGTGAGGGATACCACCTTACCTTCTAGTGCCATACTGTTATAGCTCAAAATGACACATCTATGCATGTGACCACTTTCCCATGATATCTTCACATGTCAACACTTCCATGATGACACTTCATGAAAGTAACTGAAAAAAAAAAACTAACTTGGAGGACCCATATCTAGAGGTATGTAACTCTGTTTTACCTCTTCTTTGCACCGTTATAAAGGTATCTAAGTTAGCTAAAACTTTTCAGAAGACACCAAAGTTTGTAAATTCCTAGAAGCAACCTAAAAATGATATTTTTGATACACACACGAGTTTCCTTAAGGAAACCCACGTGTTGCAAGCGACTTGTCTATATAATACTGGTGTGTACCCTAAATACGCGCTATTTACATTACAACCCACATGTACCTCCTGCACACGCAACTCATGTTTCTACAACCCGTGTGTTCATCTTGTAGATGTCAAAAAAAGAAGTTTCTCCAAGTTTGGGTAGTTTGCGTGGTTATGCAACTGACTCCTTCAGTTGTAACTACTTTGTCTTCAACCCTATCTCTTCACAAGCATATAAATAGAGGTAAGGAGGTCCATGAGAGGAGACTTGAACTTTTGCATTGTCATGCTAGAGGAATTGGGACTCTCTTTGCCCAGACCTTTGGCCTATAAGCTTTCTCCTTGTGTTGCAAAGCTTGGAGGTTGAGTTCCTTGGAGAAGAGAAGTAGCAAAACCAGATCAAGGTTTCGTGAAGTGCCCAACTTGAAGAGAAGGTATATCTGTACTTCATTTCTTGATTAATAAAGATATGATGTCCTTCTTCTTCCAAAATTATTGTTCAATGTGTGATTGAATATTTTTTTATGATTATATGATGATGTTAGTCAGATCATTATTTCATGTTTATTTGGTTATCATTTCTTTATATCTGGTCATATTGGTTTGAGGAAGGTATAATTCATTTTGCAGGTCTCTTGGAGCAAGAGGAGCAAGAAGAGGATTGAAGGGATGCTTGGATCAACCTTCGTTTGGCTAAGGTATGAACCATTATAATCTCTGAAACTTTCTTATATATACTTTCTGAACCATATGCAGCTCTCTTTCAACCCCAGTACGTTGATGGCCTCTTAAACCCTAGCCATAGGAAACTTTCCTTTACAACACCTGCCATTGCAGAGGTACGAATATTTTGGTTCCAATGACATCATGTTCCTAAACAACCTATTCAACCTTTGGTTGATTAAGCGGTCGAACCAATTCAGCCTTTGGTTCACCCCACTCTTCCTTCGGAGAGTGAAATTTACCAATTGATTGAACTAATTTTATCTTTGGTCGATCCCATTCTTCCTTCGGAGAGTGAAGTTCATCAAGTGGTTGAATCGATGCCTTATTTGATCAATCCCACTCTCCCTTTAGAGAGTGAATCATCTTCTAGTCACATTTTCTTCACTTCCAGCTCAGAAATTTTTGGACAAGGGGGAACTGACCTCGCTTCACATGAAACCCCACCAAGCTCTCGGATTTCTTCCTTCAATTGGGACTACCTAGCTGATTTGTGCCTTTTTTTTGATGCACCTTTCCAGATAAAGGTCAAAATTGGACATTACATGATTGCTCGTTGTATTGTTGATGAAGGAGTCTCAATTAGTATTTAATCTGCATGTTCTTGGACAGGCATGGGATCTCTCATCCTTATGTCGACTTATAGTTAGTTACTGGATTTTGACAGAAGAACTAGTAGAACTTTGGGAATTCTTAATCAAACATCTGTTACTCAGGGCGGGAAGACCATCTTATTTTATTTTATGGTGATATAGGACCCCTTAGACTTCAATATTCTCCTCAGGCATCATTATGTTTATCCAATGCAAGATGTGGTGTCAGCTCTCTTTTGTGCGATGTAATTTATTCATAATAGAAACATTGTCACTATCGATCAGTTGGATTTTATTGATTCCTCTCCTGACCGAACTAGAGACCAAGTATTTCCTTTCTTGATTCCCAGTGTCTTGATAGACACTACCCTACCACGGGTGAGCTATGTAGCCTCATATCCCTCATGTTCAATTGCTACTGAGAAGATCCTCTGTGTTCATGTTTACCTTCTTGGGACTCGGTCCCAGTAATTGACTAGGTGATCCACCCTATACAGATTCTGGAGCTCGCTCTCCACCCTGTTGATCCATTTGAAAGTTTTGACATATATTCTATCTTGGATGATCTACTTCCTTCTGAAGAAGTCTTCCAAGAGTATTTGATATAGTCTGACCTTATTATAGATGTTTGTTCAGTTGTGACTAAGTCTAACCTTGATTTTCTTAGTAAGGATGATATTTCCATGGATGGATATTCTTATGTTGATCTTGTTGAGTGTTTGGACTCTTCCTTTGAAAAACAAGTCAGTGATCCTGATGAGTTTGATTTTCTTATAGATTTTTCAACTCCTATGATATTGGGTTTGTTCCTGCAGACTCTATTTCCATTGTTGATTTTTTATTTTCTTCTAAGGTTGATCTTATTCATTATAAACCGTTCAGCCTTGGCACTATATATTTTTCTTCGGTTGATTCTTCCTTGACTACACCTTTTGTGGAAGATAGAAAATTTGCATGTGTTTCTTCCAAAGAGACCTCCATCGGATATTTTCTTTTGAATATGATCCCGATGTTGTTGTTTCTTGGAGACATGATTCTTAGTTGGTTTCACAACTGCTTACTCATCTCACCTTGTTGTTCAAGATGTAACTGTATTTACATGCATTTTTCTCACGTTTATGATCATAATGCTGGCTTCTATGCTTTCATCTCATTGTATAAGCCCTCATCTCTTCTCTCATCACCACTCAGCTTTGTATCATTTTTCCAGTACAAATTGAAACCCTTTACCTTGAGGATATCTCCCCCGAATATCCTTATCTTTCTCATGTTCCTTGCACTATGCCTAGGTCTGTTCATCACGCTTGGAACTAGTCTCTCCTTCTTTTGACACTTGTCTCCTAGTATTTAGAGCATTCTTTCTTCTCTCCTTTGAGATCGTTAAAAATAGTAAGGATGCCACGAGTTGACTTTTCCAGACTCGTTAAAACTTCATGGGAAAGTTATGGATTTATCTTCAATCCCTAATCTGACTCCTTAAAGGTGACTAGATCACCGAATTTGCTTGTCCCTTCAAACTCGTTAAAGGATGTGAAGCAACACCCACATAGGTATAAGTTTACCCCTTTTTCTGTCCATGTGGATTACTTACACAACCGAATTTGAGCCCAAAATCCGATGGATGCCATGTCTAAAATTTGATAAATACCTGTCTGTTATTCGACAACATCATTTTTTTGTCGTCGGTGGCATATTGTCGGATATTCGACCACATGTCCAAACTCGTCGAAGTTTCGACAGCATATGAAGCTAATATGTCGAAGTCTTTCACCACTAATTCATCGAATTTCCGAATTCTACTTTGTCGAACATCCAACTTCTCATTGCCGAAGGTGACCCACTTCTTTTGAAAAAATTCGGGTTTATGCCATCTATTTTGAGACAACTAGTTATCGGATTTCTGACTCATTATTGTCGAATTTCCAATTACCAGTTGTCAGATGTCCAACATATCCTTGTCGTTTCTGTGATGGCCAACTTGTTGGATTTTCGACTATGAGGAGTTTAATTTCCGACGGTGACCTGTCGAAGTTGCTTGACGGTGTTCGGTTTATGCCGTCGATTTTTAGACGACTATGGGTTGGATTTTCGACTTCTCCTTGTCATTTCTGCGATGGCCAACTTGTCGGAGTTATGGCGACTTCAACGGATGAGGGCCACAGGATGTTGGATAACCGACATTATTCACATCGGATCACTCTTGTCAGAGTTATGGAGACTTTGTCGGACGAGGCCACAGGATGTCGGATAACTGACAAGGTTCTGTATATTAAAAAAAATAATTCAACAAGAGTGGGTTGTACATCTAAAAGTCCAAGAAAATACATTCTAAATGCCATTTCATGTCGCAGAACTTAGACTTATACCAATAGGCGAACTCGATGCTGACTAAAAGCCAATACAAGGCCATCATCCCAAACTCGAGGTAACGTAATTTGATTCTGTCACAAATATTATTCAAATTCCAGTTCTGAGATTCCAACCCTTAAGAAATAATCATGTATTTACTACTACAAAGGTAATCATGTATTTACTACTACAAAGGAGAGTTCCATTATATAGGACAAAGACACTGTCTTTCCACGAGATGCCTAACTCAGTGTCTTAACACGTTGTTGACATACACAGTGCTTTGGTAACCTTGTTTATGCGTTGTGCACAACATACCGGCCCACTTGTGATTTGCTTGACAATAATCATGTATATGATATACAATATGGAGAAAAGGTGTGATATGTCATAAATAAGTAAAGATATAAAAAAGCCATCGTAACGATGGAACTGAAAAAGAATTTTTAAACACTCTTTTCACATAATAAAAAGAAGGGATAATCCTTAGTGCCATGGATAAAGTGTATAAAGCTTTGAACACTCTTTTCACATATTAAAAAAAATATAATCCTTAGTGCCATGGATAAAGTGTATAAAGCTTTGACATGAGGTTGAGATAAATGATATAATTAACATGATGAATTTTTTTTTTTAAATATATACCAAATCATATAATGAAAGGGAAAACTAGTAAAATGAAGGGGTAAATGGAAAATATGAGGAGAAAAGCTAGAAGCTAAGTTACCATGCAAAATTAAATTCTTTCAACCAAATCAGTGTTTACTTTGTTGAACAATGATCTTTATCATAACAATTTGTAATATGCTTATCATAACTTCTCCAAACTTATAGAACTCCTTAGGCTACAACCTCTCCTCCTCCTTTGGTTTCTCTTGTACAAAACTTCAATGCCAATAGGATTCCATATGAGTCTACAACACATGCTTAGCCATTGTCTTCTTCCTCTCATGGCCTTTTTGTCAAGATCCAACTACTCCCACTCCATATCCTTTAAATACCTATACAAATATTACTTGTTATTTGATACTTTTACCTACAATAAATATTTTCCTAGAAGCTATTTAGTAGTGTGCTGAGGCATGAGGTCATGGGATGGACAATACATGAGACTAAGAGTTGATCAATATTTCAAAGGCAGCTTTAGAATAAGGTATACTTTTTTATATGAATATAGCCATAAGGAATATTAATAGGACTTTGAGTATTCATGCCCAAACACATGATTCTTACAAAACTAATAGGGAGTGTAGGTAAAACCCTTTAGACATTCCTTTTGTTTAGGTATTGAACCAGAGTTGGAAGGGGAAAACATTGATTATGATGGTAAGTTCTTATCCATTAGAAATATTTTTGTTTACCCTAATTGAAGGAGTTAATTTGATCCCAAAGAAAACATGACAGTATGAATGTTGCTTTATATGAGGCAATGAATAGGTATATTTTAATGGATTTCCAACAGTAAGGTTTCGTGTGAGGATTCATGTGTGAAATCCATTATTGAAGGAATGGGATATCATGGATTGGAATACATGATTGGTATCCTATGGCATCCTATCTCTTTCCCTTTGAAATCGACATATGGAAGAATCCAAAATACAATTCATGGCCTAGTAATGAAAACCAATTAATTTGTACAAAAGTTTGTTGTTTGTATCCATTTTTTGAAGATGGTTATTTTTGTAGATCTGTGAGGCTTAAGGTATTTGATTTATTTTAATTTTCAAATACCTACATGAATCTTTGGCAGGATCATGATAGTTACATCAAGAATTGATGATGTTCTTCAAAGATAGATAATACACCCTTGGTCTAATGTGACCTAGATTTACTATCTTAGTGGATGGTAAAACCTTTGATTTTTCTGTTGTAATTCAAATATTGCCATATAGTTGTAATTATTATAGTTTAGTTTAAAGGTTTCATTCATATATTTTAAAGTCGCCTCTAGTTCAATAAAATATGTTTTGGGTAGAAATAGTGGGGATAATGTTGTAACTTGTTATTTTGGATTATTATGTTGGTTACTTATGCATGCTTTTGAGATTGTGGTTTTAATATGACCCTATATTCTAATTTATTTTGATAGTTTCTGGTGATGATGGAAGGGTACACTTCCATCCCAGGTAGTTGAAATTTGATGTTGTCTCCGTTTGTTAGCTGCAATATTGAGCAAGTATGTATGTACCATTCAATTTTTCTTTATGCTTTTCAATTTCTTGAGTCATATAATTCCTATTGATGATATGATGATCATCCATGCTTGGTGGGATTAACTAGGATAGAATCCTTCATCTCAAATTGTTATTGTGTTTATGGGTCCTAATTATGCTACTATCCAAAGCATGTTCTTGACTAGATTTGTATTTGATTCACCGAGTTTGCTTGAAGCATGAAAAATGCTAAACTACTTGAAACCAAAGTGAAAAATATTCAATTAAAAACATTATAAGACAAATACTTTTATCGTCGTGTTGGTTCATATAGATAAATTACTACACTTGGGGAAGTATAAGTCGTTCTGAACAAACGAGGGGTGTTTTTAGTTGGAATTAATGCTTCGAACACATTGCAACTATTCAATCATCCTTGAAATGCTTAAAATGTGTAGAAAACAAATTATGTGTTTCCTACAATGACACAAAATTGGTATTTCCATTAACAATGACTTGATCTTCATAAGAGAGTGTCACGTCCCCAACCCTCCGACCAGCGAAGAGGACGTGACTGAACGTGCTAACTAAGCACCCGGGATAACCAAGCCCCATGAACATAAAAATGTACATAATAAAATATCTAGAAATGCATGCGGATGAAAATATGTTAACATACACAAGTATTATACATGTGCAGATGCTTGATTTCTTTAACATACAGTATAAGCAAACACATGTCATCATACATTCACAGCATATAAGCATTCATCATGTTTATTCATAAAATAATACAGTTGCAAGGATTTAAGCACAAGAATACTTATCTTCAGAAAATATTTCCCCACAACCAGCTACATCGCTACAACTTTCCACCCAACCATAGGCCAATATGCTCATCAATCTCTCAGCAACATTTCCACCCCCAAGATGGACATGATTCCACAAGGTTTAAGGGAAACTAGTAGGATCACACGTAACCAAAGGTATACAACTCAGCCAAGCACACACAATTGGGTATATCAAGTTATAATCTAGCCAATACCATGGGTTTAGCAAGCTATTCAGGGAATTGGAGAAACTGGCTGCTCAGCTAGTGGGCTCGCTGAAGAGCTATGGACCTACACCACTAGGTTTATCAAGCATGCTCAGGCTCCATTTCCACTCCCAACAGTCCAGTACACACAACCCCAGAATATTCAACAATTCACAGGTCTGGGATTTAAGGAAAGACACCACAAAGGCTCCAATTGGGTAAGGCAACTGGGTAAACGCAACTTAGACTGTAAAAGTCAATTTCCCAGGGTTGTTTATGGCCCTATAATGGACAAAACGACTGATATCAACACCCAAAATGTAAGGCAAGGACAACAACAACCTCTCCGACTGCGTGAGATGAGGAACACTTCCCGATCGTGGAGGAAAATAGACTCACAGGACAAATCCTGAAGGAGACTACACACAAAGTCAAACGGGAAGAAGAAAACCCAGAATGCGACCTCTGCCTATGCGCGTGAGGAAACAACGAGTTCCTGCGTAAGGGGGAAAATGAGAGCAACTTCTACATGAAGGTGGATTGAAGGGTCTCTAACCTCATGAGGGAATGAAAAAAGATGTCTCTCACGATGGAGTACGTGTGTGGTCAAAGGACTGAAAGTACTGCCAACCACACAACTTCCCATGCATATGTTACCCAAGTGTAATAACTGTCCAACCACTTCCTACAGAATTAAAATGGTTGGAGGATGAGGAAAGGGAAGGTGAATAAAACAGAAAGGTGGCTGACAGCTAGATGGTTCACCGCTTGACACTTGGTTGTTCCCTAATGGCTCTGAAGGGTTAGACATCCCCCCACCCTTAACCTTAGGAAATCATGCCCTTTTCATTATTGTTGCATCGACATAGCTGGTTGTAGTTCTTTTAATTAATTTTGCATATGTACATGGTGTCCAACATTATAACGTGCCTGGCTAGCACAAAATACCATCGGCATCGCTGAAACATAATACGACAATCAATGGTGGGGTGTTTTTCTAGCTCCACACCATGATTAATTACAATACATATACATCATATACGTTCAATGCAAATAAGGTCAAAACCGGGGTGTTACATTCCCCTCCCCCTTCAATAGCACTGTCCTCAGAGCTTTGCAAAACTTGAACAAAAAAAAATCTACATTGGCATCACCTTAGTGCTTCAATACTTATAAAGTTTACACATCCAAAATTTCAAAATTTTGTAGATCTGTCCTGCATTCTATCATTTACTCTGAACTTCCACGACCAAGTCCTTTGGCTTCCACAAGCTTCTCTTGCTGGTTCTAAGCTTTCAGCTCATCCACACTTCTGGGAACCTTATGGCTATTACCCTCTTGATGTTCTCTTGATGGGCAGTCCCAGTGGCAATGATGTCCTCCACATTTCCAACATTTTACTGGCTGCTTCAGCATTCCCTACTCAATTTCCTTTGAGTCTTCATGCCTGGAACGTTTCTTAATGGGTCTCTTGGATGAATTCTTCTTCATTGATCCACTTTCCTTTCCCTTACTAATTCCTTTCATAATTCTTTTTACCTCCCTTTACAGATGAATAGAGTCCTACAAAACCTTGTGGTTCATCTCATTCTGCCTTTTCTGTATCCTAAGCATCTCTCCAAGATTTTCTTGGGTCTTGGCAATTGTTTGAAGGATACTTCCAACCAAGTCCAATAGCCTTTGGTCTACTTCCACTGTCAATGTGCACCACTGGCCTTCACTTTTCTCACCTGTGAAATGAATCATTGTAATTCTGTCAGGTCAAGCAGAACATAAACATTATAAGCAGTCAATTAATTCCCAGCTGACATGGGTGGTCCGAGTTTTATCCATGAGAATTTCATGCTTCCTCAATGGGCACACGAACTCATTCATGTCCATTCTTTGATGGGGAATTAACTACATCAGCATTCACAATTTATTTCAAGCAATTAAACACATTCTACTTTCATCCCTCCATGCATTCGACAGTTTTTTGTTCTTATAATGCATCAATAAATAAATAAAAAGGAAGGAGAAAGCAGTAAGATTTTTTCTCCTCTTAATCTTTTTCCATTACGGAACCCACACAACGACTGTGGTTTTCCTACTCCTAGCCTCTTTCACTTTATTGTGAATTCTTGACAAACCCTTCTTGGCTATGAAACTTAGTGTCTATGGTCTATTCCAGACCTCTCAACCATGGATTTCCTCCACGTGTTTTGTCTACAACTCTTGGCTTCTAGGACCTACACAGTCTCACTAGCACTTTCTTCATTCATGTTTATGTTGAGCTCTTTAAAACAGTCACATGTGCACATGCATCTCTATGATGCCTTCATAGTCCTCGCTCCCAGCGATACCTACATTCAAACATTGGATTGATTCACATGTTTAGTTTATTCTCATCAGGTTTATCTCTAAACAAGAGTTTAGAAGATCATAACCAACTCATATACACATGTATATTCATAAGAAAGAAGATGGAAGATAATCCAATACTTATCTATATTGTGCATTTCCTCTCTGGTCCACAGGGTCCTACTTTACTTTGCAAGCCTAGGGCTCACCTATGGACTTGGACGTTAGGCTAGCACACATGATTCTCCACAACATAAAATAATTAATTTCCATCTAGTACACCTTCATGCCGACTTGGAAGGAAACTTTACCATGACCATTTCTAGGTCAAGGCTCTACTATGGAGCCCTAGGCATATAACAACCCCATTTCAGCAACTCCTTCACAACCCCTCATCAAAATATCCACAACCTCCACAACATCCTCATCAAATTCCCCACAATCCCCACAACCTCCACAACATCCTTTTATACACATCAACCGTTACACCGCAACCCCTCACAACATCCTTTTACCTTATCTCTTTAGTGTGCAACACCAAGTTGCATCTGTTTAGCTTGACAACACAAGCAATATAAGCAAACTCATCAACGTTATTGCTCTAAAACTGTAACCATATTTCATATCTTTCACTATCAAGTATTGAAACACCAGGAATGCATCCACTCCCTAGGGTGTAGTCAATATTGAAAACCCTATCATGACCCGACATCGAGGAAGTGTGTACCCTTTTCCGATGTGAGTCATGTAGGCCCTGCTCATACTCAAGAAGTCTCCCATAATGGAATTAAAATCAAAACATGCTTTTCATATTTACTCTAACAATTAGACATGAATATTCTTAGCTAGGGTCACAGCATGCTTATCCATTTGCAGATGCATTCTTTTTTCATCAATGAGGAATGAGGGCTCCCTTCTCTTAGTTGACAGTCCCTCGGTTTGTCGTCCCAACTCCTCTTTACCTTTCATATACCACATATTTCTTACTGACATAATCTTTACCATCTCACTCAGATTGTTTACCAATCATGTAGTGCATATGGGACATTACCAAAATGTCCAATGGAGTTTCACTCGAAACCCATTTCCAAGATATGGGATCCTTCCCATGAAGTTTGGCTCTTGCAGGCCATCACACATGGTATTCCTACTATGTGCTATTATGGAACACCTATCAAGTATCCAAATA
Source organism: Pseudotsuga menziesii (assembly GCA_001517045.1). Lineage (NCBI taxonomy): Eukaryota > Viridiplantae > Streptophyta > Pinopsida > Pinales > Pinaceae > Pseudotsuga > Pseudotsuga menziesii. The sequence continues at coordinate 530,658 of LPNX011156238.1, forward strand.
GTCAACATCATTTAACAAAACAATTCAATCTGATTGTTCCTTAACCAATCAATGGCACTAACAATTAAATCCAATAGGAATTTGCAACTCTGTCTCCTACAGAAATTTATTTGCTTAGCAATGAGGCGATCCTCATTTGTTTATCTCTTGTAAGAAGCACCACTCTGCCCATTATAATTTTATGCTTACTAGCATAACACGAACGTCCACTTACAACACATCTCCTTGACACAATTCTATGCAAGCCAACGGTGATTAGTAATTATCAGCAAATTCTCAAGTCTGAAATTTACAAGTCCAAATTAACAATCCGTTCTGCACATAAACCATTTTTAAAACCATGAGACTCTTCTCATGAGGTTTGGCTCTTTCACCTGGTAGATTCCATCCTTCGTCATGGACTTACCTACATTGCCATGCCCAAAACAATCTACCTGAAATCTGAATTTCAATCAACCAAACACTTTGTAAGTCTCTATGCATATAATATTTTCATTGATGCAACAATCACTGAAGCATTTTCAGAATTATAACACTCCAGAATTCAAACACTTCTAGTTGTTAACATATCAATATCAACACACGCATTTACTTCACATGAATCATTATCATACTGAATTGCAAGGTACAACCACATCATTTATGCAGTTTAACTGAAACTTTTAGATACCCATTATTTCATAGTCATATCATTTACACAACCTTGCCCTTCCACAGAGCATTCTGCCAAATCCCATCGATCATGACTACCCTGTTCATGTACTTACTGTTATGCATCAATACCCCATTTCATTCATTATTTAGTTTTCAATAACACACGCACCATCCCTATGCATTCATGCAATACATCACAACATGTGCACCCACACTTATTCATGCACATTTACAACATTTACTCAAAGTTTTCATATGCATCCACTCAATGCATAACTACAAGATTTATAAAATATCTTAATGCATATACACTCAAGGCTACCTTGTATTGATTCATGAATTCTATGCATTCAAACATATTATGGCCTAACCATGACTAACTCATATAGGATGCATTACTATAATCAAGACCACCAGTCCTCACTTGTTTTGGTTATTAAGATCATACACAGGGCACGATATATTTCTATATGAAGGTAATCTAACTTAAATGGACACATGGTATGAGACCTCTTGCCTTCACCATTACATGCTCTACCACACTAGGGCATTGTGTCATTCACATGAATGTATTTCAATCCTAAATGCATACCATTCTATGATTACTAAATATGGCTCAAAGGATTCTTACCCAATCCCTTTTCATTACTTATGCAATCACCATATTTAAACCATTACCTGCATGGCTCCCATTCACACCCTTGATGTTACTTGATTAGTTAATCTCTTATAGAAGATTGTAGAATTCGCCCACCAACTTCTTGATCATGGATATGTTGCCTTATCCTCTACTTCGTAAGGTTGTTAGTCACACGCAACAACATCATCGACATCTTCAGCCATGCTCCTATTTTCATTGGTCCTACCACCAATACCAACAGCAACACTGATTATCAACCTCAATAATTACCATCAGTGGTTCATTGCATATGTAAAATCCCACTACTTTTATCAATATGTAATATCTTATGCATGCAGAAACATATTCTCATGCACTATGCATTGTTTATGAATATGTTAACTAGTACATGTTCATTCCATCCATCTAATATCCGCATTTTTAGAATTCCCATGCCATAATATTATGTAAACAAAGCTTATAACATATAAATATAGTTAGCAAGACAGGGGTTAAGGAATTTTCCCTTTCCAATCCCTCTTCTTTGCATGGGATTCCTCTTCCATGTAATAGCTGGTTCAATTTCATGGTCTCTAGAAAGCGCACAAGGAATCATTAGCTATGAATTTCCCTTTAAACAACAATTCAATACACATACTTATGCATAATATCCCTACATGCTACTTCTAGGCATGTAATTCTAGGAATTGTCCATATTGACAATAATAATTTTTCTTTGTCAAAGCAGCCACTAGTACTGTTTGGATCTAAATATTTATGATATATGAAAACTTCATTTAGAATCTAGTGATTCTCCACTGTTCTCTGCTGGATAAGTTTTCCAATGCCTATCCACATGCTCCATTCTAACTTCGAGTGTAAAAATTACACTACGAAAGTTCTGCAACCTGTGTTAGTAACACAACTGTTAACCACAACTTTTATATGAGTCATGATTACTTACCTTTACCTGGAAAAATCCCACATTGAAAACTTTACCCAAAACACAGAAGTTTCTTTCACGGGATGACTGTATTAGGGGGGATGGCAGGATTCAAGGGGGCTCTCCCCCTTGTGGCTTCCCTACGCAACTGCAGGACGGGTCGAGGGAAGCGCCCTCATTTTTTTTTTTGTAAATCTGTTGATTTCATGCAATCTGGCACATACACACACTGCCATTTTTTCATATTTCTGGCCCCTGAAACCTCACTGGAAATCCTGCAAAAACCCCCTACCAAAAATCTGAATTGGCTCGAATTCTATTTTCCAGCCGTTGCTGTAGCGAAAATATCTTCAGCATTCACCTGCTGTAGTGGCTGAGTCTTCCTCTTCATGTCGCCACACATTGGCTCTCTTCTTTATTTTATTTCTGCCACCATAGCGGCTCAGTTTCCATATTTCACCTGCCATAGCGGCTACAACAAAATTTTCTCCCGCCACCGTAGCGGCTTGAAATCCAACTTTTAGCTGCCGTTTGTTGGCTTCTTCTTTGAATTTCTCCCACAGCCATTACAGCTTGAAGTTTGATTTCCAATTGCTGCATCGGCCCAATTGTTTTCTTTTCTCTGTTGCCATAGTGGCTCAATCTTTGACTTTCTTCTGATTTCTTCCATACTTAAAAAATTTTCAAAGTTTTCTTCTTGTTGGCTTATCTTGCTCGATCACATCGACTCTCAACCCTTCTTCTTTCCCATCGTTGCGGCCCCCTTCCAGCGAGCCTTTCCTTTTTCTATTGCCGCCGCTGCATCGGAAGACTTCTTGTCTTCTTTCCACTGCTGTGGCCAGAGACTATATCTATGCCTGCCGCCATCAATTCTCCTTAGCCAGTTTATGTCGGATCTATCCTATCGATGCAGCCGCCATGCATCGGCTCGCCCCCGTCGGCTCCCTCATGGCTACCCAACCACTGTAACGGCTTGAACTTTGATTGTCACTTGCTGAAGCTGAAGGAATCCGTTGAAGGTTGTTGACTCGATTCTGCCGAACCAAACACTGCCATAGTGGCTTGCTTTTGTCGTTCATGACTGTCGTTGCAACTATCTTCCGGTGAAGCCATTCGATGTATTAGATGGACTTCGCCAAAGTCATCCGACATCCATACTTAGAAAAAAAAATTGGTTTTTCTCTTTGTTGGCCCATCTTTCAATAGAAGTTACTCAACCTCATCAACTGATGTTCTTGGCCCATAAAGGCCCACTGCTACAACCTATAAGCTTTGATACCAATCTGTCACGTCCCCAACCCTCCGACCGATGAAGAGGATGGGACTGAACATGCTAACTAAGCACCCGAGCTAAACAAGCCCCATGAACATAAAAATGTACATAAAAAATATATGGAAATGCATGCTAATGAAAATATGTTAATATACATATGCAGATGCATGATTTCTTTAACATACAATAGAAGCAAACGCATGTCATCATTCATTCACAGCATATAAGCATTCATCATGTTCATTCATAAAATAATACAGTTGCAAGGATTTAAGCACAAGAATACTTATCTTCAGGAAATATTTCCCTGCAACCAGCTATGTCGCTGCAATGTTCCACCCAACCATAGGCCAGTATGCTCATCAACCTCTCAGCAACACTGCCACCCCCGATTTGGGAATGATTCCACAAGGTTTAAGGGAAACTAGCAGGCTCACATGTAACCAGAGGTATACAAGTCAGCCCATCCCACATAGTTGGGTATATTAGGTTATAATCCATCCAATACCGTTGGTTTAGCAGGCTATTTAGGGAATTGGAGAAATTGGTTGCTAAGCTAGTGGGCATACTGAAGAGCTATGGACCTGCACCACTAGGTTTATCAAGCATGCTCAGACTCCATTTCCACTCCCAACAGTCCAATACACACAACCCCAAAATATCCAACAATTCATAGGTATGGGATTTAAGGAAAGACACCATAGAGGCTCCAATCAGGTAAGGAAACAATGTAAACACATCCCAGACTATAACAGTCAATTTCCTAGGGTCGTTTATGGCCCTATCGTGGCCAAAACGACTCACAACAACACCCAAAACATAAGGGAAGGACAACAACGACCTCTCCGACTGCGTGAGATGAGCAACACTTCCCGATCGTGGAGGAAAATAGACTCATAGTGCAAATCATGAAGGAGACTACACACAGAGTCAAACGGGAAGAAGAAAACCCAAAACACGACCTCTTCCTATGTGCGTGAGGAAATAATGAATGCCTACATAAGGGGGAAAACATGAGCAACTTCTGTGTGAAGGTGGAATGAAGGGTCTTTACCCCCATGAGGGAACGAAAAAAAAATGCCTCTCACGATGGAGTACGCATGTGGTCAAAGGACTGACAGTCCTGCCAACCACATGATTTCCCATGCATACGTTACCCAAGGGTAATAACTGCCCAACCACTTCCTACAGAATTAAAATACTTGGAGGATGAGGAAAGGGAAGGTGAATAAGATAGAAAGGTGGTTAAGAGCTATATGCTTTACCACTTGACACTTGGTTGTTCCCCAATGGTTCCCAAGGGTTAGACACCCCTGTACCCTTAACCTTGGGAAATCATTCCCTTTTCATTATTGTTGCATCGACATAGTTGGTTGTAGGTATTTTAATTAATTTTGCATATGTACATGGTGTCTAACATTATAACGTTCCTGGCTAGCACAAAAAACCATCGACATCGCCGAAACATAATACGACAATCAATGGTGGGGCGTTTTCCTAGCTCCACACCATGATTAATTACAATACATATACATCATATACGTTCAATGGAAACGAGGTCAAAACTAGAGTGTTACAGAGAGGTATATCCACATAGGTCAAACATTTTTTTTTTTGAAAAAAAACACTTTACGATGCAAATATTACACAAAATTTTGAAGATACCCCAACCCTTCTTCCATTGTCCACGACAATCTGTAGTCTCTAGTTCCAAGTCAGAATTCAAATCCCGACCACATGACCTTGTGCCATGGATCGAGTTTCTGAGCTACGCATTTTCCACGAACTCAAAGACGAGATACAAGTATCGGTTTAAAATATTAAATTTTAAGCCTGAACTTTAAGATTTAATAAAAGTAAAAATTCCTCATTTAGTGTTCTAAAGAACTTCAAGGTCTCTGGGGAATTTAGGATGAAAGAGAAAGCATTGTGACAATCAATACACTCAGCTTTAACCCTCCCCTTGATTGCTTCCCTGTCTAATATTCATAAATCGGGATCCTATCTATAACACTGGGCAGATTATCAATAATAGTCATTATAAAGGAAAAAATCAGAACCTCAACATCCTGTTTGACAAAGGTCGCAATACAGTAAAATCCACTAGAATTCCACAGACAAACCAAAAGGTATGTCAGCTAGGGTATCATGGACAGCAGAAGAAATAAAAAATAAACATTACAGAAAAATCAGAAAACAATGGGAAAACAACAAACTTAAAAGCACTTTATCCATTTTAGGACTAAGACAAGGGAAAAAATCCTGTCATTCATTAAAAAAACACCACCAATTCCCATGAAGTGAAAGAAGAGAAGTAATGTGCATACCTTGGAAGCTTCAACTTATTTGTTATCTATGAATTTGAGATGGGGGCACAGTTTGGCATGATTAAATATCATCTCTTCTTTTGTTTGCAAGACGTATATTATATACTCGTGACTATTAAGGACCTTCATGACCACACCCACCATTCTCATAAGCACAACTTCCTTAGAAACAATTCATACTGTCCCTAGTCCAATGGTCACAAACACTAAAAGCTAAAATGCAACATGCATAATATATATTAATCAACATTACCATTATACACTATGTCAAACTAGTAAAGTGCATCGTACAATTTCATCCTTTTAATACTTAGGCAAAGTTTGTCATAAAGAAAGGTACCTCAAAAGTTGAAATTAAGCTTTGAAGTAAACACAATAATGGCTAAAGATTAGTTCTAAACTTTCTTCGAATTTGGTTTAAATTAGGATCACATATTTTTTAATTCCAAAGAATTCAATATCACCATGATGAAAAGATGGTGTAACCACATTTCTTAAGCATCCACCGATCTATTTGAAAATGGATATCCACTTCCTCGCATGTCATATGTACATGTACAAACTTCATCTCAAAGGAATTCCATTGTTAAAGAATGGTAAGAAGAAAGTATTTTCTTCACCGAGTTTACTCTTTTTAGAAAAATAGTTGTAGTTGGAAATTCCTGTATAAATTTTGACAGAGTTCTATTCTTGCTATTGGGAAAATGAAGTAGAAGTGAACTTTCATAGGTGCATTAATTTTTGAAATTAACATGCAAGAGAGGGGTGTTTGACTTGTGCATGCAACACAACAATAACTAGGATACATGGCACCCTAGGAATCTCTATTTCATCACAATAATAACTTAGATATATGGAAACCTTGTTATCGTAAACATTGGGAAAATTTTTGGCATTTACTAAGAGTCATTCTCAGACTTGTATTATGCAGCATTAGGTGGATTCTTAAAATTCATATCTCAAAAAACAATTCTTGGCATAATAAAAATCCTAAAACATGAATTCTGGTCAGTCCTAAGTCATGTTTGGACAATTTTGAATCCATTTGGGCATTGAATCATAATTTTTGGGAAATCGTTTGGGCATAAACAACTCTTAAAAAGGAAGATATGGGCATAAACAACCCTAAAAAAGGCAGAATTGGGTTGCTTAAGTGTAGATCCTGGTTGTGTAATGTTTATAAACCCTGCAATATTCCCAATTTTTTGGGCCTTCTGTCAATGTACAACATTGCTCCTTTATTTTGATCTTTGTCTTTTAGTTGTATATAATTTCCTGAAAACCCATATCTATGCACACTCTGTGTATATTGTCCGAGGCACATCCAATCATTGTAGTCGTAAGAGGGTCCAACATGCTCCATCAATTCTGTACGTCTGTCATATCCAACCTTTATGCCATCCATGCAAAACAACCCCAATCCATGTAATGATGATGGTGCAATTCTAAATATCCTCTCATTCACACAAAAATCAGTGTTTACTTAAGGAATTTCCTAGGTACCCATTGTTTCACTAGGTGTTTGTAGCTTAAGGGCACCTTAATGTCTCCTACTATCTCATCATCATAGAAACATGACCCCCCTCCTCTGAGAAAAAATTCCATTCATTTATTAAATTTTCTTCTGATCTTATGACATCTAGTTGATATAGCCCTTGTAGGCCTATTGGATGTCTCACTTTCCTCTAGCCTTCCTAAAATCCCCTCGCTAGAGGAAGATAGGTCTAACAAATACCTATTTGGTTCTACCTGCACCATGGCCAGAAAACAATTTGGCAAATAATAGCAAAAAAATAGAAAAAACTTTGAAAGACTTATAGGCATGACATAATAGTGATATCATTATCCTGAATAATATCAATAATTCCCTAGTATAACATTTCATCACATAGTATTTTAACACGATATAGATAAAAAATCATTCCATAGCAAATGCTTCAACCAATTTATCTCAAAATACAAACTATGTTTTTTACAATATTATTAGGTGTACCTATTTTAATTTAGTTTGTTTCCTCACCAAAAAATATTAAAGACCCAGTTTACGGATTTCAATATATGTGATAAAAGCGTTTGCAAATATTTTGTAACTTTTTCTCAGAAGAAAAAAGGTGTTCCATGATATTCAATAGTGAATAAAAGGTAACTTTTACATAGTCATGACAATACGTTAGTCCATTAACGAGTGGAGATCATATGTATCAAAAAATTTCCCAAGGGGAGGGACGAAACCCACAATCCCAAGATGACTGAAGTAGCAATACCACATAGAGAACATAAGGAGCCCAAACAACTTATCCAAGGAGGCATTGAGGGTGGAGAAAACACACCCCTGAGGGGATGAAAACAAACTCTATATCCCCAGCTAAAACAAGAAAGATGTTGATGTATCCCATAGTAGAAAGAACCAAAAAAGACTATGCCACAAAAATCATAAAGCTCCGAAATTAACTGTATCATGTCTTCCTCAATGATTTCTCCTTCTAAAAGTTACGAGAAGGAGAGGATGCTAGCCTTAATATTCAATGCTTCCTTGGATAAACGGTATACACTCATATTGTGCTCCCTGTAGACATGGCTAAAGTCATGTAAAAAACAAATTAAAGATAAAATTCCCTGATTATTCATTTTCTTCGCCACTCCTCTCTCCTTACACTACACCCGTAGGCTTACACTGTAACTTAGATAAATTTCCAACTCATCACAAAAAACTCCTAGACTAAATGTTATAAAATTGTAACAAATTTTTAATAATAGATTCAACCCTTGTATCCAATGAAACAAATAACTCAATCCTTATCTATTAATTTTGTCATTAACTATTTTCTTGATATTTACACAAGTGTCTACGAAGATCATATATTTATGCATGGTTTTACACTTCCTACTTTTAGTGTTTACCCCTATATCCAATGAACCGAATAACTCAATGCACACGTCTCAGATGTTACTCTTTGGACTATACCTGTTTTTGTCATCAAGCATGATCATTTTCAGTCATTGAAGAACATTTTTCAAATAAGGGTACTTAATAATGTTGAACAAATCCTTCATATGGTAGATGTGGATCGCCAAGGCTGAACACTTGTTTAAAAACAAAATAGGGTTTTATGCTGATCTACAACTTGTGCAAGTGAGACTCGGGTTGGGAGGCCCAAGGAAGCCTTTTAGATTTAGACATTATATCTACCAAACCCTATGTCGAGGTCTCGTGATTTTAACAAATAAACCCCCATTCGAGGTCCTGATTTAAATGTAAGCTTCTAGTACGAGCACCAAAGGGTTTAGGAACATTGGATCTAGAAGATATGGGATGCGTTTCTCCATTGCAAACGTAATTCAAGTGCCATTATCTTCTCTGCTGGAGTATAGAGGTATTTTGAGGGGTTGACCACATTATCATGAAATTGATGGTACAGGTGGGGACTATGTTAAAGAGATTGATCTTTGATAGGAAATCTTGAAATAAAAATATAATCATTGGTGCTCAAGCATTGAAAGAAATGCATACCCCTTGTTGATTTGGTGTTGGGAAGTGGGTCTCATGTTGAATCTAGGGCCTATGAATTTGACACCCATACATATATTTTTTATTTTGTGAAACAAGGACATAATTTAGAGAAATCATCATCATCATAGGTGTTCTCCTTGATTTGTGTGTATAACTCATCAATGTAAAATGCAAATCATCATCATAAACCTTAATCATCAATGCAAATTAGGATAATTTTTATGCCAAAAATGGGCTGATATAGTGTGATTTCTCTTGTATTTTGTAGGTTTTAAATAAATACAAGAAGGATTCAGGTATGGAAACAATTTAAATATATGTGTAGAATAGTTTGTTGGGATTGCAATATATAATTCTAGTTTTCCATTAGTAAGGACAGAACCTCTTGGATCATAGGCACCAAATTACACTGTCAAATATCCTAGAGGCTCAATTGTACTTCCATTGTGGAAGATTCTAGGATTTGTAGATTTCTCAAGAAGTTTCCAAAATTGATCCAAAACCTTTAAAGCCCTAAGAATTTCGATTGTTGTGGGTGTGATTGATTTGATATGTGAAGCAATCATGGAAATCGTTTTCAGATTCTCATGGTTTCGAAGACGAAAATAGAATATTAGCATTTCTTCTGAGACAACAAACAAAAGACTAAGTACTAATAATTAAAGGATTTTGGAAGGAAATCTATCACTCCATTGATTTGTCTTGAGTACTCAAATGGTTGGAATCCTTTAGAAGATGAAGGAACATGATGTGAACGCTTCTAGATATTTATATTTAACCTTAAAGAAATTGAATCTACAACAAAGTATTTCTTTGAAAATAATCTATTGGGAAAAAACAACTATCGTGTTGCTTACAATAGGGTATTGAGACACAAGCATTTTTTGGTAATCAAAAGCATAAATAATATGAGTTGCAATACAAAGAAATCGGAATTCCAAATGGGTCTCAAGACTTTATCATTACTTTGACATGAAAATGTGGTTATGTTAAGAGGATTTTTATGTTCCAAAGGAAGAGGTGAGTGATTTCTTATGTATGATGTTGCACCCAAAGGAAATCTATTGTAGTTTCTTGATGCAAAATCTAGAAGGGTACTCAATTGGCTTGCCAGATTAAGGATTGCACATGGTGCTGCAAAAGGTAATACTTAAACACTTATTCCTAGTGGATTTCCTTATTGGTGTTCACTTTTGGTTTTGCTTCAAATGTCAGTACACATATTAACCGAGCACACATTATTTCATAACTAACACATACACAAATATCTTCAACAAACATCACTAACATAGATCTATCTTAACCCTAGTATGATATGCATCTTGAGGTTTCCCAAGGTTATGTATTCAGTCCCAATATTTTACATATAGGCCATTTTTTCAAACTCAATGCATCCAATGCATTATCTAAATTCTATAGATTTAATGTACACAAAAACACACACGATTTATTGATCAATCCTAGTCTCATTAGAACTGACCTTCTATTACTAATTTGTTGTCTAGATTTAATATGACTATACTACATGCACGCATAGAATTACAAAGAATTGATGGATCACCCCATTCTTAGGTTTAATATTATTTATTGAATCTCTGAGCATGACCTGAAACTAGCATAGGTTCCTCTTTAACTCTAGGTCCAATTTTCCCCTCGAGGTTGTATGTTTTGTGCCAAGTTGTCAAGTGGACAGACACATCCTCGATCTTCACAACCCTAAGTTGCACATCTGACCTGGGTTTAAATTGGTATATGCTAGTGTCCACATCCAATGCACCCAATACATTGTATAAATTCAATGCTCTATTGCACAAAGGTACACAAAAATAGGAAAATTTAATGAGTCACACGACACTCACCCAAGTTGTGGGATTAACTGCACTTATCTAGGTGCAATCAACTAATAAAAATAACCTTTGGTAAAATGCATAAGTTGCAAATGGATTTATTTGATCAGAAAAAGAATAATTAGAGGAATGTTATACAAAATTACCCCGGCAAAAGGAAGCAAGTAGATGATGATGTACCATCATATAAACATATTGAACCAACGTTCCACCATTTCAAACAGAATTCACAACCCTTCGGAAATTCTAGAAATCATTGCACTAGAAGTATTTAAAAGCATGTATGTAAACTAGCATAAATTCATATGTATACGTTACATGCCCAAAGGTATCGAATTTCTCAAGGTGATAATCTCAATATGTTCATGTAATTGCTTAAAGAGTGTTTTTAATTTTATAGAGGGAATAAAAACATAAATTGACACCTTAAGGACTTCATTTACCTCTTTGTATGTAACAACTCCATGTGACTATTAGGTCTATATTAAATTTTAGGAATGATTATTTAAAAACTTAATGTATCTATTATAGTAAATTGACCCCATGGATACACAATAAATAAATAAATGTTGATAGATTCCTAGGGCACAACAACATTTAGGAGCAACCAATTCAATAGATTCATGGAAAACATACCCACATTCAATAATTTGGAGTATTTTTTTCTTTAGTAATCATAATTCTCCATGAAAGGGACATATTTTGATAAAATAACTTGTCAATGGGTCATATCATTGGTATGGTATATTTTAATCCTTTAATTTATTTATTTCTATATATATTCACTATTTGGTTTTGTTATCTGGTATCGACCTATGTAGGAATTGAGTATCTGCATGAAGGCATTAGCAAAGTTGTCGTGCATCAAAACACATCAGCTAAGGATAGTCTTCTTGATCAACACTTAAATATTCGTCTTTCATATTGCGGTATGAATAGAACTTTAGCAGAGATATTGTGTATTCAATCTTGAAATATTTTGCAGACATGGGATATTTGCCTCCAGACTACACCACAGTTGTTCGTCTTACAGAGAAAAGTGATCTGTATTCCTTTGAAACATAATGTTGCAGCTTCTCACTTGAGAAACAAAATACCATGAAAGAGACATTTAAAATGAGACCTATTTTAAGATCATGAAAGAGATCTTTCATAGTATTTATACTACAGGTTGGCTCATGCAATGTCAATTTTTAAGTGTCTTTTCCCACCCCGGTTTCAAGTCTCTTTCTCATTGTTTAATGCCCAACCCAATAAAAATTTCTGTTGTAGATGAATTGATTTTTGATAAAAAACTTGTACATGAAACACTATAAAATTTCACTAATATATGAAGCAGAAAATTACTAGAAGTCACACAGAGGAACAATTTAGAAATCATATTTTTGGCAAATTTCCCAAGAAAAACCCACAAAGGGAAAACATGTTTGAGAGAGAGTTTTATTATATCTTTAGCCAAATAGTACAACAGCAGTATGCACGTATCTCAACTAGAAGAAGAAAAATTCAATACATTGAATATTGTGCATCCATATTTTGGAAATTCATGCCAATCTCAGGCTTATATGAATTTTACAGTAGATCCTCGAATTGCATGCCAGAAACACCCTTCTATTTTGGTCTGAAAGAAAGGAGGAAATATTCTCTGAAATGGGGTAACGAAGGAGAAGAAATGAAGAAAAAGAATAATATAAAGAATAAATAGTACATATTAGGGATAAATGAAGACAAAATCCTTGTTATGATTAAGTAGGTTTAGTACTATTTGTTTTGGTTCCCATTAGACAGGGATTAATGTTTATATGGATTCCTTCTATGAATGTTTAGTGGACTAGGGATTATACTTCTTGTACTTTTTATGTGTTTTATTAAGGACATAAGATCAAACCTTCAAGAGGTCAAGGTTTTCTAGTGTTAATATTGTGTATATACTCGTAAGAAAGAAAAATTGATAACTATTATGTATCAATCCTATTAGGACTAATTATGAAATAATATTAATCTCATTTGAGGATGATATAGGGGCTTCCTATTCAACTAAATTGTGGTTTATTTTGTTGACATTTTGAAGATTTGACAACTATGGTTAAAACAATGCAAATTTTTGTTTGCTGAGGATGAATTCTAATACATGCGAAGGGATGTTAAAAAGGAAATTGAAGGATGGCTTGAGATCCTTTTAAGGACATTTTTTTGTGGAATGTCAAAAGGATGATTTAGACCTCATTGTAAGTCTATCTTGATGAACTATCCTTGAATAAGGTTATCTTGGAATAATTTGCTAAGGGATATGAGTAGGAAGCAAATTTTTTGAAGAGAAATCCATAATTAAATATGAAGCTGAGGTTTTGAACAGACACTGTGGAAACATTTTGTTATAGTTTGAGAAAAGAATTATACTTGTTTTGACTGGGTATAAAACAAATTTACATTTGAGTTAGAAGAAGAGTATTTGAGACAAAATTGATTCAGTCCAAGAGCATATTTGGTTTGAATAAAAAACAGGGTTATCGGAAGTTCTTCGATTAGCTTTAAATCTTGAGGACATATTTGTACATCATTTGGATAACTTCTTGAGTCACGGATGTGAATGATGAGTCTCTAGTTCATAGCACTAAAAGAAAAACTATGTTTTTGAAGCAACATTCTCATTGAACAAACCTTCATGGTAAGAAGATACATGTGGTGAAGAGAATTGAATGTATACTCCTTATTTGGATAGTCTTAGACAATCCTAAAGAGTCCTAGCATCCCAATGATGAACTGAAAATGATTATGGATGGATTAAGAAAATTCTTGAAGTTATTTGAAGAGATACTTGAAGAAGAAATTGAATTAATATAGATGAGTGCGTAAAGCATGTGAAAGAACAAAAAATTCTTGTATCCTATGTGGACCAAAGTTTTGGTATATTTAGCCCTCATTGTGTTATACAGCTGATTGGCACCTCTCCGTCCGAGTGCTGACATCCCTCAGGTCGGCACACAAAAGGACACTTATGGATTGAGGTTTGCCCAGTTTCATTATACCTTGGTTGATGATGAAAGACATTCCCTTTTTATCCAGCTGGTTACTTTGCTATTTTGAGAGTTGAGATGTATGCGCGACTCTCCCTATTAGCATGTCGCGCATATGCGCGGGTGTCAAGTTCATCAAGTCGCGCATAGATCTATGCGCGGGTTGTCCTTATACAAAGTCACGCATGATGCGCGGGTTGCCTTACTACAGACCCGCGCATATCTCCCTCAAAAT